>VWZW01000237.1:731068-970410 GCA_013397115.1 Edolisoma coerulescens | reverse complement strand
GGGCTGGAACACTACTGAGCACAGGTCCATGACATGACTGGCAATGCATTTCCACCTCCTTTGTCTCCAGCACAGGAATGAAGGCTCAATCCTTCCTTCTCCTCATGAGCCCATGCAGCCCATGTACTGCTTGACTATCCCATTAGCACACACAGCCACATCACAAGCATTGCAGGGAACTGCAGGTATTCTCCTTTTGCCTCAAATCCTTTCAACATACCCACTCTGAAATCTCAACATCCTGCTTTATTTAGTCTTCAAAGTGCCTTTCAGTCATCACTGAAATGTAGTGATTACAATTCATTTACTGTGTAAGGATTTACAGTGAACTATGCTTCAGTGAATTGTGCCAGGTTAATTGTGCACTGAGCTCCACAAATACACAACCAAAGTTCAGCCCTTGCCCAGCTAAGAGGAGTGCTCTCTTGGTAATTTGTCCTCTTGCCATGGGAGCAGAAGAGGGAGCAATCACTAGCCAGTAAAGCCAGCAGCAGCTCTGAGTTTTTATCACACAGTAGCAGATGGGCCTTTGCGGTTTGTGATGGGGTAAAGATCATGGGGTTGCTCATCCTGCTTCCACAGTTTGTCATAGGACTGTTTGTACTAGAGAATCCAAGTTAAGAAAAGGTAGTCTGGTCAGAATTCAGACGGGCACAGGACTGTGTAACCAGTCGTTTCATCCACTTCAGTAGGACGAGCTATTTAAACCTGTGTATTGGTTTTGCATGGCCTGGTTTTTGGTAGCAGGGAGCTACAGGGGTGGCTTCTGTGAGGAGCTGCTAGAAGCTTCTTCTGTGTCCAGCAGAGCCAATTCCTGGTGGCTCCAAAGATGGACATGCTGGTCAAGGCTGGGTCAATTATGGTGGTAACACCTCTGTGATAACACATTTAAGAAGAAAGATAAACAAAAAGTGGTTGTAGTTTTAACTGGAGTAAGAACATGGGAGAAGAACAACTATGCAGACACCAAGGTCAGCGAAGAAGGGGGAGGAGGTGCTTCAGGCACCAGAGCCGGGATTCCTCTGCAGGCCATGGTGAAGATCATGATGAAGCAACTGTCCCCCTGAAGCCCATGGAGATCCACAGGGAATGCAGAGATCCACCTGCAGCCTGTGGAGAAGCCCCATGCTGGAGCAGGTGGATGACTGAGAGGAGGCTGTGAGCCCATGAGAGACTCGTGGAGAAAAGGGCCCTGCTCTCAGGCTGGAGCGGCCTGTCCTTGAAGGACTGCACCCCATGGAAGAGTGGCCCACGCTGCACTGGTTTGAGGAGGACTGTTGCTTTTGAGATGGACTCATGTTGCAGCAGTTCACAGGGAGCTGTTGAGCATGAGATGGACTCACGTTGGAGAAGTTCATGGAAAACTGTCTTCCATGGGAGGGACCTCACAGTGTAGCCGGGGAGCAACTCCTCTCCCTGAGCAGTGGGAGAAGCCACAGGTGATGAACTGACCACAACTCCCATTCCCTGTCTACTTGGGCAGAAGGTAGGGTGGGGAAGGAGGGAGGGGTGGGGGGAAGGTGTTTTTAAGGGCTTATTTTACTTCTCACTATCCTGCTCTGATTCTGTTAGTAATAAATTCACTTCATATCTCTAAGTTGAGCCTGTTTTGCCTGTGATGATACTTGATGAGCGATCTCTCCTGATCCTTATCTCAACCCATGAACCCTTTGTTATATTTTCTCTCCTCTGTCCAGCTGCAGAAGGGAGGGGGTGAGTGGCTTTCATGGGTGCCTGGCATTTGGCCAGCATCAACCCATGACAACCTGCCACTCCCTGCCACCTCTGCCAGGACCGGCACCAGCCATGCTCAGCTCAGCCACCAGCCATCCCACTGTCCTTCCAGGCCCAAGCCCAAAAGTCTCTCTTCTGCACAAATATCTGCCCCACCTCCAGAACTGGTGAGTATTATCCTGGCAGCCCAAGACAGAAATTCTCCACGGGAAAATCACATGGGAGAAGGAGGAACATTCTCTTGCAGATTAAATTTTTTCTGGAGCTGGTAGTTGTCTTCTTCCCCGATGAAGTAGAAAGTCAAGGTTCTTCCTACTAATAGTCATTAAATAACTTTCCTCTTTTTTTCCTAGTACCATTTCAGTATTTTGATCAAGTTCCAGCTTGGTTTAATTACATACTTTCTATCTGAATTCCTGCCCAAGCTTCATTTGGAGAAATTATTCATTTCCTATGTTCAACATTATTATTATTATTGTGCTTATTTGCACGATGTGCTTAGCATTCATTGTACACATCTTCAGTGCTCTGATGGGCTCATCAGAGTGGTGCCGGTGGGATGGAACAGAAGAACACTCCTCATCTGCCACCCTGAAAAATCAGCCCCCCTCCCCATCACATAGAGGCAATTTTGCATTGCTGCACATTAGGGAATGCTCACAGTCACATCTGAGGTATCACAAAAATATTACCAATTCTTCCTGAGAACATGCCTGAATGCTGAACAGTAACATTATTTAGAAACAAAATGTTATCTGACTGCAAATAACAAGTCAAAGAGAAAAATGTTCATTTCAGACTATTAATTTTTCCAGGACACACATTCCCAACAGTTAAGACAAGGAAAAGTTGGGTAGGAATGGCAAAACCACAAACCGTAGGAGCATTTTTTCTCCTTCCTTGCAAGGATAAGATTTAAATAGTCTTCATCTCACATGACAAACTTAGGCAAACCTCATGCAGCACATGGCTTTCTGTCACATAGTAATGGATGTGAACAGAGAATTTCAGTTTCTGAAACTTCATCATGTTGAAAGCAATGTTTTTCTTGCCGCGGTAATTTATTTTCTACCCAGCTGTTTTCAACAGCTTTTAGACTTCACTCCTCAATATCTCTCCTGTAGCTTCCCAAGTTTTACCACACAGGGTCAGAGAAAAGCACTTTTTCCTTCCTTCCATCTCAGCCTGGGACTTAGTTTGAGAACTCCTGGAGACTAGCAGAGACCAACACAAAAGCCATTTTGCTGGTTCACTGACAGAAGGGCAGGGACAGGACAGCCGGAATGGAGGAGTGTATAACCCCACACATGCTCAGGAACAGCTGTGATCATTCCCCATACATGAGGTCAGGCAACTATGAGTATGGATGATCCTTAGATCTGCATTATATACTTTTGTTGGGCAATAATATCCCCAGGACAAGAGCGAGCCTTGCATAAATGTCAAAAATGGAGCAAACACCCAGTCAGCCTATCTTAAGAAATCAACTGCACTCCAGCTCCTGTCATTTGTTTGCTTTCTCATGTGGATTAGGATCTGATTCCAAACACAAGGCATCAAAATCAAAGCAATAGCAGCAGCTGGACAGGGATGAGACAGCTCCATGTGGATTTAATCATATATAGATGCAGAGCAGTGATGGAGCAGAAGATGACATATCACTACCCAGTTGACATAGCACTTACAAATGCTGAAATAAAACCCAAAACCATTTCAGTGGCTCAGCCTCAGTCTGGAGGGCAAACAAATTTCAGTGAGAGGACACCTGATCTTCTGCTTGTCACACACACTCCTTCCCACACTACACGTTACTGCAATCTTTCTTGAGCAAGCAGAAAGCCCCTCAGAGGCAGAAGTTTCAGTATCTGTAATATCAAGCCACATTACCAGTACCTTTCCAGCCTTGCCTTGGGTTAGACACGTTTATTCTACAGAGAACTAGAAGTGATTTAAGACATTAGCATTCCTCAGATGCATGTCACCCCTAATCTCCTCACTCCTATCAGTAGGATCCTCACTCCCACTGCCAGGAGGACAAAAGGTGCAAGCATTCCTCACCTACTGTTCTTCAAAGCCCATTATCTGAGCTTAAGGTGCTGGGGATGATGATCTGACAATGTACTGTAGTACCCTTCCAACTGCACTAGCTCAGCTAGGGAGACTGAAATCTCTAGCATTGATGGAAACTGAGCAGCTGGGGATGAGAACTTCTTAAACTACCTTACCTAGACACGAAAAAGAAAGCCCATGGACATCCTCAGACATCTCACATATTCTCTAAACCCACTTCTACTCAACACGTCTCACCGTGGCATTCAAATTCAGGTTCCTCACAGCACACAGGTATGAATCTCCCCAGTTACACCATCCTGAGTAGTCACACTCAGCACAACTCTTGTGGTATTTGATGAGTATTAGCAAGTATTGCTGAGGCTGTAATCAACTAACTACCCTAGAATCTGAGATTTAATACAACAGGGCATACTTGCAAGCAGACAACAAATGTTCCAACACTGCAAAGCAAATAAAAAGAATCAAAAATGTATTGGTTTTGGTTGTTATTGGTAGTGGTTTAATCTTGTAATTTTAAAGGCAATCGCATTTTGGAGGGGAGGCTTGGCACACTATTTCTGTATATTTAGGTTGGCAGCATTGTTTTCAATAAGCAAACATTCTGCCATACTAAATACATACTGTTCAGGGACCAACTTATTACAGGTATGATTATGCAACATATTTCTGGTATCCCAAGCTCATACTGGCCCATAATACACCATGTAGACACACACAGTGATTCCCTGAGGAAAGAGATCTTTGCTTCACTCTCTTTGCTTGGTACTGCAGGGCCTAGCCCAGCTCTCAGCACGGGCTGAGAACTACCTTGTCTGTAGCTTGTTCTGAACATGCTTGGTATTAAAGCGTCAATCTTCCCTCAAATCATTTGCTACTAGAGCTATCCCTTTCCTTTGTGTGATGCAATCTTACTTAATGCTTGAAACACAAAGTTCTTTTCTTCATCAAGCAACTTCTATTGTAGAAGTTACCTTGATGACATCAGTTACGTTTACAAAGAGAAAATTCAGCCTGGGGGAAGATAGTTCAGCTTGAAGACATCACAACCATAACCTCAGAATTTTATGGGAATATGGACCTCAGTTTCTGGAGGGCTCCAAAAGTGATGGACGACTTTATCCTAATTTCTGGGGTGAGGGCCCAGATCAAAAAACAGCAAAAGGCACACTCTGAACACTGGAGAGGAAGTCACACTGTGTTCTTCAGATGGGACCAGATATTGTCCCAAGTGGAGAAAGGATGAGGCACTCCAAAAAAAGAATGGAAGGATGATCGGATGTTTAAAAAGTAAAAATGGGATTTGTGTGATACATGTGACTGCTAAAATGGCAGGGGAGACAGAATACAGATGAAGGGACAAGGTTTGGTGGTCAGCAAAGAAAGTGAGCTGGCCAATGTAGAACAGGGAAGACAATTACAAGACACAGAGCTGAAATACAGTTGCTTTTTACAAAGAGAATGGCTGATGGGAAGAGGAAACAGCTAAAATGCTGCTACAAAGAGGTCACCATCAGTTCACATAGCTTGTTGCAAACACATCATGCCCTTCCTCAGTATAAAAGCAGCTGAGAGATTGGAAGTCTATAGTGCAACCAGGTGAGAAAGGCAAAACAGGTTTGGTTGGTAAATTCTGCAGAGATACTGACAAAGATCAGCTGAGGAGCTGGATGGGAGCTTCCATAAACACCATACTAAACTAAAAGAAAATAAGGGAGAGCACCTAGGAGCTGCTGTTTGAAAGCAGCAGCAAGCAGAAAAGAACAAAAAGCTACCAGGATTCCCTCTAGAGCTCCCTAGAAAGCTTATCATTTTATTAAACCACAAGAGTTCATGAAACCACCAGAGCTTTGACTTTACTTGCTGTAACACACACACACACCCTTTTTTTTTACTCTCCTTGCCCTCTTTCAAACAAACCAGTCAAAGAAAAAGTGTTTCATTTCTAAAGAGCCCTCAATCAATGCCATCATTACCGTGTTCCCAGAGCATGGTGATGCAGAAGCCACACGGCCACTGAGACCCGCTGAGTAAGGAGCTCTACCACACACAACACAGGCATCAGCATAGGGCCAGGCATCTCTAAAGGATCACAGAAGGACACAGGATGCTCCTCTGCAGCAGACCTCAGAACAGCAGCATGCCCAGGGCTACAGCACGTGCATTCAGAGAATCCGGGGAGACAGCGATGAGTCACTACTTCAGCCTGCACAAAAGCAAACGGTAGGCATGGCCTCAGCGGTATTACCCTAACACCCATCCCAGCCTTTGAAAACTCCACATCTTCTCCAAATGGAAGTGGCCCACTTCTCATTTCCCCAGCAAGCTTCAGCTTCCAAAAAGCTTTGTTTTTCAGGCATCTTTATAAACACACACCATCCCTCCTCCACTGCTTCTCCCAATCCAAAAATAATGTGTGTAGCAGCAGGGTTTCATTTGGGGAAGAACAGAAAAGCAATTTCAAACCAAACTCGTCTTTAAAACACTTCTCAGCTCTGACTGTCATGCCTCTAGCAACCAGGACAGTTGTCTAGGGCCTGTTATTAGGCCATAAATTACCTAGCCTTGAGCACTACAACCAGAAGGAGTCAAAGAAAAACACTAATAAAAAAACAAATGTGAAAATAAACCCAGTTGTCTTCCTCCACCACTAAAATGCCCAAGTAGCAAAGTTACAGAATTACATTACAGTGAGGTTTTCTAAGGGGCTTGATTCGAAATTGTATTACAAATCCAAGTATTTCTGAACCATCAGTTTTCTTCCAGTTCAGAGCAGTATTGGAAATCTGAGACCAGTTCTCAAAAAAAAAAAAGCATTCTCATTGGAAATGTACCACCTTATATTGCAAAAATGAGACGAAAACCAGAAGAAATACAAATGAAAACTTGCATTTGCTTACCACTTATTTTGGTATTTTAAAAGGCTTTAAACAAGCATTTGTGGAAATAGCTAGACAGGCATAATTATCTTTACCTACCAAATGCATTTGCCAAGACAGGGACTATAATAACACCAGCTGTCCAGGAGGGAGTGTATTTAGAAGCAAGTTCATTTTCATCTGGCAGCAGAGCTTGGATCTGTTGAGAAATGTTATCTTCCATTCAAATTAATATCTAACCATATTAATTTTTATGACAGATCAAAACATAACTAAGCTATTTTTTAAAACTCGGAAATAATTCCAGAAGGTTTCTACAGAATTATTCTATCTCAATAATTTCAAAATTATACCTTCAAATTTCAGTGGGTTTCATACATACTAGTTTAAAGACAAGTGTCATTTTAACCTAAAATCTCAAACTTGCATATTTTAAAACACTGATAGAGGAAAAAAAAACAAACACCAAAACCAGACTGACCTTTTTGTTAAGCTTTGGAAAAATACAAGACTATTGGAATCCACACTTTCCCATTAATTTATTCAAGTATGGAAACTGGTATTTTTCTGGCCAAAGAAAGTGAAAAAAAGAAGAAAAAAGAAACAAAACCACTAAAATCTCCACACAGAATTATCATTTGGAATCAACATTTTGGATGGCCCACTAGAAACTAAGCTAAAAACACCAAAGCAACCATTTCCTAAAAACACCAAAGCAACCATTGCCTAGTAAAAGAAAGTAGGGTTACAACTTGTGTGAGCACAGAAAAAGACTTTGTAGTCTCTACTCCCACCATGGCTTCCAGTAATAAGAGACCTTTTTAGGAGCCCAGGAAGCACATAGTACTACTGGATAGATCTGATTGTTTTGATTTTTCTGTCGATTTTGATTTCTCTGTTTCTCAGTGTTCATTTTTAATGTGAATGACAGCAACTCAAAACAACCTCAAAGTTAGTGGAACCCAGTCAATTCAGTTTTTAAAAATATAAAAGACTGAAAGCAGCCTTGTTTGAGGTAAATGAAGCTACGTGTTTAAGGAGTTTATTTACATAAAAATTGAGACGCTTTAGCGAAAAGAATTATGATGATGTCATTTGTTAACTCCAGGGTTTGGAGGGAGGGGTCTTGGGTTTGCCTTTAAGAATCTGACCGTTTACCCCATGAATTTTTAGGGTTGGCAATACCAAAGAAGACCAAGAGATGGCAGCATTGGTAAAGCATCTCACGGCTCAACCTCTCCTTTCTCAGTGCTGAGCCAGACTCCTTCAAGTCATTGTTTCATTGCTGCTAAAACCCAAACCTCAAAAATGTCCTGATTCAGCATTCCCTGAATTGCTGTCGATTTGCAGATCTTGTTTATGTGTGGTACAAATGTAGAGTGGTAAAAAAAAGAAGTATTAGAAAAGAGAAAGTTACTACTCTTCTTACCAGAACACAGGCCAGCTTTCAAAGACTAGAACTGCCAGTCACATTGCTGTTACATGTACAATAAAGACAGTAATTCCTTATGGTAAGCCCCCAATACTCCAATCAGAATTCTGTCTAACTGTAGACTTGCTGCAAAAGCATAAATTAAAAGGCAGTCATTGTGAAAGAAATTTACAATGTAGATTAGGACACACAAAATGAAAACTAATTAAATCACTGAAAATGAGAGCAGAAGGGTTGCAAAGATAATACAGAAAAAATATTCTAGAGAGGATAGTCCACCCTCATATAAATTTTGTAAAATAACCCTGCACTTAACAAATTGCTGTGTTTGGAATTATAAATTAACTGGGGGGAATTTTTTTTAAATATCACATGCAGTTATCTCTGGCAGAGAGATTGCGGGGTTCCTGCACTGTTTCTTGAAATTCTGAAATCCTAACTACTCATCATGTGTGACTGTATTTCTCCATGTAAGACACAAACACTGTTAATAACAAAACAGCCAGTGCTGGGTTGATTTCTGACTGCTGTGACATCATTCTAATTCCAAGGCACTCTGCACATGTCACACTGGTATTCTCAACACTGAGAGTACTTCTAGCTGTAATTATAAAGAAACATCCCAAGAATGCATACTATAGAGACCTGATTTTTCCTGATCAAACTCATTAAAGCTGTTTTAGCACAAAAACTTGATAACCCATAACCCACACCACATTGGATTAACTGCAGAACAACAAAGGCACCACTGACTGCCTCTTTTTCCGTATTTCTGTTCTCCTGGAAGCACACCACAAATCTTTTAAACGACAAAAAGACTTTTGACAGTGTGGAGTGACCATATTGCCAAAATACCAAAGGGTGTTTTTATAAGAGAGAGTAATTTAATTGCCTGAACTATTTTACAGAAAAGCCCAAATGTTTGTGGACCTTGGTCAAATTATTTTTTTTTTTTAAGAGAGAACAGATTTCTCTCCAAGTTTCTTGATAAAACAGTTTGAATAACCATCAGTTGCTCTTAAAACTACCTAGATTCATTCACATAGCAATAAAAAGGTAACAACTTTTAAATAAATATTCTCTCACACAGAAACTATGGAAGTGCACTTTGCCATAATGCTGGTGAAAACACAGATTTGTTCCTTCTACAACACAGAAGTACATCTTGTGCACAGCATAACTGCTGAATAAAAAAAAATTTAAAAGATTAGCCACTTTTCAAAGGTTCTTCATTGGTTTTATAAGACTGGTGTTTCTCAAACAGAAATGAAAGAAAGCTAGTGTGGCATATAAAAGCTAAGTAGTCTTTCAAAAACTTAGTAAAATAAAATAAAAAAATATATAAAATTTTAAAAATAATAATTAAAAATAAAAAGGTCTTCTCTCTACTCTTGGAAAGAGAACGACTTTTTATTTTATTTTTTTACTAAAAAGATAAATATAATGCCCCCTAGGGTTAGTGTCCCACTGATACTTTAATAACGCTTTAAAATAAGTAGGTAATCCCACTTCAATGCTTTTACTATTCAAACATTAGAAAATGCCTGACCTTTGCTCACATGTTCATGTAACCCTGTTCTTCAAAGTGACATTATTATTGCTATTCAAACTTAACATATTTCTTAGTCACATACTCATTAAAATATAATATGCTGTTTATGGTAATTTTTTAAAAGCACATGACATACTAGCTACTAAGTAATTTCTTCAATTTAAATTACATTGTAACTTTTTCTTTCTTAACTCTATTTTTTACTAGATCATTTCTTTCTTTATAAGTATACACTTTGTGGCTATGCAAGATAAGAATCTGTTTCACAGTACCTGAGGTGTGTTTACATGGTGAGTTTTTTTCTTAGTGAAGTGTCCTTTGGTCTCACAGAAAAGCAGTTACAGATATGATGAAAGCTGGGAGTTGAACGTATCTCAAATTAACACGAAGCAGTGCAAAATATAATCCAACAGGTAAATTATTCATAGAAACAATGTTTCTAGAGACACTCATTGAAATCTTTAATTCAAGAATGAGTATTACTTCGAAATTTTAAGCAGAAACTATTCAGTTTGATTTTAAAAAGCATGGAGGGCAGTTCTACAGTCTGCTGAAACTGGAGGTCAGAGATATGTTCCTTTCATATCTATCCTTAAAACATATTATGATAAGTATAATTCTTAAGATAACATATTTTATTTTCTTAATTTAGTCATTTCACCAGCACTTATGTGGGGAGCTTCATATCTTTCCTTTCATTGTTGTTCTACTGCTGTCTTGTAAGCAGAGAAATATAAAACACCATTAAGCAATCTCATCCAAAATCTTATGCCTGCCTCAGAACACCCCAGTTCCACTAACACAGACACAAGAAAACATACCCCAAATTATCCAAATCTTGCATAGTATCCCTTCTTCATTTGTAATACAGGAAAGGAAGACACTGTGAAGTTAATATAAATGCAGATGTAGGTGGTCAAAATTCCCAGGAGCACACGGGCCCTCACCTTTTTACATAGGTGAACAAGGTTTCAGCCTCCCAAGTCTCTGGCAATTATTTCTGCAATTACTCAAATAAGCAGCGTTTAAACTCAAGTATTTTCAAAAGGGCAGAAACAATCTCAGGTGATCTGGGCTAACCAAAATTAGCCGGAGAGGACAGAGCCTGAAAAACACACCTGTTGTGATGCTTCCAAAAAGGATGTGAGGACATGGGTAACACTTGAAGTCTTAGCAATTTGTGCTATAAATAACAGCCAGCTATCCCACAAGCAAATTTACTTCCTTTGACCTGTTAGGCTTGTCAGATACTACAGGTGCTGGCCATGAGAGAACTCCGTATTGTTAAATAAAGCTTTTTTAAACATAATATCCAGTCCAGTAGGTTGTTATGCTACATCTCGCTGGGTTTTTTTCCTATTCCCACTTTTCTACTGCCTCTTAGTTGTTACTGCAACCAGTAGTTGTTAATCCAATCCTAGCCACAGATCTCTCATGAAGAACTATTTTTTCCATCTAAGTGTTTTCATTTTCATAATGTCAAAACCAGGATACGAAATTCTTGTATCACATCATTCCCCACAAGAGCAACAGTGCTGTCTTCAAAATCATAGAATATTTTCGAACTCCTTTTCAGTATAGTCTTTTATTTTCTTAACTTTAGGGAGGGAATGCACCCTTATACCAAACGTTAAATTCACACATGAAAATATTGGCTTCCTACTGGCTGCTCCAGACAGAACCATGATTGATCTGCTGTACTAAGGATTATGGAGCTTTACATTCTATTTCTTTGTCAACTCCCACTTGCTTCCCTTTTCCATCTTGCCATCCTCCTGTTCTCTTCCACTTTCTCTTTAACTTATAGCTGAACCCAGGAGCTGGGAAGCATTCCCAGGTTCCCACAGTAAAGAAGAGGTAAAAAGATGTTGTGAGGGCAAGGAGCTACTCCAAGTATCTCCCAGTAATCTCTAACCTCAACTTTTGCTCTCCTTTTCCTGAAGCAAGATCGCAAGAATAAAACTCGTGAAGAACATATAAGTGAATAAAAGTACTGTCATAGAGGGCAGCCTAACAAGTAGCCTGCAGTGGGTCTCCCACTCATCTTCACAGAAGGCAGTATAAAGAGTCCCTGCACAAAGCAGAGTCTTCTGCTTACAGAGAAGAAAAGCAGTAACCTGAATTCAAATGGTAAAAATTATTACATGATTCATCTAATAAAATCACAGAGAATCACCACACAGTCAGTGTGTCACTGTCATTGGTCACAACAAAGAAAATTATCAACATTTCCTGATAGTTGAGGTCCAACACAGGCAAGAGGAACACCAAAACCACGTAGCAGATGATGAGTGCTTCCCACGTTAAGCAACATAAATCCTTGCCTGGTGGGCAAAGGATTTACAGCCTTGCACATAAGAACACCAATAATGTGCCCTTAAGGTGCTCCCTTGACTCTCACACTGAAGTTGTCAACAACTTGATGTTGCAAGCCTGGGTGCAGACTGTTGTATGTCTTCCCACCTCCCCCTGCTCACCAAGACACTTGGAGAGAGGCAGAGAGCAGAGTCTGTCTTCTTGTGGTTACCAGAGCTGTAAACCACGGGAGGGTCAGTAAAACAGACAGCAGCTGAGACAGACGCTCCATCATCTAACAGACAAGCCTTACTGGATACACAGGATACAACTATACAAAACAAAGCAATATCCATTAACACTGTTATCCATTAATGTTTTCCATTATCCGTTGTTAACAAGACCTCACTAATCCTAGCAATCAGATATCCCAGCAGCCTTGAGCAGTCAAAGATGGTAGAAGGCAGAGATCCATGCAAATGCAGCTCCTTTATATTCAGTGTTCATGAGTCCTTTCTTCTTGTCATTCTTATATTTTTTCTTAGTTCTTTCCCCTCCTTCAGCACTTGTTTTTCCTGCCTCTTTTCTAAATCCTTACAAAGATACTCTCTTCAGCTTCATCTCCTTCCATTCTGCTTACAGGTTTTGAAATCACACAAGAGTAGCTTTTCTCTCTGGTTTACTTTGCTGGGCCAGTTCTGGGTTATTTAAGCCAACTGTCACCCATGCCAACTACAGGCTGCACTGGCTACATTAGGACTGCATGTCTAACGATTCTCTCTCTTGATTAACCTAATCTTAGACTTTGGGATACTACTGTCTCCCTAGCTGTCATTCTAGAATGTCAATCTTGTGTCTGTAACCATGTCTGAAATTAACATGAAAGAAATGTCATGGAGCATGAAAAGTCAACACATAGCATGAATTTGTCTGACTAATGCAAAGCCCTTAAGCTAACTGCCTGAAAAATAAATGAAATATAAACTCTGAACAACTCAACAAAAACAATGCAAGCTCACAGGAGTTTGACTGTGAATGTATAACAATATGCAAGCAAAAAGGTTATTTTATTTTCATCAAGCTCAAGAAAAGGGAGTGATAGGCAATATGTCAATTTTAGGACAGGAAAGCACAATTACTTTTCAATACCTTATTTCATTTTTAATAGAAAACTCCTATTCTCTCCAGATTTAGAAATTGTTCTGCTCTTTTTCTGAAAGTCAAGCTATGCTGTAGGAAAGTATAGGACCAACATTACTACTCCTATGTAAGCAGCTGTACGGGAGCATGCCAGGAAGCTTTCTTGTACTGCCAGCAACCAGCAAGTGTGTTCAGCTCTCAGCAAGCATCCTTTGTCAGAGATCTGCAGGCTTCATCATTTGCCAAGAGAAAATTTCAAACTCGATTTTTTCAATTCCCTACCTCCTGTTCATTCACCTTCTCATCTCTCCTGCATCTCAACTTCCATCCCCTTTCAATTCTCAGCTCTCTTGAAGATTATTTTGCACCACCTGATCAACCTATTCTGCTTCCAAGCTTCCTGAATATAACTGAACACTTCCCCAAGAAAGCTTATAAGAAAAAACTCCATAAATTAGACTTTCTCTTTTTCCAATACTCACTCCTACATTTTTAATCCACATTTTTGTGAGGAAGTTAGATTCGTGGAAAAAAAATTATGTTTCTTTCACTTGAAATATAGCGCTGGAAAAATGGTTTAGCAGCACTATGTCTGCTTCTATGTATATTTTTCAGCCAACATTTCACTGACTATCTTGAGGATTTTTAAAGACGTTTCAGAATGACAGTATCACTAATCTAAAAAGAGATGAGGCAGAAAGATTCCATGCCAACTACTCACTATCCTCTAAACCCAGGTTACCAGGAGTATTATCAGACTTTCACATAGGGATTCAAACGTCTGTTCTACTTTAAATCCTGTGCTAATTTCTGTAATCATGGCAGATGCTAAGGAATTATTAAACCAAGATGAAATAAAGCATAGGGATAGAGAACAAAGGCAAATTCACACATCAGTATGAAACAAATTTTTTACATACATTTACACATGTGAATTTTGAACTTGCAGTCTTTCCTATTTGAGTACTGGTTTCAAATCTATTATTTTTAATATACTAGTACATTTCATAGTTCCTTACTCATTTAACTATATATCTTTTATGCACATATTAACTAAAACTTTGGTAAATACACAGAACCAAAGTGGCAGAGGTGGCCTTGGCAGCAAGAATCTCCTGCAGCTTTGTATGAAACCACTTTGACCTAATGCTGTGGCCAACTCTCTAAGCCACCTACCAAAGCTTAAGGTCCTATGGATCTCTAATACAGTCCAGGACACTTTTGAAGCCTGCAGGCACAGCCTACGTGGATCACCATTAGATCCTGTCCTGGTTCCAGCCAGGACAGGTTGTTTTTTTTTACAATAACCAAGAGGGGGCATGGCTAGGACATGGAGCTTATTCTCTATCACCTCATGTCACTGCCAGGGGTGAGGGAAGGGACTCTCTTATGAGGAGAAGGGGTTCCTTCCAGTTGAGAAAATGTGGTGGGGGTAGCCATCCAGTGTTGTCTACTGTTAGAGGGTTTCTGTGTGAATAATTTCTTTTCTTGTATCCTCTGTCATTAGTATTGATGCCGTTACTGTTCGTTTTCTTATCTCATTGCTGTTTCCAGTAAATTGTTCTTATTTCAACCCATGATCTTGTGCCTCCAATTCTCCTCTCCATTGCGCCACAGGAGGGAGAGGGCGGGGAAAGATGGGGGAGCGAGAGAGTGGTGCGTGGTTTGGAAAGTCTTGGTGGGGGCACTGAATTGGGGTTTCCATTCCTAAACAACAGATCCTCAGAGGCTTGCCAAGATTACATACCCAACACTTGTATCAATTTATTTGTTTATCCAAACTGAAATTGTGTGGTTCTAAGGCAATTTTTCTTTTACTGAAAAACAAAAAGTGTGTGAGTGCAAAAACCAGATTAATTCAACTGAAAATCAAGTTTTCAATCAAGTTATCAATACTTTGTAAAATTAGCAAATAGCGACTTTTCTAATTCCTGTTGAGCCTAAACTGACCATTAAACAAACACCAAAGAATAACCCTGTTCACCTCCCCACCCGTCTCTAGACACTATTTCCTGTTGCTGCCCTTGGGCTGGCATTACTGTTTGCATTCCTCACAGTGAGGAAAATTAGACTAGCAAAAGAAAAAATTAGCTTTCTACCAGAGTGATACCCTCAAGCAAGACATCGCATAGCCACAGGCATATGAGTGGCACACGGGAAGTGGTGGGAAGAAGTGGCAGAAGACAGCAGGAGAAGGAAAGCCAGCCTGCTGCTTTCAACAGCAACCCATACTTCTGCCAGATTAAAATAGCAGTGCAATGACAGTCTACACAATTTTGAACAAAAGAGGGAGGCCTCTTTCAGGAACATTTCTTTCCTTGAAAATTTCCATAGTAGAACATTTGTTGCTAAAGGGAAAGTATTCAGTTATGAAAAAGTATGGAAAAAACAACACGTTAAAAAATCCCATGGTTATGTCAGAGTAGGAGATGTAAGTGAGCTTAATGAGCTGAAAATATTGAAGAGTTATCACAAGACAATCCAGGACAATTAAAAAACTATTTGCTATCGAGCCTTCCTAAAGGATTCTTTCTGATTTACCAGTACATTGTATTTTCTGAGAATATATATATTCTCCACTCAGAAAAAACATGGGCATACTCTTTATAAAAATACAGTTGCTAAATACTTGCTTTGCTTTTTAAATGGAAATGTTGGGACAGAATTGTTTGAGCTTTTATTACATTTCTTCTTCATTCTATATTCTCTGAAGTGATTTTTTACTGATCTTTTATGTTTATTCGATTTTCCCTTTGCCTTCTAAATAAAAAAATGTTCCAATTGGCTACTTTCTTATAACTGAAGGACTCTGACATTCCTTATTGTCCTAGTTTTATTTGCAAGTGTTGGGAAGGGGACAGAGCCTAGCACTGTGTGGGTGTGGCTAGGTTGCTATTCTATATCCCAAAATCATTGCTGGGGAGCATGGGTTTGGGGGGAAGAAAAAGATGAACCTACACCACAAGTGCACCATTTTGTTCCATTCTTTCCTTAAGGAAGTTGCCAGTGAGCAGTACTGTGGACTCTGCCCCTCTCTCCATGCTGCCCATCCCTTCCCGTCCCTCAGGAGAAATGCAGCTCCAAGTGGCAAACACAGCCAAGCCTAGCCGAATACTACTGAACACAGCCGAGCCCAAGGAGCAGCGCAGTTCAGGAGCAGTCAGTCTGGGCAGGGCACTGTGGTTCAGGAGCGGTGTGGTCCAGCGTGGGGGATTTTTCAACTGTTGTTTTTTGTTCTCTTGAGCTCAGGGGAGGCGAACACCAGGCTGCAGTAACAGCTGCCATATTCCCCTTTGTCTCAGGAGATCACATGGTGCTGGTGATGGTGCTGTCCACCATCTTGTCTTTGTCTCAGGAGGCCATGTGGAACTAAGCCATGGTGATGAGCACCTGTGTATGTGTAAATCACCCTCTCTTTTGTATACTTGTGTTAATTTTTTGCTGTTATTGTTCATATTTTCATCCCACTGCTCTTTCTTTTCAGTAGATTCTTATCTCAACCCATGGGGTTGCATTCGTCCCTTTCTCACCAGGGAGGAGCAGGGAGAAGGGAAGTGGCTTATTTGAACTTTAATTCCCAGCTGGTTTTAAACCACCATACTTACTCATTTTTACAGTTCTGTCCTTTACTTTCCTGAATGCATCAATACTAATTGCTAACATGAAAAACAAAAACAAACAAAACCAACAACAAAACCCCAACAACAACCAAAAAAAAAAAAAGGAAAATCATGCTTGCAGTTGTGGTCCTCCAGCTCAGGGTGGTCCCAGAGCCCATCTTCAGTGTAGAAGTCTTAGGCAAAGAAATCATTAAACATCTCTGCCTAGTTTATGTCCCTGTTTGGGAAGTGACTGTCCTCATCAAGTAACTGACCAATGTTATTTCTGGTCCGCCTTTTGCTATTAACATTTTTTCAAAAGCCCTTTTTATTGTCTCCTACAGTACTAGCCAGCTTCAACTCCAATTCAGCAAACAGCACCTCTGTAGTCCTCCCATGTCGCCTGATCTTGCTTCCAATGGCCATACATTTCCTTTTTTTGCCTTAGTGTCAGAAGAATATCCCTGCTCAGTAACAGGCACTGTCAGAACTAGAGCAGGAAGATTACGTATTATCTGGGTACTCCTCAGACTGTTCCCAAGCTCTTCATCATACACAACAATAAATTAATCCTTTTTTTAATATACATTTCATTTATATGACTGATTAAAGCAAAAGGTAAATATTGGCAGTCTGCAGAGTATTATGTCAATACTAAGCCTTTAAAAGCCAGAAAAAAATCCATTAACTATACCCAAACTGTCAAATTCCCTTAAACTGACTGACGCTAGCTCTTTTCCTTGTCACCACCTCTTCAGAAATGCATCCACCTCTCAGCTCCAGTATTTTTGGCATCATTCCAGCATCCTGAGCTTGACTGAAAGCGAGCACTCCCCTTTCCTGATTTCCTCTGGCTCATTTTCAGAGATATGGTGGTATTTATGTTTTCATTCCAAGACTGCAGAAGTGAATTATTAAACATACAAATATCTAAATATCTATTCAACCGTTCAATACACTGGAACAAGTATGTACACATAAAATCTTTTGCTAAGCCACATATTCACTTTGAGTCTTTTGTGTATGGACAAAAGCCAAACAAACACTTCCCTACCCAAAACCTCACTAAAAAAAAAAAACTGCCATTGGCCAGGAGAGGGAGACAGATGAGAACAGCCAAAATCAAGAGTGTTGGTGCTGATCCTAAATGAGACATATTGCATCAGACAGAATTTTTTCAAGTCCTGTTTCAAAAAAGGCCGGCAGTACATGCCTGTTACAAAATAATCCATATTCAGTTGTAATGCAAAATGGTTTCCTGATTCCTTAAATTCCTGAAGGTTTCTACTTTATTTGCTAGTCTTATTCTTGCAGTTACAGATAAAAACTCAAACCCCTTCCCTAAAGTCTTTCAGAGACACTCTGACCTGTCTTTTCTAAGGAAACCAGGGAGAAAGTGCAAAGGAATGGGGCAGAGAGGTAGAGGAGTGACTTTCTCTTTGTTGGAGTGGCCTTCCAGAGCCACAGCCAGGTCTGCCAACATCTGAAAATTGTAAATAAGGTGTGAAAGTGAGGAGATACTTTCAACTGTAAGAAAAAATGTGAAAATGCAAGAATTTTCTTTTGGCATGAGGGCTGAAGGCAATGGATGAGGTGGGGAAAGGGGAAGC
Organism: Edolisoma coerulescens; assembly: GCA_013397115.1. NCBI lineage: Eukaryota > Metazoa > Chordata > Aves > Passeriformes > Campephagidae > Edolisoma > Edolisoma coerulescens. Next base: position 952,099 of record VWZW01000237.1, on the reverse strand, counting down.
AGTACTTTCTACAAAGGGACTAGTCCCTTTTAGCAGAGACAGTTGTCTGCACACATCCTCCTGTGAGATAAGACTTTTTTTCCCCTTTTTCTCTTAAATCATCTGTTTTACAGCTAGGCAGGAACCACGTGTTTTGAAAAGCAGAATTCTTCTACTCCTGGAACAGGAAGTCCTTGAAATATGCAGGATAACCGCAAACCACCACAGTGTAATGAATTCCATGAATTCCACTTTTTTCAGGCTTAACTTGGTAATGTGCGTGCGTGCACGCACAAATGCATGTACCTGTGCAAGTTTGCACACACATAAATTTCTCGTTGCTGTGAGTGGTGTTGTTTCCTTCAGCAGGCAGTGAGGATAATGTGTGAACAGCATTCTGTAAAACACTGCCACTGGTGAAGGGAATTCTCATGCTGTGGCCAGAAAACTGGAAAAGTAGAGGTCAATGTGCTTGATGATTGGGCTGTCACTCAGTAGTCCTGACAAACTGGAAACATCAGTCAACAGAAACTTCATAAAGTTCACCAAAAAAAAAATGCTAAGTCCTCTACCTGGCACAGTAATGCAGAAACAGCTTGAACTGGTCCTGTGAAGAGGGACCACAAACAAAGGAAGCCCTAGGTTTTTTATACACTCACCCGATGCATGATAGTCTGGGGTCTTCCAGATGAGACCTTGGCTCCTGCTGTGTCTCTGAGTGTCTGGTCACCTGGCTGGGCCACAGGTTCCCTGTGCCCTGTGTTGTGCAAACAGTTGGCACCAGTTCACAGCCTCTTGCCTGGTGCTTCAGCCATTTCCTGCCACCCAGAGCTCAATCAGCAGCTCCACAGCAGCTACACACTAAGCTACTGAATGTATTGTTCAACACTGTCCACCGTTCTGCTGCAGACGGGGAGTATGGGAGCAGTTGCGTCAGAGCATGACAGTAAAACTTTACTTCCTACTTTACTTGAGGAATCTCTACATTTTGCAAACATTTGTCATAACATACCAAGAAGATAACTTTTGCCTGGTTTTTGTGCCATCCTTAAAACCTATATTTACATCCAGACATGATTGTGAAAGGCCTGTGGAAGAAATCTTTACACTTAATCCTTATGCCCCTAAGGATGATGAGTGGTCGACTTCCATACATTCATGTGCAGGTACATATGGTTCCTTCTCCTCGTTAAGGAGGAACTGTTCAGGAAGGGCTTGACAGTGAAACAAATTAACCTTGCTTGCCATTGCTTGCTGCCACAAACAGGATTGTTTACTCCTTTGCTACACCCCACTTGTGTAGCACACCTACTCTGCAGTTGGCTGCAGCATTTTCCTGGACTCTGGTGAACCAACTAAACTCACGGATCTGGCAGAACATTTCCCTTGGAGAATGGAAATAGCATCTAGAATGTCAGTGAACTAAATTGGCTTATGAGGTGTCTGACAAATGCCAGAGCTAGCACAGGTGAAAGTGGGGAATATCTTCAGCAGCAGCTGCGTGCTAGATCTACTCAACTGAAGATCAAACCAAAGCCAGGGAAGTGAGTGGCTACATATGTACCTACTCCTCCCCCTGAGGTGTGCAGGGTTGCTACCTCAATGCCTTCAGAAGCATGGAGGTCTGAAAACAAAGTTTGCACAGAAATTGCCAAAAGTGCAGCAGAGCTGCCTAAAACTCAGGCACATGTACCAATCCAGCATGGCATAAAATCATGCCTGGCAAAACCACTCAGCCACAGAGAAGTTGTGCCAGCCACTGCCTCCAAAGAGCTGAGACATCTCACAGCACCTCCAGGGTGAGGCGTGCCATCTCCCTTCTACTCCAGATGCTGCCGGAGGAAATGCAAGTCACACCTCCAGACAAGCTCCTCTCCAAAATGGAGTAGGCCGGTTTCCTTTAATCTGTAAAAATGGAGGAAATGTTAGGGGGAGGGGAGGAGGAAAAGGGGAAGCAGTGTTTTCTGATGGGCTGACACAAGAGCGTGCTTATCTTCCTGGTATCTGCGTGGAGCAGAAGGGAGAGGGTGACACCCAGGTTTGTCTCCTGTACTAATGGGGGTGACTGAGGAAAATGGGCAGGCGCAGGGAGGCCTTTCTTTGCCATGGTGGCGGCTGGCAATGGAGCCACACTGCTTGTAGGGCTGTGACAAAAGAGAACAGAGCAGCTGGAGTCCGGTGCCAGGGAATCAAAAAGCTGCATCCACACATGGGACACGTAGGAAGGAAAGGTGCAGACAACTGTGGGGGAACAAGGGACAGGAAGCACCCTAGGTGCAGCCATGTCCCTGCAGCCAGGCAGCTTTCACCAAAAACAGCAAAGCTCGTTCTGCTTATTTCTTCCCTAAGTGGAAAAACCTCAAATGTTCAAAACAGGCAGTACTTCCCTGACTGTAAAGGAAAAGGAAATGAGGTTAGGAAACCAGGGCAGAAGGACAACATTCGGGAGCAGCAGCAGCCTCACAGGCACAAAGCAGTGGCGGGGGGCCGTGCCGGGCTGTGGGGAAGCCGCAGGCGAGCACAAGTTTGCAGTGCCTCTGAGAGGGAGGCCAGAGAGAGGGGGGAAGAGAAAGAGGGGGAGGCGGGAGAATGCTAGGGAAGAGGGAAGCAGATCCGGCTTGGGCCGGTTTGAGCCGGTTTGGGCCGGTTGGGGCGCTGCAAGTACACAACAGCTGCTGAGGCCGCCCTTGCAGCCGGGCGGGCGTTACTCTCCGGGACGGATCACCAGAGCCCTCGGAGCGGGGCAGCGCCCCGCTGCCGGCAGTCGCGGAATGGCCCGGTCAGGCCACGCCGCAGCCCGGAGCTGGAGCCGCCTCCAGGCGTAATCCGCTCCTGGCTTCTCGCCGCACCCCGCGCCGCTCCAGACGGGCGGCGGGGCAGGAGGCCCCGGTGTCGGGTTTCAGCCGGAGGAGCCGGTTGTGCGGCCGGGGGAGGGGAGCGGGGGAAGGGCGCCCCAGGGCCGGGCCTGAGGAGCCGCTGCTGCGGGCAGCCGGCAGGGCAGTGACCGCCCTTGACACGGCCCAGCCGCCCCCGGGGAGCTGCCCCCAGCCGCCGGTGCGCGTCCCACTGCGCACATCCCGTTCCTACCCGGCGGGAGCAAGGGGCAGTCCTGGCCCGGGTTGTGCCCTGCGTGCTGCAGGGAGAAGGCGGCTCTGGGGCAGCGCCGCTGAGACATCGTGGGGTGGGTGGGGAGCCTTTGGATCGCTGGTCATGCATGGAGAAAAGAGCTTGGGTTTTCTCGGTTACGCTTAGGCGCAGGTTTTTGGTCTGAAATGCCCATTTTCTAGGTTCTTCTTCCACTGTGTTTGTAAATACATTAAGTATTACGTTTGATCTGCTGCTGTACCTTTCGAAGTACAAAATGGCATCTGAACCCTTTTGTAGGGGAAGCAACAATGCCCCCTGAACTACATTTGCTGGTTTTCCTCCCGTGGCTGATACAATCTCAGTAATAAAGTGTCTTGTCACTGGAGCGTATAGCCACAGACTCCTGACTTTCTTTGGGTAACAATTTCACGCTTTAATACTTCAGGTAGTAGAAGGTGCTTTTTTATTCTTTCTCAGACTAAATTACTGTTAATTACATTGTATTTTCTAAGCCTATTTTCACTGGCGATCTACAGCATAGTAAGTTCACCAACTTCTAACAAATGGTACACTTTTCACCTGTACCCATTACTTGAATGGAGACAAACTCAATTACTGGTCTTCATATTCTTTTGGTTTTTCTGTCACACTGGGCTGGTAACAGCCATATACACTGGCCCATAGTTTCAGCTTAACAGCTAACTCAAATCATTTAATCATCATACTGAAGAGTAAAAAACAGCCTTGTCCCCTCTTTTTGTACTAGCTCAGATCTCTCCATGTGTCCTTAATCTCCTCATGAGCGTTTGATCTGCCTCTGGTATCAGTCTTTCATCTCTGCATCTCCTGCTGCGTTATACTGTTCTCCAGATAACTGATAAATGGGTGATGCTCCCTATCCACCTGTCCATCATTAACAGTGGTTTTACTAATTGTTTGTTTGGGTTGGGTTTTTTTGTTCCTTGGTGTGTAGCCATATGTCAGTTTTTCATTACTGGCACGGGTGGGAATGGGGATGCAGACAACATGCTCTTTTGCTTAGTTATCTGACCCATCTAGAGTCTCTGTAAATCCATTTAGAGACACCATTGATAAAAATTGTGACCACACAGTAGTATTGCCACATATCTTGCCAGAAGTGGACCTGCTCTGATAACTCCAAAGCAGTCACAGGACGTAATCTAGCTCAGGCAGAATCTAAGGGTGTAGGAAGCGATAGGAGGTATATTTTGTTCTTCAAAAGCACAGAGAAGTCAGCATATGTTGATTCGAACAAATTCCAAATTTTACAGGCATTAACTGTGGACAAAGTCACTGGGCCAGAGGTGTTTGTTTTTCAGCTCAATGTGATTAGTAAAAGAGATTTGCCAGTTGCTCATATCCTTATTTCCCTCCAAGAAGATACACAAGTAAATATAGCTTAGTAGCAGGTACTTTTGATCCTTATGATAGAAAAATTAATGAAACAAGAGAGGTTCTTACTGTATATATTGGTTACTACAGGGCAGTCAGCTGTGGTGGTTTGGGTAAGTTAGCTGTGCTGTACTATTCTGAAACTCCATATTGTCAAAGGATGGGGATGAGTGCCCTCATGTACTGTGGAATTAAAATTATTTTGAGATGCATGGGACAGTTTATTCTCCTAGCTCTGCTAGGAGTATTTTTCATGTTTTAAAATTTGTACCTGTGGCCCGTAAGAGGAAGAAAGAGACTAAATCCAACATTTCTGTTCTTTAGTTTCGTGAATATTGTCTTGAAGCATTTCCGCACTTCAGAAAGTTAGACTTGATTATCTAGGACTCCAATGCAGAACTGTAAACTCCTGTTGCAGACAGATTTTTTTACCCATGCTAATTTGAGAAGTGCAACTCAATGAGTAAGCTGTTTCCTGCCTGCGTCTCTTAAATGTTGGTATATGTTGCTTCAGTCAGACTTATTGTGTTAATTTTGTCATGTTTGAAGTATATTGAATTTTTATAAGAAAAAAATGTGTCTAAATTTCAAAAGACCATTTTTCTCTCCTCTTTTATACCACACATCTCCCCCAGAGTCTTTTATTATAGCATTGTGGTGTAACCATAAGACTGAGTGTCAAGTAAGTGAGTCAAACATGAAGCAGATTCTTTGTTATTTGCATATGTCAGATGTCGTAGTTAATACATTGCATGGTGAGTTTATGTTTTGGCACTTTAAAGGAACAACATTGTGTCATCTGTGTCACAGATTCTTTTATAGGGTAGGCCTGAAAAAAATTGGTTCACACAAGATGAGAATGAGTTAAGGGGAGTTGCTGAAGGTCAGTGCAAGTCATGTCATGCACAGGACATCCATCATCTGACAGCTAACTGCTAGGTTCTGCTACTCTTCTCAGATGACTGGGGTTTACATTTTTAAATAAATTGAACAGGCAGTCATTTTTCACCCATCTGCAAAGACCAGAATTGAAGATTCCATATCTGTAGGCGCAATTAAGAATACCACAAGTGTCTAAAGCCATACAGGATATTCAGTGAACTATTTTGCTTTCATTGCTTTTTATCCACTGTTGCCTAGGCAACAATAAACTTTGAACATGGGTCCTGCAAGATAAGTGAAAGACAAATACAGTCTTTTGAGTGTAAATTCTACATATACAAGCATCCTGTAAAGCATTGCTTAGTAAAATGGAATACTTATAAATGGAATTTGTTTATTTAGTTCTCAATTTGCCTGATGTTTTTAATGGAGTATAAAACCATAGAACTAATAAAATATTCTTCCAGAAGATCTTAGAGTATCCTCTTTTTTGTCACTGTCTTGTCTTTGAACATAACATCTTGATCAAACATCAGTTTGTGTAATTACATTTGGTCAGATCAAGGTTTAAGCGACTGTGGTATACAGCATGTGTTTGCAGAGTTACAAGGTACTTTGTTCTGCCCCAGATCTGGCTGAATTTTAACTGTGCAGACAGACCTCTTAGGGATTACCAGAAGTGGAGGATCTAGAGCCCAAGTCTTAGGAGGAGCGGCTGAGGGCGATAGGGATGTTTAGTCTGTAAAACAGAAGGCTCAGGAGAGACCTTTTCACTCTACAGCTACCTGAAAGGAGGCTGTAGCAAGTGGGGGTCAGTATTTTTTCCAAGTAACAAGAGGAAATGCCCTCAAGTTGCACCAGGGGAGGTTTAGACTGGATATTAGGAAAAAATTGTTCATGAAAAGGATTTTCAAGCTTTGGAACAGGCTGCCCAGGGAAGTGGTGGAGTCACCATCCCTGGAGGTATTTAAAAGACATGTACATGTAGCACTTGGGGACATGGTTTAGTGGTGGACTTGGCAGTTCTGGGTTAATGGTTGGACTTGAAGATCGTAGAGGTTTTTTCCAGTACTTTTTTCCCACACTTCCAATACATTTTTTTTTTCTTTCACAAGATCTTGGCCATGTGCAATGTACAGAATTAACCTAAATTATACAATAAAGCAAACATCCACAAAAGCCTTGTGGTTTTTGATGGAGATAGAAGTTGTGTGGTAGGCCACCATTGTTAGTCTAGGCATTGCTCATGTTTTTTAACAGTTTACACCTCTGCGAAGTCTCTAGATTTGTTTGGCCTTGGCTAATAGCTTGTTGGTTTTAATTGTAAAAAAGCCTGAATCATTCTGTTCGTGTTTCGTCAGTTTTTAACTTACTGCTAACACAAAGAAATGTGGGCTCTTTGACAGTTCCTATCTTTACAACACTAGAACAGTATGTTGTTTCTCCTTCTTTGGGGACATATTGATCCTGGCTGGTCACTACTTGTTTGACATTTTCTTTGCTTCTTCTCTGTATCTTCTTAAGAATTCAATAAAGTTTCTTCATTTTTGTTATGCATACAAAATAAATTACATTCTTTGTTGCTGCAGCATTTAGGAAATGCTTTGCACCTTGTTACTGTTGAGGATTAAAAAACAGACAATAGGATGTACTTCTAAGATGAGTAATTGCTTATCTGTGTTATTCTGTTTGCTTCATTTTCTATAGCAGTTTATAGATAAAAACCTGTGTTAAGACCTCACATGTAGTTCTTTGATTATAATCTAGCTTTCTTTCACAGCTAGAGTAAAAACTTTTTCATTTATTCACTTGCTTTAGGGAATTCTAATTACCTCCCCCTGGAAAAGGGAGTGTTATGTCCTTCGGGATAGTTGAGACCAGAAGTAGTCTGGTTTCAGGGCAAGTTTACTGTTGCTCCAAAATTCTCCAAATCTTTGAGAGCAAGAGAGATTGTTCTCCACTTTGGGTTCTTGATCACAGGAGTAAGAACCTTGGCAAGTAATGTATTTAGGGAATAAAATGCTTTATTCTCTTGTGCTGTTAAATCAAATGGAAAAAAAACCAAAAAAACAACAAAAGCCAACACCAAAACAAACAAACAAAACCCAGATGAATTAATTTTGCTTGGAGCATTTAAACATACTTTCCAGCTGAAATTAAACATGGAAAATTCTCAAGGCCTAATGTGGACAACCAAAAATACAAAAATACTTTTTAAAGCCCCATATATAAAAATTTCTTATAATTAAAACTATTCTGAACCCTCAGTAATGATGTATTAGCAAGTGTCTGTTAAAATAAAAGTAATCACAACTAATGAATAATGGGGACTCACAATAAATTTTAAAGGTAAGGACGTAGATTTTTTTCTCCAGAGGTCACATGCTCTAAAACTTCCATTAGTGTTTTCTGGCTTGTGGTTATTTGTGATAGAATAGAGTTACTGGAAAGGCTTAGGGGAATCATTAGTCTTCTCTTTAATTGTCTGACCTACAGTTGGTATTGTCTGGCAGTCTCTCTTAAGTTACCTGAGAGGGGGGAAACCTGATCTGCTGCACACCACCTGATTCATTCACATGATGGCCACATCCAGACCTGACTACCTCTGAAAAGTTGCTTGAAGAAGGTCAGAGAAGAATTAAGAACATCTCTTCCTCTGTAGATGTCTTGATTAAGAATTTACATTAGCAAGATATTACATATTTCCCTAATTTTAAATGGCAGCATGGTCATGAATGCATTTTTTTAACAGTCTGAAGTATTTTGGTTACTCAGAACTTGACAAAAAGAGGGAAGGAGGAAGAGAAGAATGCAAAACTACATCCGTCTCCTTTCTTGCAAAGGGAAACATAAAACTAGAAGAGTTGAGGACAGGTCCTGTGAGACAGCGCCCGGAGAGAAGCAACTACGGTGAAGAGAATGGGAAGAGAGAACAGGTTGGAAAAATTACACAAGGCATAGGAGGAAAAATGAAAGAATTGTAGATTGAAAAAAGACAGTAAGTGATGGGAGGTTGGCAGAGTGTTGTGGTTTAGGACTTGTACTCCCCAATTCAGCGTCCCCACCGAGACTCTCCAAACCACACTGCCACTGTCTCTCGCTCCCCCATTTCCCCCTCCCTGTCCCCATTGTGATAAAATAGAGAGGAGAATTGAAGGCACGAAAGGCAAAGATCATGGGTTGAGATAAGAGCAATTTACTGGAAACAGCAACGAGATAAGAAAATGAACAGGAGCAGCAACAATATTAACGACAGAGAGTATAAGAAAATAAATTATTCTCACAGAAAAAGAATGATAATAGACAACACTGGACGGTTCCCTCTGCCCCATTTTTTAAACCAGAACGAAAACCCTATCCCTGGAAGAGAGTCCCTTTCCCCTGCCCCAGCAGTGAAATGAGGTGGTATGGTATAATCTCTGGGTCCTAGTACAGAATACTTAAAAAAATTTACCCTGACACAAAGGAAAGGAATAAACCAGGAAGAAGGTTAAATGAAGAATAAAACAAACAAACAGAGAAAAAAGTAGGAATTAATGAACAAGTAGATTTGCAGCCTTCCAAAAATCCTTCCGAGGTCAGAGTATCTCCATAAGACCTCAGTATAAGGTCTGCTTTTTTTCTCACAGATTTACCTTCTAAATGTTAAAAAATTTTGATTGGCATAGTCTAGCTTAGAGTTCATAGCACAAAACGTGATGTATCTTGGTACAGCAGTGCAGACTATGGTTTATAAATATCCATGTTTACAGGTCTTTAAGTTATGAAATGACCAAGTAATTGTGATTCATCTGGTCTTTATTTATGGGGCTTTGCCTCAGAGCTGGGATAAGGTTATTAATGTAATATTCCTGGAGATACCTTTTCAATGACATTCATTGGTTGGACAGTAGCATTCATCTGAGTTACAGTTTTTATGAATGCATTTTTCTGATTTCCATAGTTTACTCATGGGTGGTGGTGGTGGGTGTTTAATGAAGATGCTCTGTAATACTTCTTTTCCTGAACTGGACTAAGGAACTTAGCATTAATTTTACATTATGCTGGAAGAGTATCTCACTTTAATTAAGCAACAACTACCTTGTTTCAACCAAGATTAGAAAAGTTTGTACTCCTTTATAGTGCTAGAGAATGGTTTCTGTCACCAAATATGTGCATGTATTGGCAAATAAAACAGGCAAATATCAGACCTGTATGGGAGAAATATATTTTACCAGTGGTTTTCTAAGAAAGTGTTTCCTGTTACTAGATTCCTGCTGATTTCAGGCAATATCATTGTGAACAGTTTTTCTGAAGAAGTGGAATTGATCAAAGAGCCTCCAGATTCCATTGTCCTTTTTAACCTACTAGAAGTAATTCACAGTTCTCCAAGTTTGAGCAATAACTTGGGTAATGATATAAGATGCTGCACCAGTTCTGGATCACACATTGCCCCGTACTTGTACTGTGTATCCCTTGGCTAGAAGTGAGGAATGTATGTACTGAATGTCATGGATTTCACCTGGATATTTTTTAACAGTGCCTCTTATCACAGCAATTCATTTGTTAAAACAAGTTATTTCTTGTTTTGCTCTCATTGTGAAGTTTTTTCTTTAATGCTGAGGTTAGACAAAGTGTTCAGTGTTTGATAGCATAGGGAATAACTTTCCAAATGCCAATAGAAGTATATAAAAAACTTTCCCAGAGTGAGAGAAAAATGCTGAAAACTGATGAGACACTGCAGCAGTTCTGAAATATCACTAATTTATGTCTTGCTAATCGGTATATGTCATAGTTCCAAATTTTTCTTTATGTAATTTGAGCAGGACACATATTTTCAAGCAAACTGTACTTCCTTATCTAAAATGAAAAGGCAGAAGTACTTTGAAGTCTTACTGTGAAATGCTTAATGCTGTTGGGACTATGAAACCAGGGAAAAATAACAAAAAGTTTATCTTCCTTTACACTTACATTAGGATTGCTCAAAAAGGGGGGAAGAAGGGAGAATTTTACTCATTGATCATTCAAATAACTCACAAGTGAACAATAGTGCTCTAACCAAAAGCCTGTGTCTGGAATGGAAATCCTTTCCCACACCCTTCCAGACTGACCTTCCCTCCCCCCATCTACCATAGCTCGTATTTCAGAGCTGAGATGTTTGCCAGCAGACTGTGAGCTGCCAGGAGGAATGCATTATTTGCTCAAAAGAAAAACAGAGGCGCAACCATTAACTGCCCACTCCTGCCCCACTCCCGCCCCACTCCCCACAGGACAAGACAGATTTCTGCATAAGAGATGAACTTGCTATTCCTCATTGGTACAGGAAATCTCATAAAAACCATCATGTGTGCCCACCTACACAAGGGCTTTATCATGATCAAGAGGCTGCATCTCCTCCCAGAAAGCTGAGTAAGTCATGGCAGCTAACTTGTCCATGTGTTCTCATGTGATCAGGTCCTAATGCCAAATCCAGATTGTTGTTCTCATGTGATTTAGGCAATCTACTTACATCTGGTAGGAAGAGAAGACATGAATCAATAAAAGCAAAGTTTATAAAAGGGCAGCAAGATTACGCTGTTGTCCTTGGGCACAGGACATTTAACAACAGGTCTTGCCTCTACTAAGAAATGTTTATTGAGTAGTTACATTTTGTACCAGCAGACACTGCAAATGGATATGTATCAATAGTTGAGGGTCTTTTGCCCCTGCTTGGAACAAAAACAAATTGGCAGCAGTGCCTCTTGCACTATAGGTGCATCTCTTCTTTGAATTTTTGGCCCCCTGGCTCCATTAGTCATGGATGGCTGAATTTTCTTTAGCTTTGTCAGTCAAAACTCTAAGAAATTGGGAAAACAGTTCCAAAATTCAATATTAGAAAAGTATTATAAAAGCCAAGGATATTTTTGCTTTTCTTCTTCTGCATCTTTTCTTTGGCAATGAATACTAATTCACTACTAATCATCAACCATAACTGCAGCATTTGTGTTTATGTGTGCACACTGTGCTTGGAATATATTTTGATTCCCAGATAAGTTTTATGTTTAACTGCAAGAGGACCTTTCCATGAAATTAGGTGTGATGAGGCAAAGGAAATTATTTGGAAAAATGGCTGGACAGAGAGTGACATGATGGCAATATAATAAACTCAACATTAAACATCTGTAAATAGATGAACAAATTAAGCCCAGTGGCATTGGCTACTACAGGAATTTTTATTCAAATTAGCATTCAGATATGTTCGTCTCTTGAAATACTCATTTTTGTCCAGTAAACATTTTTTATATCATGTCATCAAGGTAAGTGTGGAATGAAGAGAATTTTCCCTACCAAAGCTCAGCATTTTAGGATGACATAGCAAAAAAAAAAAAAAAGGGTCAAGGGCTCTCCGTATAAATGAAAAACTGTGAAATAAGCTGGGGTGTAAATTTAAGAGCACAACAGCTATTCTCACCCCTTCTTAACTAACATGGAGAGCACTCCTTTTCTGGTTTTGATATCAATGTTATATTGGCAGGTAGACAAACTCTCACTTACAATGTTTGTGTTAGCCATACTTAGAGGTTAGGTTGAGTTGGGAGAGGCGATGAATTTAAAAGTGCAATGGCTGCTCTTAAATAACTGTGCATGGATATTTCTTATTTAGAACAAAAATATCTACACATGGATTTAATCAGCAATAGCTTCATGTGTAAGCAAGTATTAATAAAATATCTACTTAGAGTCTAAGTGACACAATTTGTCAGTCAAAGAGCAGATATTTATTCATTCCACTTAGAAGATACAAATCTGAATCCAAGCAACGCTTTTGGATAAGAAACTGAACCAGACCATGCCCGAGCTCAATTAGAGTATTATGTAAGCAAGGTGTTGGGAGAGGAGGTCTGCAAGCCATCTTTCATTTTCCCCCTGCCTCTGGACCCATCTTAAAGCCAGACCCCTCCATTTTGTGACCAAAACAGGTATGAGGATACAGTTAACCATGAAGAAGGATTCTCCTAGGCACTAAATAGCAAGAGATCCTTGAGCAGACATGTTGATGAGTCCTGGGTCTAAAAGTATTGAGTCACAAATGTTTTGATGTATTTGAGAATATTCAGCATCAGTGCCATCTCCCAGCCTCAGCAGATCAAAACAGTTTCAGAGAGGACACAGGTCTAGACTTGTGTGCACAGGTTTCTCATTGCCTTTATTTTTTATGCTCTTTATTGTTAGAAGGAAGGATTCTCCCCAGCCCGTGGAGACAGACAATCCCATACACAGACTGTTGTACAGGAAGGCATACACAGGAGCCTTGAAACTCTCTTTTTTTTTTTTTTTTTTTCAAGTGGGGAAGAAGATATTGTCAGTTTCCAGTTTCCAGGAGGTGATGGCTACTGTGCTGGAAACGCTGACAACTCCAAGAGTGTTGTGTAAGAGCCAGCTAAACCTGTTACACAAGTATATCAGCTCCAAGGCACTACCACGCTCCAGAGCTGCTCTGGAGGCCTCCTGTTTTTGCACTGCAGGAAGGCCTATGTACAGTGCTGCTTGTGGCATGTCCTTCCAAAAGCGGATGAAAGAAGTAGTCAAATTTTTTTTCTGATTTCAGGCTTCAGTGCCAGGGAATCCAGGGAAAGATTTTTGAGCAATAGAAATTCCTCTAACCACTGCTTGTGGCTTAAACTCTTGCCATCTCAGATTTTAAATGAAACTATGTTACTATTGCAACTAACAGTGAAGGAATGGGTTGAATGCATACAACAGCAGCCAGTTCAGCTGAACATGGACCTTGTGCTTACAAGCTCTTGAAAGAGGCCACACCCTCATCAAACCAGTCCTGTCTAGATTCCTTCTGCTGCCCTCCCCCACAGGAGGTGACTGGCACTAGAGTGTGAACCTTTGTACACCATCTTCTTCAGCCAGGATGACTAATACTGCCTGCATGGCAGTGCCATGGAAACAGTTGTTAGGAAAGCAATAGAGTTGTTGGTGACCAGGCCCACGAGCAAGGATGGTGTCATGGGGTAGGGCTTTTCAGGACCTTGAAACCTCAGCTGACACAGCTTCTACCCAGTGCTCCTACAGAGACAGCCCTTCAGCAGGTGACCCAAAACAGTTCTTCCAAATACTGTTTTCTCAGCATCAGATCCCGACCCTCAATGTGTTTATTCCTCCTCATACTTCTCCCTCACTAACGCAATTTATCCCTCCTCAGTGAATCAGATCAACGGTGTGTGAAGCTGCACTGTTAATTTGGTCACTGAAGAGGGGGGCGAAAAAAAGGAAAACCAACCCAAAGTATATTCTCCTCTGTAAAGTTACATTTCAAACTGACAATTTCTGTTATCTGGTGTAAAGTATATCTCCATAAAGGGTTTATCAGCACAGGATAAGGGGTGGCAGGCAACTAGGGGTAGGAGCAAGCAGCTGATCTTTGCATCCCTATTAAGTTGACATCAGCCCCAAAGCCAGCCTGTGGTGTGATGGTGCAGCTGGTGTTGTCCTCCTCCTCGAGTGTCAATAATAGTAGAATAAGGTACTTTTTCCTGCAGGTGTTTTTGAAAGAGAGCTCTCTGCCTTGGATAGAACAGTGACAGTGACAGTCTGTCTAATCTCAGAAGAGGTAAAGTGTGGGTAGGAGTATATGAACTTTTACACCCATTCTTCTTCCTCCCTCCCCTTGTGGTTCTTCTCTGAGAGGTCCACAAGACCTCTATTAAAAAGATTTAGTTGCCATGGTTTTGCTGTAATAAGCCTTCCAGCAGAGGTTGCCAACACAAGAACTGTGTTGTAGAAGGAATACATGAAGTAGAGGGATATGAACACGACTTCCTCAGAAAATAACTGTCAGATCATTTTGTACAGGCTGCTGAGAACCACTAAGGAAATGAATCACTTTCAGTCACTCCTAGCCTGAGAACAGCTGGAAAAACCTGGGTGACAGATTCTGGTTTATTAATCTTTTTAGTTTAGTTTTTTAACACCTGTGGCACCATCCTGCCTTCTCACAGTAAGAGCACAAGAAGGTCCCTTCACTGCTCCTTTTACCTCTTGCTGTTCATCTGCTATGTTCTACTTGTTTCTCTTAGCCAGCTGAGTCTGATTTCCTCTCTGTGCTGTTCTTCACCTTCTTTCCTCCCTTCCCCCACATCTTAATTATCACATAATTCCCTCTGGGGTTTTTTTTCCTGTTCCTGTCAAAAATGATTATAAAAAATAAACCACCAAAAAAAAATTAAATTTTGACAACATTGGAAAAAAGTAGGTAATTTCATTTGCCAACCCATAGTCCCTAGAGAGAAAATTATCTTGCCTGTAAGACAGAAAAACGCTTTGACGGAAACAGAGCAGAAAGCATTAGGAAAAGTTGGACTCTAGCAAGATGTTTCTTTGGGCATTCTACAGCAAGGAAAGCATTACTTTGGTAGAGTAGAATGGTTTAATCTAGTATGCTCTCTCCTACAGTAATCAGTGTTAGTTGCTTTAGAGGAAGGTACAACCTGAGGACTAACTCAGCTAACTAACCCAGAAGAAGTCTGTTTAACACTTCTCATCATCCCAACAGAGCTTGTCTTCACCTGACTTTTAACTTTTTGGCAATTTAACTTGAGTGACCTCATATTTGTAAAGGTTAATTTGCACACTCATCACACAACTGATCCAGATTCTAAAAGTTTCTTTTTTAAGATAATACTATCTTCACTGATAAAAAGGGGTTCTTCTTGTGTGCATTCCTAAAATTTCTTTGTGGAATGCTAAAGGAGACAAACACCTGGACAATGACCACTACAGTTAGACAAGGTCAGCATTATGCTCTAATACAGTCTAATGCAGTCTTTCCACTCATCAGGCTAGATGTAGTGTAACAAAAACCACAAGGATCTGACTTTCATTTGATTTCCTAGCAAGATGGTTACTAAAACGGAAAAACCCTGTAACTTTGTCTGTAAAAAAGACAGGCTGCTACTTGCTTTTCTCTGGAATCTGTTAGTTGTTTTTTCCCTTCCTTTTCCCTCCTATTTAAATATCATTCTTGTGTGATGACTCATGGCAGGAAACAAGGCTGCCTTGTGTCCTTGTACAAGCCCCAGAAGGCATATGTAGGTCAACAAAGCATGTACAGAATGTCCTGCAAACCTGAATGCAATGCATTCCACATTGTGAGTGCTTATACTTAGAATTCAAGAGTGCTAAAAGTACTTGTGGAACACTTATTTCCTGGGGAAAAAAAAAAAACGGGAAATCCAGTAGCAAGAAATGACATTTGCTAGGAAAAATCTGGAGCCATCCTTTTTGACAAACTACTTTGCTTAATATTACTCTTTGCTAAGTTGTCTAGAGGTGCAGAAACAAGAGAACATAATGAAATTTAGGTAATGTGCAAATTCTGATTAAAACAAAATAAATGATAAAATTGTGTGGTGACCCAAATAGCTTTTTCCACTGTCCAGCTTTTTCTCTTGCTTCTGTGCCTTTGCTGTATGACAGGTAATTATCATTGATTCATGGAGTTACAGCCTGTATGTGCTGAGAAGTTCTGTCCAAACACTAGTCACATAGTCACATTTTCCAACAGTATCAGCCATGATTCACGTGGAAAAGAGTGTGAAGCCTAGCCATGAAGATTAAAAAAAAAAAAAAAATTGCATGATTTGTTCAGATCTGTAGAGCCCAAATAATGTAATTTGGTTTGCGATTTCACTTCCAGAAAGTCCCAATATCCACTTCATGCTACAAGTCATGCCTGGGGAACGTAAATAGACTTCTGAGGACTTTGCAGATAGCTGACATTGGGCTGATGTAAAGCTGGTTACTACTTTAAAACAGAACAGAAAAATTGACACTGATGCAGCCAATCTCAAAGTTACTTTTTCCAAGTACCACTCCAGTGTATGATTCTACTGTATCAGTTTTTGACAGTTAAATTTTCCTGTTTTTCAGATTGTCTTTCCATCAATAAAACTACTGATTAGAGAAGCTGCAATTCTGACTGTGCATAAAATGGTAAGTTCACAGGTTCATAATGCATAAATTTCCCTGCCAGTAACCTCTCTCAGTTGAGCTGGGAATAAATATAACACCAGTTAATTATGGTGATCTTACGCTTTATCCTCTCAGCTCCTTAAGATCTCCTGGGGTCATTTCAGAAATATTCTACCTTTTTTATTATTTATTCAGCCCTGAAGTGCCAGCAAATTTATCTACCCTGGAACTGTGAACACTGGTTCTCAGAAGTAATTTCTAATCAGAGGGAAATATGTTTTAAAACAATCCTTAGACTGCAAGGAACCCAAATCTTATCTGCCTTTCCTGGTGCAAACAAAACTACAAAATACTGCTGGATAAATTTCAGACCTTGAATCTTTCTGCAGTGATACAAGATGGAAGTAAAGTTGGAAGCACAGGGAAGAGATGAAGTCTGACTTAGTTTCACTCTTTTATATGTCAATCACAGAGAGAGAAAGGCTCAAAAAAAATTATGCAGGTTCTTGTTTGACATACTCGGTATATTTCCCTTGCAGGAGCATTGAAAATGTGTCTTTGTAAGAAAATGCCAGTTATCAAAAGCACACAATGTCCCTGGGAAACATAGGCATACACAAAGGTCAGGAGACCTCTTATAAGGTGGCAGATTTTACCTCTCTCGTTTGAGGGGTTAGGACTCTTTGCTTCAGACTGGAGAGAAGTCACACAGAGGGGTTTGAAGAGGGTCAAATGAACTATGCGGAGGCTGAGATGAGCTCTGTTCTGCAAAGAAAGGGTTTCAGCTGGGGTCCTAGGAGAAAACTATCTATCTCAGCTCTTCCAGCTTCACCTAGTTAGGCTTCTTCTTCAACAGTTATGTCAAGGAGAGGCATCAGATCAGTGAATTCCTTTCAGCCATGTCTTTCTCCTACCCAGCCTCATCCGCTGAGGGTTGTGCTTGTGCTCAGTGGGGAACAGATTTCATTGTACTGGGTCTTGGAAATGACTTCCATCTGGTTTTTATACTCTAAATTCTGGATTCTATGTAATTACTTTAGCCCAGGTTTTAAAATAGATCCATACAGCTTTGCAAGAGATTTCAACTGCTAAGCACCATTTCTCCTATGCTGTTAGTGAGCCACTGAATTTCCATTAGCAGGGTATCTCAGCCAAGGACATCTTTAAATTGTAGCATGATGTTTACTTGTCATGCTCTGGTGCTGTGTGAACACAAGCTTTTCAGATTTAGCATTGCCAGTTGAGAACCTGAGCATGTCAGGAAATTTTGTAGACTTTGATTTTGACAGTTTCTTCATCATCCTGATAGATAATCTCCATTGGGTCATCTCCTGATTGTCTTCAGATACTGTTCATAGTATAGTACAGGAACAAATACGTACTTCAGATGTAATAACACAAATTTGTCCCCTTCAAGTTTCTGCCGACAGCACAGGAAAAAAAAACTTGGGGGAAACAAAAGGCAGGAGGTTTGAACCCTGATGTTCACGAATGGATAAAATTTTATTTTCTTCAAAATTCTCCATAGTCAAAGGAGACTTATCATAACACCATTTCCATCAGAAAAAAAAAAAAAAAAGAATAAAACAAATTTTTTAACCTGTAAATCTGCCGGCCAGTATTCCAGATCCTGGGTTGTTGGGTTTTTTTACTTAACTATTTAAGATCACAAAATAGCCTGACACAGCAGCAGCTGGCAGCTGTAAGAACCCCGAGGTCAAACCAATAAGGAAACCAGATCTGACTGTGTGAGAATGAGGTGTGTAGGATGTCAGGCTGCTCACTGGAGTTGCTTGCTGCAAAGGGGCCTCGGTCCCATTAGTTAAAAGTCTCTGGTGGTGAGAGTATGACTGCCAGAGTGCTCCTGAATGGTCAGACAGGAAAGTTTCCCTTAACAGGAGGGCTGTGAAATACCTGCCTTCTTCACTTGTCAGGTTTCTGGCCATTTTGCTGAGATGCAGATATGAGCTCAGCAAGTTTATCCTTCATCCCTCTCTCTTCCTTGGAGCTTCATCAGCTACTCAGCAGGTGACAGCCTCTATCTATAGCGGTGTGCAGGTGGAAATAAAGAAAAAAAAACCTGAACAAATCTTTATTGCCCAAATACTAGGCCAAATGCCAGCAAGGATGACATTTTCTTTTCTTTATCACTTTTTGATGATTTTTATTCCCAGTTTGAAGTGCACTTCAAAAGAACATACTTTTTTCACTTGCAGTTCATTTCTACACAGCCATCAAGCCTATACAGAGTTGATATTCACTTGGAGAGCATCTGAGGAATCTGCAGCTGTGATTGTAATTGCACACTCAGACCTTGTAGTAAATGATCAGAATTGTGCAGTGTTACTCTAAGTTGGTGAGGAATTGATGAGGCTGGTTGAGAAAAACATGAGCTGGACCCCTTGCTTATCTTGCAGCTGGCTTGAGCAAGGCCTAATGATTGAAGGATCCTCCATAAAAAGAACAGGGATCTGTCAGGGGGATCATGATGGGGCTATACTGAAGCCCAGAAGGAGAGAGAAGTGTGGCTGCTCTAAGGAGGTCTGTACCCTTTTCTGCATAGCCTCATAAACAAGTTGTAGCTCCGAACACTTGTACTGCATGGTGCACTGGTGTTTGGACAGGAGGTTGACATCAGGTCAATATGATTTGAGAACAGGAGAAAGCTGTACACAAGTAAATGGAGAAGTTTATCCAGGTGTGGAGGAATGCCAGATGGAGAGTGACAGGCAGCAGAATGGCTTATCTGAAACATACATGGATTCAGTGTGACCTTGTTTCCTGCAGGACTCTCATATGTACAGCACCAAAACAGGTAAGATGACTCAGTGCCAGCTTCTTGGATATATTTGTCAGCGTTGCTGTGGGAAGCCAGAAATCAGCAGGAAGGTTACAAAGGTCTCTTCTTTGTTGGTCTTGAGAGTAATGAGGTCATTCCTTCTCCTCTTGATATAATCTGGCAGTGGGTATAAAGCCATTTCCTGAAACTATGTGAGTCCTACTGACTCATTAGTTTTCCTTTGGTTTTCTTTAAAAAGAATAAGTGGGTTCTAAGGCAAAAGATGAAACACTTCTAAGGCGATTGTATGTTCAATTTGGCTCACTGGTCTGTTTTTAAATGTCTTCCAAGCCTTTTCTTTGTTAGTCATGTTAGTTTAAGAGGTGTACATTGATGTTAGAACCTGGGCATTATAATTACCACTGCCTTCCACAACCAGGTTTGGTTTTCTGGTTTGGTTTTGTTTCTTTGGGTTTTTTCCTGTCACATACATCCATTGATTTCCGTGTATTTTTTTTTCCGGTGTCATGGTTTAACCACATTATTACTCCCATACTTAATTCAAAACACAGCACTTATTGACTACTAAGAAGAAAATTAACTCTACCAGCTGAAAATTAACCCAGCTGAAACCAAGACACATGAAGGAAGATACCACATAATTCTAGAAAAGCACGTCTTTGGAAGGAGATAGGCAAATTACATTTGTAATATGGAGAGGAAGCTGGTGGTTTGTCCCCTCAAAAAATATTTCTAGAAAAAGTGACTTGGATTCAGGTAGCATCACTATATTTTTAAGTTCTCAAACAAATCTTGCCTCCTATGGACTTACACTTTTTCTTGCCTACAATATGGCAGTCTCAAAATTAAAAATATCTTGTCATCTGTTTGTTTGAGAGCAGAAGGTAAATGTTATATCCACTGATCAACTGGTAGAATACCCCAGTATTAACATGGTGTTGTAGGAATGGCACTCCCCAATTTAGTGCTCCCACTGAAACTCCAAACCACACTGCTAGTTCGCTCTCCCCCTTTCGTCTCTGCCTCCGTGCTGCAGCGGATTGGAGAGAAGAACTGGTGGCACAAAAGGCAAAGATCAGGCTGAAATAAGAAAAGAAACAGCAACAACAGTAATATTAATAACAAAAGTGTATAAAAGAGAAAGTGCAGAGCTTGACCTGACCACAGCCATGCCATGCTGACCACTCCCTCTATTCAGAACCAGCATTACCCCACCGCTCCGTCCATCACGCTTGCTCGACTAGCAGGAACCCCTTCCCCCTTGGAAGCAGGAGAGCTTCTCCCCCACCCCTGCCCCCAACAACCCGGCCATGACTGAGGTGGTACGGAGTAACTGCCAGGTCCTGGCCACGCCCCCTCCCCGCCCTTGCAAAAATTAACCCCGTCCTGGCTGGAACCAGGACACAGGGTGCAATTGGTTTTTGCATTCCACATTGTCTCTTATCTGCCTCTCAGTGTTGGATATTTATAAGAGTGAGCTGTTCATTTTTAAGGATCTTATGTTAGGTTTCAAGTTAATCAGCTCTCACCTGCTAGCATGCCTATACAGGAAACTGCTAAGGAAAACACATTTGATTCAGTTAAAAGACTAGATTCTTTTTCTCCATGCTTTTCATTTTAGAAACTTTGATTAAAAGAGACCTTGAAGCATTTTTTAAAAGGGAAAAATTACATTAATGTCCAGTACCCTTCCACTCCATACATGCTTCCCTCACAGAGTGAGAGTTTTCCTACATTAGAAGTTCAGTACTATGATCATTGGTTTGTGGCGGAAATGTTACACATTGGTTGTAACATTCCTCAGCTGTCTATGATGTTCATACCACTAGCATGACATATTTAGGCATGCCATGATAAAACAGAACCACCCATGCCATAATCATTACCTATGTGAGACACCTGCTGAAGGTCCAATCAGGAACATACAAGTCTATTCATGGAGGAGTATGTATATGGTGATGTAATGATCATAAATATTGCTAAGCTTTGCTTGGTTTGGAAACTTCAAAGATACATGTTTTTATAGGTATATTAACCCAACTTTATTGCATGCGGGTAAGGTGAGCACCTAGTACATAGGCTTAGAAGTTAATTGACTGACTAGGCGTGGCAGTGTACAAAGGAAGCCTCTTCAGAAGTCACTCATGAGAGCCTTATTCTGAGTATTTAATACTACCTTGGAATACTGCTGTGCAGGCATGCAGCTGTGAAAGGAATTTGAATATATGACCTTCTGCTTACAGATGCAATAATGTAATGCAGGAGAGTATGCAGTGTGCAAGGCTGCATTAGCTTTCTTGCCTCTCAGGAGAGGAAGTTAGAGGAACATGTTGTTAAAACCAAACTGTTGCAAACAGTGGGATTTCACAACATAGATGACATTGCAAAGGCATCCTGAATTGGTAAATGCATATCTTGACTTACTTAACCACACATTTCTACTTTAATTGCAAAATACGCAGAAGTAGAATTGCAGGGACATTGGAAAATAGGTCCTTCTTATCTGCATTCTATTCTCAGCTGTAGTTTAGCCTTGCTGTAGGAGAAAAAAATCATTATTTCACACCTCATCGTTCAGTGATGTAGTTTCCATGCAGTCATTTTCTTGGCCACCACCACTTGGTGTTTATATGAGCTAAGGGGAAGGCTAAGCATTTTCCTGTAAGGACTCCACCAGAGTTCAGGTTTGGGAGACACTGAAGTAATTTCAGTGGGTGCAGTGATGATGTCATTGCACAGCACTCTTTGTTCTTAACTCTCCTGACCCTGTCTGATGGACTGCTTCCCTTATGGCTCTCACTTCCTTCTTTCATCGACATTGTACTTCCTGTTTCCAATGGTCCTTCACAACCTCTCATTCTCTTTGTTTTTCCTGCAACCAAGCCCTTCCTTTTTTTCCCCGCCATATAAAGCAGATAGACATATATATAAAGGCACACCCTGAAATTGAAAAACCAAGACAGAAATCGTGGAACCAAAAAAATCACAGCTACTGTTTTGCTCTACTTGTGATTTGTACTTACAGTAGAATTCTGATGGCTAAAGAACTTGGGGTAGTTAGTGCTTTTTTGCATCACAGGAACTGGGGAGTGAGGGAGCACTAAATCTGGGGCTTCACAAATTTACTTTTAGACTATGGCAGTGAATCTGCCTAGGTACTTGCCTCTAGCCTGGCTCCCCATCAGTTGCTCCTTAATATACCCACTTCACAGATAGTAGGAAAGTGGATACTAAAATGGCAATTCTGAAATGCTAAACAGAAGTCCCGTAGAATAGGTCTAGTACCAGAAATTCAGCTTGACATGTAGGGATTTTAATAAAACAATTAAAAAATTCTTTCCCATTGCACAGTTTGATAGTAAGAGAAAAAACTCAGAATTGGTTTCTCTTGTGGATGCAAGAGACACAAGTTTAATGCCTGGGGTAGAACAAAACTCAAGAAGATCTAAAGTGGATACATTTTTATTTATCTTCAAGAATATAATCATAGAATCACAGAATGGTTTTTGTTGGAAGGGACTTTTAAAGGCCACCTAGTTCAACCTGTTGCAATAACCAAGGACACTTTCAACTTGATCAGGCTGCTCAGGGCCCCATCCAACCTGACCTTGAATGTTTCCAAGGATGGGACGGCCACCACCTCTCTGGGCAACCTGTTCTACCCTCACTGTAAAATACTGATTCCTTATATCTAATGTAAATCAGCGTGCCTTCAGTTTGAAACCATTACACCTTGTTCTATCACAACAGGCCCTGCTAAAAGTCTTTCCCCATCTTTCCTATAGGCCCCCTTTAGGTACTGGAATGCTGCAGTATGGTCTTCCTGGAGCCTTTTCTTCTCCCGGATGAACCCCAACTCTCTCAGCCTACTTACCTGTAAGTAACTATAGCAAAACTGATGTGTGACTCAACAGACAAGCAGCCACAGTGCTGCAGAAATATAGTTGCTTTGCAGAGTTCTATGATTAGCAATCAGTACTGTTGTGTTAATGATTAGAGGTATGAGAACCTTGCATAGAACTGTACTTGGGGTGCCCCAGTTTGGCTGGGGACACACCACATGCATGCATAAATATTTACCCTTGTATTCTGTATTTTTTGTCTTAGCCACTCTACTCATTTGGCATGAGCCAGTCATGAATTTTCAGAACATCTAGGACAGAAAACCAAAAAAAGTCACCTATCATTATGTAGACATCTTGCTTTCTCCATTAGCTTCCTCTGGACCTCTCTCACTTTGTGACCTCTTTTGCTTGGATGCGAAGTCTAGATCTCAGCAAGTCCCTGTAAACACATTCTGGTTTAGGGAACTGTACTTTATCTACTGGCCATTACTAATGCTACTGATAAAAGGAAAGTACAACCCTAGTGACCTGATTTTAGAGAGCAACTCCACTGCCTGAGAGTGATATGCTTAATGGGCTGCTTCTGATCTCGGTCTCCACCAAGAGAACCAGAATCGGGGCAGGGATGGTCTGTAATGCCCTTTCACATCACAGCAGTCTCTCAGCTTCCCCTGTCTGTGCATTGGAGAGGGGGGCACAGAGCAGACTGGCAGAGCGAGCTGTGCCTGCCGGGAGCCATCCCCAGGAACGGCCGGAGCCAGTTCCCACGGCACCAGGCCAACGCTGCCCCGGCGCACCCAGCACCTTCCTACAGGCACTGGCTGTGCCTCTTCCGCCTCAGCCGATCCTTGATCCTGCTGTTTGCCCTGTTTGCGGCCTGTTTTCTAGGCAGCTTCCCGCCGCCCCCACCCCCACTCCCTGCCACGTTCCGAACTCTCCGGAGGCACCTCATGTCCCGAGCCCCGGTTGCCAGGCAACGCGGAATCCCTCACGCGTTGCCAGGGAATGGGTCCCGCTGCGAGGCGGCCATGGCTGTGGGGCCCTGGGGCTCCGTCCATAGGCCGCAGTCACCAAGCCCAGGCCGCATTCCCTGCTGCGGTTCCCTACACGGTTATGGGACCACTGGCCACTCCATGGCTCTGAAAATCATGATGAAAACATCTTGTTCATATTTTTGTTCACTAAAAGCAGAACCTGGGCATTCAGGTGGGCTGCGCAACCCAGTATCACGCACCTCACTGTGGTCACGGTTCAGCCAACAGGCAGACTTTTTTGTTTTACTTCCATGAATGCCATATGTTGGTGGAGTTAGTTTTCTCTAAAGGTACTTAAGGGACTTGAAGGGTGTTTGTGCATGTGCGTGGACACGCCTGTGCATGGCCAGAGAGGAACCATCACGAAGGGATCATCTTGAGTGGGAAATAAGTCCCTAAAAGCATTTGGTTTCCTTTTCTAGGAAAGCTACTCTTACCACTCTACCAGTGAACTAGGAAGCAAGTAATAAGTAAAAGCACGGTGCTAACCCTTGGCAAGAAGCAGAATGGTATAAGGGAAACCCAAAATCCTTCTTGCAAATGGGCATTACTTTTGAGTAATTTCAAGAAGCCACTTTAAAATTAGAGGGAGCAAGGCCACTAAAAAAACCCAACAAAACAAGCTGCAAAGCACAAGAAAATTATTCATCCAAGCGAAATCTGAAACAGCACAAACTTGTGACTCCTTTGCAACATGTAGGTGGCTTTCCTGGATAAATAGCTTCGCTTCCTTTTCAGTATAATTGTAAGGTAATTCCAGTTCTCACAGTTTTGATGGATATATATAAAACAACTTTCTGCTCTTGCTCCAATGCTGTAACTTACAGGTTTGCCAATTAGTAGCCATGTAATTCCTCACTGGTTTTGCTGCTGGGTCACCAAAATTGTGAATGAACCTGCTCTTTTCTCAGCTGAGAAACCCTGAACAGTTTCACATTTCTGGTAGAAGTGGAAAGCCATGGACACACTGGGAAAGGGTAAGACAAAAGAGATACCAGACCCTGGAGTTGCTGGAACAGGTGAGACAGAAACATGCCTTGTGGACATGTCTCAGAAGTAAATGGGCTGGACATTAGCATGAGACTGGTACAAAATGCAGAACTACACAGAAGACTGGAGAGAAATGCACCTAAAAACCTCAGTAATCTGAAAGGAGTTAACTATTTACCTGAGGACTTCATGTCTTTTGTTCAGAGCTTTGTCCCCTGACAGTGACTTGTGACCAGGTTCCAATACAATCTCATATTTTTGTGGGTCAGGTTTTGGGGACAGGAATGAAAGAGTGATTGTGAAGAGGAAGATGTAAAGAAAGAAAAGATAATTGAATAAATTTCATTAGTTAAGCCGTTTTTAATAGATAAATTCTTTCAAAATGTATGAAATATTCAAGTGGTATTTCTGACAATTATTTCTGTAGTTGTCCAGGTCTGTTGCTAATCAAACACTGTGGAAGGTATGTTAAGTGTTGTGAAATATTTACTTCTCTGTCATCTATCACACAAAAAGTTTTATTTTGGTATCTGACAGTGTTACCATCAGATACACAAAAAAATTATGCATTCCTCTAATTTCAGGCAACTCAGCACTAGCATCATAAGGGTGGGCTATTAAACTCTGCTTAGGGTGTGAAGTTCTAGAGATCTCTGTATGTTTTCTCTTTAGGGACAAGAGACTGGGATAAACTGAGGTAACACAATGAGTGGGTATTGGTTAAAAAAGTCTGCATTTTCAATCAAATATATTTTAATGGTTTTCATTAAATGGTATTAATATAATACAACTAAAAGTAAAACATGATTTTCTTTCAAAATAAATTCTAAAGAGTAGCATTGGCATCTGCAAGTTGGATGAAAATGCAAAATAAAGAGTGAATTTGCTGTTAGAACATGCTGTTGAATCACAGAATCCTAGAAGCATTGAGGTTGGAAAAGACCTTTAAGATCAAGTGCAGCCATCAACCCAGGACCACCACCATGTTCACCACTAAACCACTAAACGATGTCTTCAAGTGAATGACAGCATAATATCTTCCATATATCTATGGGGTTTTTGCATGAGCCATGTCTCTTCCTCTGGCTCCAACAGCAATATTTTCTTTCCATAGAAAAGACTCCATTATAAATATGGCCCTACCCTTTCATAACGAAAACACTGAGTATGATGAGGTGATGTTTTGTTTTGAATTCTTCTAAGTTGTTCGCCTTTTGAAACAGATGAGCTACATTTGAAAAGATGCTTTTGTTAATAATTAATAGTTTGACTTATATGATGAGCTATCTCAAGAAGAGATTAAAATTCCAATTTGTAAGACTATAGCAGAATAACAGAAACAAAGCAAGAACCTGTACCAGCTTGTGTTAAAAGGAAGTAACATTTCATCATTTTTATCAAAAGGCAACGAATAAAGGGAAATATATGATTTATTACACAGTAATAACTTAGGCCTCTTCTTAGTTTGAGATGGGGAAGCAGAAAGGTGGTGTTTTAATTTTTGTACTTCTCATTCCCCTAATCTATTCTAGTGGGCAATAAATTAATGTTTCTCAAGTCAAGTCTGTTTTCCCAGTAGTAGTAACTAGTAAGTGATTTCACTGTCTATCTTGACTATCCTAAGCTTGTCCACCCTCTTTTTTCCGACTGGTCCTGTTGAAGAGGGGGAGTGAGAGATCAGCTGGGCAGGGATCTGACTGTTAAACAAGGCTAAGCCTCCACAGTCTGTTTTGTTGTCCAAAATGTAGATGAAGGAATTAGAGATAATGACAGTAACTGGATGAGGCAATGCACAAAACTTGAACTGGACATTGCCAGGGAGTGGAGTAATTTGGGGGAGCTTTGATACTCATGATGGGAATTTTTGCTGTGGTGAAAGGAAAAGTGGTGGAGATTTATTGTGCATGTTTAGTGTTCACCTTTGCCAGTGTCACGATGGTGTTACTTTGATATCGGGATTTTTTTTTTTCATATTGTAAGTGAAGTTTGTGGAGATTGTGGGATTAATGTATATTCTAATGACAAAAGTGTCTGTGATTTCAGGTCCCTCTATCATAGGGAATGTCTCTGTGAGAGGGCTCTGCTACAGTGGTAGAGGGATAAGATTTTTTCTATATGTACATGTTAGCCTCTTAGCCAAATTCTAAGTAGGTTTTCTCATCAGTGGGTCCTTCCTTCCTGCCTGCCTGCCTGCCCTCCTTCCTCTTTTCTCACTTCCCCAAGTACACCAACATTCTGGAGAAATTATCTAAAATTATTCTACTAAGTCATGGAAATTAAATGTATGATTAAGTTAAGAGGGTGGTAACTGCCAACGGGCAGTGCTGACTTCTCCACTTGTTGATGACTTTAATCAGTATCCGTGAATATCATGTGTTTTGGTTAGTTACATGCCTCAGTATCAGAAGAACAGCTGGATATTTTCTAAGCTGTATTTATACAAGAAATATTCATCTTTTTTTACCACATAATAAAACCCTACAGGAGGAAGTAATGACAAAGTACTCAGAATCTGGCCAAAAAATACCAGATGACAACTTCAATTAGGAAGAAGCTTTAAAGGAAGACAATGACTTTTAGCAAAAATAATGGCCAACTTAAAAAAGACAAAACTTGCTAGTTTGGTTTTTTTTTTTCAGAAATATAGTTGGTTTTTAGGTTTGGACAAATACTGTAAGGTTTAAGTTACCATTCATTTCCATTTTAAGACATTGTGGCGAAAACCCAACCCAAGCAGGAAATAAAGAGGTAACAAAACTGATAACTATAAGTAAATAAATCCAAACAAGCTCTTTTTTACATTCCACCCTTCTTCTGTCAGCTGATTTTTTTATTTACAAAGTCTCCAGCAAGTCTGTAGAAAGTTGATCATACTGGGATTGAAGAAAAAAAAAAAAGAGACATTTTAAAATACAATCAAGATAATGAGATACTATAAGTCCCAGTTATTATGTAATTAACATCATCTTGAAAAGTTCACTGTGCTAAGCCCAAGTATTTTACCTTTTAAAGTTCTTACTATATCACTCTGCATCTGATTCTTCACTGGCAATTTCCTCCAGATACACATCATTTATTGAGACATTTGGTACAACTATTACCACTTCAATTAATTAACCTATGAGTCTTCCACTTTCTAGAAAGATCTAAAGCAGGTGTGACATTGAAAAAAGCCTAAGGCTAGAGCTGAGAATAAGAAAACTGAGTGAAGAATGATTCGCTCTGAGGGTAAGCCTTTTTACCAGTATAGAAAATTTTCTTTTAAAGAAACTATTTCCATTGCTCGACATTCAAGGTCAGTTTTTTTCATTTATTTTTAATTTATTTATACTAAGTTAGGGTAGACAAAAGTCAGCGCACACATTTCACATAATTTGCAGATGAGATGATCAGTTTATTTACTGAAAACATCCAATATGCATTACATTCCAGATGTTTTCAGACAGATTCCTTCCAACAGGTCAAAACATATTTCCAAGGAGGAATCATATAAAATATTCTTTACATTTCTTTATCAGATTCTAAAAATACTTAAATATATTGGATAAGACTTAATGAGATACATGTTCAAAAAACTGTGTAGTCTGAAGATAAAGCATCCTGCATCTAAGAAGTATTATGGGAGTTAAAACTGAGTACTAATTTCTCGAACTCTGCTGCAATAACAATGCTACTTTACCTCACTGCCTTGTACTACTTTGCATTTTTAGAGGGAGAAAGACATCTTCCAAACCAAGCTACTTCTAGAGCAATTTTCCTGAATTAATGGAAAGAGAACTGTGTTCACGAACAGAGTTTCAGTCAACATGCTTGATGGCAACCAGCTTATTTCATGGCCACCGTATGAATACTTCTAGTTATTATATCCTGTATATCAGGTACTGTTTTTACAACTAGGTTTCACAATTTTCTCATATCAAATGAGACAACAGGAGACAAGCTATTCTTTCCAAAAAATGTTCCTGATTGGTGCTCAGAACTGACTTTATTTTTAGATCCTGTTGGAAAGTATCTTCATTTAATAGATTCCAGTTGTCAATCAGGTCACATTTTGTAAAAATTACTTTTTCTTTCGAAGTCTGATAGACTTTATACTAGATGTTAAGCATAAGAATTGACAGATACTTGCTTGTATCTCAAAATACTCATAGGTTAGTAGGACAAATTTAACGAGCTGTAAAAACACGGTTTTGTCACTAATTGAACTCTGCACTTACCACTGAACTATACAAATATTGCTGCTACAAAGTAAGATTTTCTTATTAAAAACATAAATTAAGTTAGATCTAATTTATTACGGCAGAGGTGAAAGGTAGCGAAGAAGATAACTCAGTGGGAAAAATGACTGGTAGGTGTTTAAATATGTCTGCTCAGCAAATAAATTAGTTAGTTACTACACCAAAGTCACAACAAAGTAAGTTTGATCACAAAACAGCTGAGCAGGAGAATGTTTACTTCATAATTAGTAAAATTTATTTTTTAAAACTGACATAAAATCAGAGAGGAATAGAGAAGATTTAGGAATTTTCCCCAAATCATCTTATTAGCCTTAAAGAAATAGATAATAATAGCATATTTTACAAAATTCACATTACAGGAAGGTACTTAATCTGTGAAAAGTAACCTAAGTACAAAAGCCTTAACTAGCTTTGATTCATTACAGTAAAATTTTCTCAAGTATTTTGGTTATATTCACCATGTTTCTGCTCTTTGTTCTTATATTGTAAAGTTAATATATTTAAAAGATTTCTGAAATGTCGTAACATAATGTCATAGATGTACTTAAGGTTTCTGTATTAAAAAAAAAAAAGCCCTTGTATGCAAAAGGAATTTTAAAAGCCTTCTGTTTTTCTTCACCAGAAAGTTATCATGCAGTTTCTTTATCAGTGACATTATAAGCCTTCATAGTGAAATTCTTTAAGACTGAAATCATAGAAGTGTTAAGGCTGGAAAAGACCTCTATGATCATCAAGTCCCGCCATTAACCTAACACTGCCAAATCACAGACCAGGTTGTCACATAAGGATTTCTTTTTTTCTTACCAGAAGTATTTCTGTTAGTGAAATTACTTTCTGGTACTATGGTGTTTCTTTTGATCTGTGTAGGAATTGTTTATAATCAGATACATTGTAGTCATTCCATCCTATTAGGCAATTAATATACAAGAAATACTTACTAATCTAGTGATTTACCGAAAAACAATTAATGTAAATCTTACTGGCCCAAAAGTGTCATCCATTTAGCAAGGTGAGTTCTTGAAATACACATTTTCCAGTTATTATTTAAAGTGTACCAATAAAATTACTTTTTTCCTCTTGCTAAATATTTATGACCCTATTTTGTTTTTATTAAAAGTCAGCAGTTGTTTTTATATAAACTGTACATTTTCATATTGAGAATTGTACCATTTTCTGTGCATCACTTTCCTTTCTTCCTTTTATCATTCCCACTGTGACCCTGGAATGTCTCCATTAACAATTATTAAATCATATGGGGGGAGTTAATATTTTGAAAATATTCATGGTGTTAATATCATACTCCTAACACAATCTGACATACAGAGAGAAGGATCATGTAATCAGCTTTCTAGTGATATGTCATTCATAGGTTGGAGCTGTGCTATAACACTACCTGGAAATAAGAAAATTAAATATTGTATGCAGACTTCAAGCCTTAAGTTCATCGAAGAACTGAAAATCAAGAAGAAATTCTCCGCTACACATAAAACACTCCGTTTTAAACATTGTTTTTGTAAAGTGCATTGGTATATATTTTTTTCTCTGTGTTTATCATTAAAATGCTTGAACACATTAACAGAGTCCCCAGACAGGTAACTAGATGCATATCTACTTTTTCGTGGTGTTAAAAGTTTGTATCTTGTTAATTTAATCCCAGTGTACTGTTTGCTTGCACATTCCTTTTAGAAAAAAAACCCCACATTTTGCAAACGGAGACAACATGATAAAGTTGTGGGGTTTTGAAAATTTTTTATTTTAACTTTCTTCTTGCAAAGATTCTGAGCAATATAAACTGATACTATTGCTTTTTCAAATTTATGACCAGTTGTAGGAAGAGCAGTTGACAAAAATCTGGACTTTTCACTTCCTCAGATTACTAATCTTGTAATTCAAAAATTATTTGCTCTTCAGATTTAAGGGTACAATCCTGCTACCTCTACTGGTATCTGAAATGTCTTAGCAGGGCACTTACTTGCTATAACAGCTACATTAATACAACTCCCCGGACTCCGCTTCATGCCGTTGCCTCAGGTCCTGTCACTGGTTGCCAGAGAGAAGAGATTGGTGCCAGCTCTCTTTCTTAACTCTCTCTTTACTACATGAATTGTACTGCATTGAACAAAACTACATTGCTGTAATGGCTTCCATACTAAATTCAGTTGGGAGTAACACCAGTTGTTATTCAAAGAGATGGCTGTATTCATACGCAGTCTTCTGGAAACACATCTTTTAGCCACAAACCATTCACTCCTGATTGACTCCCAAAGGATTTATATGCAAGGACCCTGCAAAAGCGCTCACCAGAAGTGAATTTAAAAGGCATGGCTGGGAACTCCCCACTTCTGGATAGTTCTGGACTTTCCTTCTGAAATGCCTTATTCTCTGACTGTACACAAAAGCTCAGAAGACTCAACTTCAAATTCAAGTATTCCTTTTTCAAGACAAAACATTCCAGTATTGCACTGTAGCTCGATAATGGAAGTTTAAGACATTATGGTTACAGGTTTCTGCTACACTTCCTCTTAGAAATTGTCATGCCTGTAGCAAAGACAGCTGAGGAAGATGTATGTTCCCATTTCAGCAGTTCAAGTTCCAGGCTAGTACCCCTTCTTAAAGCCCTGTTGCAGATGTGTTTGCACAAATTTATGGGCACACGTATACATTTCCTTCTTCCATCTTGGCTGTGCAATGGAAACATGTAGCAGAGAGATCAGGCAAACCACAGGGAATGACAGAACCCTAAAACACTGCCCCTCAAACTGTTAAGGAATACCTTCAGTGCAGGTAGCTCAGTGCGTAGCTGCAGTGCAGCTGCAGACTGAGCTCTGGGTGGCAGGAGTCCCAGGCAAGAGGCTGTGAACTGGTAGCAACCCTTTGCACAACAAAGGAACCTGTGACATTGGCCAGGTGATCGGGACATTCCGAGACATGGCGGGAGTGGCATGGCAGCCAACGACTCAGCTGGAAGACCTCAGACTACAGTGCACATAGACTGTGAGGGTATAAAAGTCCAGGGGTTCCCATGTTCAGGGTCCCTCCTCCAAGGCACTAGCTTGAGCTCTTATTCTGTTGTTGCATCGTGATTTAATTATTTTGAGGATTCAAATGTTGTAGACTCTGCTATGGGAAACTTGGGGGCAAACCAGTAAGGAAACCCAGTCTGACTGTGTGAGTGTGGTGAGGGCAGGGAGTCAAGTGGGGCACTCATTGGTGGCTGGAGCCACTCGCTGCAAAGGGACTTCAGTCTCAGCTTTGGAGGTGTGAGTGCGACTGCCAGAGTGGTTCCTGGATAGTCAGACAAGAAAGTTCCTTTAACCAATCCACCGAGCACATCTGACAGGACTCCTACAATGGCTGTGTCATAGATACAGCCTATGACACCTATTGATTAGCCTGGTCCACATATGACAGACAAAAATTTTACTCATATTTAGCTTACTTTTCAAGAAAACAAATCAAGATGCCCTTTTCCACACCTTCAATAGGAAGAACATGAACTTTATTTGCCTTAACAAGGAAGGAATGGGAATCTCCACTACCACGTCAGTAGGTGACTGGTACTTCTGCTAAGATATCTATACATGTCCTTCTATGCTATTGTAACTTTTTGTGTACCTGAGCACACAGCCACGGGTCTCTCTGCTAGACCTGACCCATGCCTCATGGGACAGACCAGCTGCTGGTCAGTTCTGCCTTTGGCTGTGGTACAAAAGAGCACCAAGTTCTAGCTCATGTCAAAGAAGGCCGTGTGGGTTTTTCCCCCCACCGCCTGAGGCAGAAATGGAGGGTGGATGGGGAACGGCCGCTTGCATTTTTGACCTGAAGCTCACCCAGGATAACCTGTGTGCCTCAGATTCACCTAAAAGCAGAACCAACAGGCACTCTTTGGTTTCCCGGCACTCTTGAACCTCAAAGCCGGTTATTAAAAAACTCCAAACCTCTGTGCTTTGGTCAGGCGCAGCCATAGCCCAGAAGCGGGACACGACGGGTGATAAGGGACGAGCAGGGAACAATGCAGGTCCCTGATAATGCAGCCTGGCGGATTTCAGGCAGGCTTTCGAAGATGCCAGAGAGGCTGCAGAGCCACGCAGCCTGGAGCTACTGTGGCGGGAAGCTGCAGGAGGGAAGGGAGGAAGGAAGGTTGGGCCGGCTGCTCCCGGCACCGCCCCTCGGTGCGCCACAGCGCTCCCTAGCGACAGCTGCCGCAGCGCGCCCCGGCGCCTCGCTGCGCCGAACCTTGCACGGCCGTGCGCCAAGGGGCGGGGCCACAGCCTCATTTAAATATCACGGAGCCTTATTTGCATGCCACCAAGATGGCCGGCCCAGCGATTGGCCGGTTCCGGAGCAGCCCCCCACTGCCGGCCCCTGTGCCCACGGAGGGGGCGGGGCCAACAGAGAGAGGGGAGGAGACACGGGGTTCATTTGCATAGCGGCCCGGCGTGTGCAACGCGGGGAGGCGGCGTTGGTGCCCGGAGCGNTGGGTCCGGCGGGGGCGCGCACCGGGAAGCACCGGGCGCCCGCCTGGGTGCGACGCGCAAGGGCGCGGCGAGGCGGCGGCGCGTGTTTGGGTGGGACACGGGCGCGCCCGGCGCCTCGAGAGCGTTTCCTAGCTCCGTGCCGGAAATGCAGTGGCGTGACCTGGGTGGCGCTGTGCGCCGCCGGGAAGGGCCGCACCGGCAGGGCGGGCGTGGGGCGTCGCAGCGCATGGGCCGTGGAAGCAACGAGGGGAAACTGTTGGTGGTGTTCCTACACTGGTGGGCACCAGGGCATAATTTCTCTGCTGTATGGACACTCGCTCGTTGGAAACCAAACCGTTTCTGTGTGGGAACAGAGAAGGCCGAGTTATGCTTACTCGTGGGATGCCACCAGTAAACAAGGCCCAAGCGGCTCCTCGAGGTGTCATGGCCGCCCACATCAAGCAGCATGGCAAAACAGTTCAAGCCATGTGCTAAATTAAAGAAGGTATATTCGAATCGTTGTTCTTCCTTAAATACTTAAAATACCGGGGTTTTTTCCACACTTAAGCATTTCACACTTTAATTTTGTGGCCTGTTAAAGCTGTAGCTCTGCCCTTGAGTTGTTTGTTTTTCTAGCAGATCCATCCTTCCTAGATTTCTCAGTCGTTGGTGGATGTTCAGTGGAAATGCTGATAGTAGGATATTTTGTTGCTTACCAGTAATTTTGAAATAATTTTACATAACATGACTGTGACCTTTACCACTGATGGACTTACTGGAAAAACTGAATGGAATTGTTGATGGAAAAGTACTTGCTTAAAATCAAGCGGTGAATAGCTCTGCCGTTCTAGGCAGCAGTCAATGCGCTTAAAAATGCATCCACCCTTCAGTCACAGTAAAATGACACTTACACATCTAGACTTTTACCATGCTAACCAGTAGAAGTTAGAACACATTAATAGATACGTTTGTTTAATGTTCTGAATTATAGGAGTAAATGAAGTGTTATTGTGAATAGGTTTAATAGAACTTAATTGTGCAAGATCAGAATATTTTACAAGCGTGCTGTTTGTCTCTGTTTTGGAAGTTAAAATATATGCTTGCAGTTGCTACACTTCACAATACTTATGTTCATGTTTCCAAAAACGTAAGTGTGAAGAATGTGTCTAATCTCTGCTTAAATCTGGAATTAGTGAATCAATATATGAAGTCTGTACGCTACCGTCAGCTATCAGTCTTAAAAGTAAGTGGCTTTCTAATTAGATACTGGTTTTTGTAGTCCTATAGGAAGGTATGAAGCACAGTGTTGCCACAGATACTAAGAATTCCTTGGAGGGGAAGAAATCAAATGCAAAAACCACTGCTGTTTGATAACGTGATCTTGGGTAGGTAATTTCTCAGTTTCAGATCTATGAAATGGGGCTAATGGTTGCTGTCAGGCTAATCATAAAATGAATTCACTAATGACTGTGTTTATGCAATTCATGAGTTAAGGTAACTGCATCCACTTCTTATTCCTGAAGTATAGCAGTTATTATTTTATATGTTTCAATGCTGCTAAGTGAAGTTTATAAGTCTATATAATTTAGGTAGTGCTGTATTAATACTTTGGAGGGTTAGTACATTGTTTGGAGTAACAGGTGTTTTTATCAGCTGCAAGTTTTTTACTAAGTGTAGCAGTGCTGAGCTGATGCTTTCTCTGATAATGTGGAACAGTGTTGTGTTTTGCTGTGTGAAGTAATTTAGCAAGACTGTCTTGGATGTTGCATAGACTTGAAACTGATTGCAGCAGAATTTACTCGTAAAACAATACAGTAGTTATTACATGCATCAATTTAAATAGTTATTTCTGTGCTTTTATTGCGAAACATGTTGTTTTCTATCTGGTATGAAGTCTGTTTTCAAGATGCTGATTCCAATTGGTACGCATGCCTTACTTGCCACATTTCCTACACCTTTACAAGCTGTAGGTTCTATTATTGTGCTCATTTCACAAGCTTAAAAAATCAACATTAACCATAGTATGTTAGTTTTCCTATAAAGGTTCCTTCAGTAATATTTCCATTTGGGACGTAAAACACATAGGCATATGCTTTCCTACGAGCATGGGAGGTGATTTTGCCAGCCAAGAAAGTGCCTTTACAACTTAGGAGTGAAAATACCTTAATTTTAAATACTGATTTTCCAGAATCCGGTGCAAACAGAAATGTTTTACACATTCAGTAAGTTCTAAAATCCTGATTCCTAATTAATAATTTAGTCTTAGGTTTCATTGTATTTGCACGTGTTTTCTGTTACAAACTAGAAATATTTTCACAGTGAAAAAAAGTTGACTAAACCAAGTACTGTATTTTATTTTCAAAATATGGGAAAAAAGTACTTCTCACCAACTAGATTATTACAAGTGTAATCATTTATTAGGTTTATCTGGGCTTAATTGTCAGAAACTATACTTATGGCAAAAACATCGAGTTTATTAATGGAATGTAAACAGTAAGGCCGAAAGATCCTTTAAAGCAGCATGTTATTCTTACTCAATAGTATACATGTTAATGCCTTTTTTTTTCTTGTTTGTTCTGCACCTGGTGTTTTTCTTATATTGTGGATTAGTTACATGTTTACATTATGATTTTATTTTGGAAATTATAGTAATGACACATGCATGTCACAATTTTCATAAGGGGCAATAAACGAAGAAAATAAGTTGCAAGTTAAAAAACCGTTACGTGAGTATGGGGAGTGGGGAATTTTTGTTCATGTATCTTTATATAATACTGTTCTTAAATGGAAAATGATCTAATATTACCAATATTTTTGGAAACAATCTGCCATTGGTCTTTTTGGTTTTGTTTGGTATGTGACATTATTCTGAGACATTCACCTATTCGCACAAAATAAGTGGGAGCTTGTAAACTGGTCAACGTAAGCGCTACTTTCATGATATGTATTTGTAGTCCTGGTGTTTCAGTTGTACTCATTGCACTGTATGCTGTACTGCATGAAAAAATGTGTCTGTTTTACTGTCCTATAAGAAGCTGTTTATCAAGCAGTAGTGACTTACCCAAATACAGGATGGAGAGTAAGATAAGGCTGTTCTGTGAGGCAATTTTTTTTTTTTGACTGCTCATTAAAAGCAGAAAGTTAAGTTGTTCTCTGAAGTGATCTCTTTTTTGTCAAGTCAGACAGCTGTAGAATGTTTTTTGAGTACAGTTTAGATGTGAATGGTGTCATACTTACTATTTAAAATTTCTCTATCTTGACCTTGGTTCGGAGATAAATACCTGATGCCAAAGAAGGTAACTAAAATACTTTTAATATTTGGCCAGGAGTATCTGGAACATCGATTATGTCAACTTTTGAGTTTTGGTTATTTTCTTAAAAGCAGAATTTTGCATGATACTGTGTGAATCTAAAGTTTTTATTTGCCTGAAAAGATTTTGTGTATTGTTGGTAGGGCCGTTAAACATCTTACATTTTTTGTTCGTATTCAGGTTTTTGTAGGGTTTTTTTTTCTCTGTATTTTTGTAGTAATGAGGATCAAGAAATTTTTGAGTTCATACATACTTAAGTCTTTGAAAGCATCTAACTGAAGTACAGTTTCAGTCTACAGATCAGACTATAAAAGTGAGTCCCATCACTTGTAAACACAAAGTACTAACTTAGTTAAATAAAAACTGGATCTTCAGAATGCATCACTATTTTTTTACAGTGGTGAACAGCTGAAGTGTGATTCAGAAAAGGGAGTCTGTTTTGGTAGTTCGGAGGGTGGGTTTTTTTGTTTTAAGGTGCATATTTGAGTCTTAATTTATGTTCTAATTTTAATCTGTTGTTCCTTGACTGTTTTTCTGGAGATAAATATAGACCAAAAAGCATCCCGAAGTTGAAAGTTTTTCAATTTCATGTGACTTTTATGCAGCTTTGTGTTTTATGCTTTTATCTAGTTTTGTATTAGTGTTGAACAAGCCAGAATTCTTTCAGTGAAAAAATCATAGAATTGCTTGGGTTAGAAGAGACCTTAAAAATCATGTTCTCCCAGCTGCCCTGCCATGTGCAGGGAGACGTTCCACTAGAGCTGGTTGCTCAGAGCCCCATCTAACCTGGCCTTGGAAACTTCCAGGGGTGAGGCATTCGCAATTTCACCACCTCGCCTCACCACCATTCACAATTTCACCACCTCGCCTCACCACCCTAACACTAAAGGGTTTTTTCCTAATATCTAATACAAACGTATTGGTTTTCATTTTGAAGCCATTACTTTTCATTCTGTAACTACCTAACCTTGTAAAAAGTCTCTTTGCAGGTGTTTTGTAGATTGCTTTTGTAAGTACTGGAAGGTTTTCTAATGTATCTGCAGAGGCTTCTGTTTTCCAGGCTGACCAATCCCAGTTCCCTCAGCATTTCTTCTTGGGAGAGGTGCTCCATCTCTAATCATCTTGGTTGCCTGCCTTTGGACTCGCTCCAACAGGCCCGTGTCCTTTTTGTGCTGAGGACCCTAGAGCACTGCAGGTGGGGTCTCACCAGAAGAGAGCAGAGAGGCAGAATTCCTTTATGCACTGTGCTGCCCACGCAGCTTTGGATGCAGCCCAGGATACAATTGGCTTTCTGGGCTGCAAGTGCATGTTGCCAGCTCATGTCCAGCCTCTCATCCACCTGCACCCACAAGAGCTTCTCGGCAGGGCTACTCACAATCTGTTCGTCCCCCAGCCTGTACTGATACCTGGGGTTGTGCTTACATGCAGCTTGAATGTTACATACAAGCAAAAGTTTTGTGTTTGTGTAAAACTTTAAAAAATGCGTGGATAAATTAAATAAAATGATGCTTATGAATTTTTTGGTAGGAAGACGTGTTTAACGAGTTTAATTTGTTTGGTTAAGCAGAAAATTGTAATGCAGATACGTGGTGAAAACTTCAAATTGTGCCACAGCCCTAAAAGTTTTAAGTGAAGTGTGCTCGTTTCTAGCACAGTAGTCCAATTTTACGTGAACATTGATTGCCAGTTGTTCTGCTCTTAGTAGTTCTTGGAAGACTTGTTGGTTTTCAGTAAATGTAAAGCATAGTAGATGTCAAAGATTAGTAATACCTGCAAAGTTTGTGGAAACAAATAGCTGGGGTGAGGAGAGGCTACCAGTGTTGGCAGTGAGGGAACTTTGAAATTATGTGTTGTTTTAGGGGGATAACTTGTTGTCAATCAGTATATAGGCAGTGTTCATCAGAGAAGTATGGAGTCTGTCAGATCAGCATGCAGCTTCAGACAAGCTGTGTACCTGCACTCATTTGCCTGGTGTAGTAAGGCACCAGTGATAACCTAAGTAAAAAGTAGCAAAATGATGTTTATCAGTCTGTAGGAAATACAGGTTTGCTAGTTCCATTGCTCATTCCTTATCTTGTTTAGTACTGCTGGTGTATCCTTTTTAAAATTGCCAGTATACTTAACAGCAAATCTGCTCTCTCCTTCCCATTTCTCCTTCATCTTTTGGGGATTTTTTTGAAAGTAAAGACTCCCTGGTGGTGTCACTTAAGGGCATGGTACTAACTATATGGTATTAAATAGTTGCTTGGTTTTCAGTTGTATGTCGTTTTTTATCATATCACAGTGGAGGAATTAACATTGTGTAAATATATGCATGTTGTATAAATACCCTTTGTGTTCCTTTGGTAGGTAGGGAAAAAAAAAGCAAACTATGCCTTTTGTTGTATTTTGACCTGTGGTTGGTATAAATTTTGAAAAACTGTACATAAGAGTTACGAGCTCTTATATTTGAGATGTCAGGAAATTAGATGACTGCATGCAAAGGGGTTTTTTTGGGAAAAATATATTTTAAGAAGTATTTAGTTTGACTAATAGACCTACTTTGCTGTGGGTAATGTGGATTTCTGTAATAGAGGAAAACTGCTTTTCTCTTCTAAATGCAGTTTCTGAAAATGCTTTCAAGTAAACATGCATACTCAATGCACAGATTTGATTAATTATATGACTGTGGATATGGTAGATAACTGTTAAAATAACCTGTGTATTTGTTCTGTCGTTTTGTGTTGTCTCAAGCGTTATCTTTCATTTCACAGTAGCGTAAAGGAATGTTATGGTAACAAAACCCGAAACAATTCCTGAAACAAACCAAAAATACACTCCTCCTGTCCCCCCACCCCCCAAGAGAAAAACTCCAGCCAAACAACCCGAAATCTGCCATGTTACTTGTAGCTTTGCCTCCAACATGTTGCAGTTCCGTAACATCATTTTTAAAACATGCTGCATTGAAATTTTTGTTTCTTTCAAAAATGTGTTTAAGCAGGTCTACGTAAATGCTTGCCGACTTCAGTCAATGCACAGAAAATTTCCCTTATCGGTCCTACCATCAAGCCACCTGGAATGATGAAGAGTCCTTAAATGTGCAAACTTTTTTGTTTCTTAAGTTCAGTATTCCTTATTTCATGATTATGGACTCTTTCCGCCAACAGTTTAAGTAGTTTTTATTTCTGAAGTTCTAAGTGAGAAACAGGATGTTTCCTGAAGTCAGTCTACTGGCCTGTGTAAAAATACTAATAAAGGAGAGTTTCAGTGGATGGTGTTTTGGGACTTCAGTTGGGATGTGTACAAATAGTAGTAGTCCCTCCTGAATTTTGTCTGTGTAAGAACTGTTTTGTCCATTTAATGTTAACCAACATATAAAACTCTATACAACAAAATAAAAAACATCAATGAAAGAAGAGGGGAAAGGAGGAAAGTGGATAGGATGTGGTTTGGACACAAGCATTTGTGGATGATACATAGCAAACTAGTTTCTAAGCATCTAATTTGAGCAAAAGAACATATTCATGCTTTGGCTGGTTCTCTCTTGCTCATTATGCTTAAATGATGTAAAACCTTGTCTGAAAATCCAGAAATTTCTGCCTACCCTTGATCCTTCAGGAAAGGAGCCCTGGTGGTGAACTGTGGCTCTATATAATGATACTTAAGAGATGCATGCAAAGGTGATGTTACTTACACAGGGCAGTAATTGGAGAAACAACAGGATGTCATTCTCTTGCATTTCTTGTTTGATGTTCATGAGAAATTTGGGAAATGGAAGCCCTGTTTTAATTTATGATTACAGTAATTGGACTTACTGAGATGACACTAGAGCATTTTGGAATGTTATCAAAAGAGAGCAGAATTAAAGGTTGTTTGGAGTTCTTATCATAACATGTTAAGTTTAAATTCCATTNGGGGGGGATTGACTAGAGAACCCACATAAATGCCATGTGAAGTAGCAATGAAAAAATTGTAGTCTCATGCTAGTATAGGAATTACAGATTAGTATAGGTTCACTTTAATATTTCCTGGGCCAAAGCATTTTCAGAGGGGTTACTCCACTCATAAATTTGTGTTTACTTAAACATCAGGTTTTATTTTAAAATCTGTTTGATTAATAATTTTTAAAACACTTTTTAACACACTTCACTAACACACTTTTGTGTATTAAGGGAGATACACTGAAGGGGACATTTAGGTTAATGCACATAGTTTCATACTATTCAGTAAGATTCTCTGCATCCATGTGTCTGTGTTAATGTATCAGTGCATCTGCATGTTCATGAATCTTTCAGACATGGCAAGACGTTTGTAGCAATAGGACTGTGACATGGATTCTGTTTTCTCTAGCACAGGGAAAACGTTCTCTGAAATTTTTTTGCCAACTTGTTGTTTTGCCTGTTCAAACCTATTTAAGTCATTGTCATCCATACGTCAAGCTCCAAGACTCAGTGTTACATAAAACACAGCGTTGTACAAGTGCAGCTCTTGGATTCTGAGGTCAGAATATTCCTATGTTTTTGGTGATATTTTTGAAATTATAGGAATTGAAGTCAGAATTCTCTTTTGATGTACAAATTTGTAGATACATTAACCACAAAATTCTGCTTAAAATATTGCTGTTAGAGAAACCAAAATATATGTGTATTTATTACACAAATATTTAAGTTTGAATTTTGAAATCTTATAAGTTGTTGTAAATTCCCACAAGCTGATCGTGTGGTATATATGGTGTTCAGAGTAAGCAACATGGAGTATATAAGCAGGTAATAGAAACCTTTCGTTCTGAATTGGTTGTAAACTTAATTTTTAGTTTAGTAATAGGTGTTGGTGAAGAAAAGTTTCATTGTAATGGGTAGTT
The DNA here is from genome assembly GCA_013397115.1 of Edolisoma coerulescens. Lineage (NCBI taxonomy): Eukaryota > Metazoa > Chordata > Aves > Passeriformes > Campephagidae > Edolisoma > Edolisoma coerulescens. Next base: position 910,282 of record VWZW01000237.1, on the reverse strand, counting down.
TTAAATTGACTGCAGTGAATATGTTCTCCAGCGTTCACAAATTTGTTTTTTGAGAAGTAAGTATTTTGGGCATTTGAACTTCAAATATATTTTAATTTAGTTTTCTAAATCTGTACAGTACTGCTAGAGACAATCAGTGGAGCTGTCTCATATGTGGCATGTGCCCTTTCTTGTATTCCAAGTTATGCTAATACAAGAATAAAAGGAGTATTTCACCATTTTTAAAGTTACAAATACTGACTGTAGTGCTGATGAGTGCATCAGACAACTACTGCTGGCATGATTAATCAATCCTGAAATAACCAGATACAGCTGGCAACAGACATGCACAGTTACGTAAGTTTAAACCTTTTCATAATTGAAGTGGTTGGAGGGCATGTTCTTCTAGTTTTTGAGGGGGAGTGACTTACTAGGTTGGGCTGATCTTGGATCACAAAGATAGTTTTTAGAAGGCTAAGTGTAATTCAACAGTAATTTTCTTTAGAATTGCCGCAGGGGCTCTTGCAGGTACTTTGTTTTAAAACAGACAAATTTGGATTTTGTAGACATCTTTGTAGAAGAAAAGGGAGGCACATACAGTGGAGATCCCTCCAGAACTGATCAATCCAGTGTTGCCTCTGTGAGAGCACATGATGCGTGGTAATAAACAGATACTGGAGCAAAACCTGTATTGGGTTTCATTTTGTGTTAAACTTGTGTCTTTGTTTGACAACCCCTTTGTCCCCCACCATAAGTTCTCATATCAGTTCTTCAGGACCTGCTCTGTCACAAGATTCCATCAAAATGCCTTAAGTGATTCTAGATACAGCTCTTATCTGAAAAATTTAAGACAGCAAACTGCACTGCAGTCATAATTAGATACTTGATTTCTGCAGGCGTTGAAGTTCTGGAATGCTCTTGGGGTACTTGCTAGCTTTCTTATAAAGTGAATGTCGTTTTTTCCTCCCCAAGTAAAACTTTTATTGGGCAACTAATATTACAGAATATTTCACAGTAGGTGGAGCAGTACAAAGGTATAGATTAATTTCTTAAGTGGGATTTNACCTGTGCAGTTTGTTGCAGTGTGGTAAAGAGGGAGGTGCTTTGCTGTGTAAATGTTTTACCTCCTGCTGAGTTGTCACTGATTGGCTTGTCTTGAGTGAGCACTGCAGCCATCTTAGTCTTATTTTCAGTACAGCTGAGAGCAGTTTCAGAATGGCTGAAAAAGTGCTCTTCAGTGCAGCAGTTACAGCTTGACTGTGTGCAGATGAGCAGAGCTGTTGGTATCACATGCTTCAGACCTTAGAGGTGAGCACCAGCTCTACTTTGCTGAGAAGCAATTTCACATCTTGGTTAGGCGTGGTTAACTAATTCTAAACTATATAAAATACATTTAAATGCTGATGTTTGGTTTTTGTTTTTTTTTTTTTTGTTAATTTCAGTGGGGTTTTTNTGTAGAAGAAAAGGGAGGCACATACAGTGGAGATCCCTCCAGAACTGATCAATCCAGTGTTGCCTCTGTGAGAGCACATGATGCGTGGTAATAAACAGATACTGGAGCAAAACCTGTATTGGGTTTCATTTTGTGTTAAACTTGTGTCTTTGTTTGACAACCCCTTTGTCCCCCACCATAAGTTCTCATATCAGTTCTTCAGGACCTGCTCTGTCACAAGATTCCATCAAAATGCCTTAAGTGATTCTAGATACAGCTCTTATCTGAAAAATTTAAGACAGCAAACTGCACTGCAGTCATAATTAGATACTTGATTTCTGCAGGCGTTGAAGTTCTGGAATGCTCTTGGGGTACTTGCTAGCTTTCTTATAAAGTGAATGTCGTTTTTTCCTCCCCAAGTAAAACTTTTATTGGGCAACTAATATTACAGAATATTTCACAGTAGGTGGAGCAGTACAAAGGTATAGATTAATTTCTTAAGTGGGATTTTTTTTTTTTTTAGAAGCACTGAAGTGAGCCTGCTCTTGGAAAGTATTCCCTAATGTTTGTCGGTTCTGTGCGTGATCTGGCTCTGTATCCGTGACTGTTAATATGTGACATGGATTCTGAACTGCCTTGGAATTGAGATTTGAAGTATGTGATACAAACCCTGGATCACAGGCCTAGCAGGGCTGCCTCTCTGCTTTTTGGTTTATTTCAGTTTTCTCTTTACCAGTGGTGCTAGGTAGCTGCAGTGCTGCAGCTGTGCATTAACCACTTCCTGCCTGTAAAAGNAGAGGTGAGCACCAGCTCTACTTTGCTGAGAAGCAATTTCACATCTTGGTTAGGCGTGGTTAACTAATTCTAAACTATATAAAATACATTTAAATGCTGATGTTTGGTTTTTGTTTTTTTTTTTTTTTGTCAATTTCAGTGGGGTTTTTCTTGGTTTTGTGCTATTTTTGTTTTCTCTCTCCTTTCTCACTGAATTAATTCACAGACCTCTATCTTGTCTCAGTTACAGGATAGATTAGGTGGGACAGGACAGGTCAAATATCATACTTGTCTTGCTAATCAAATTACTTTGTTTTGGCTTACCTTCTTACCAGGCCAGAAGAGCTCTCATTCTGTGCTGTCCCTTTCAAATGCTTGCCTCATACTTTAACTGAAACATGAAATAAAACTCTTTACAAACTTCATTAAATTTTTGTAACCAAGTGATTCAATTTGATTATCACGTTTTCGATAAGTAACTTTTCCAATGGTAGATAATTACAATGCCTATATAAATACATTAGAAAACCAATGATTATATAATGGTTAACTGTTTTGCTCATAGCACTTACGTGCTACTCAAGAGTACAAATTTTATGGAATTACAACAAATGACAAGGTGAAAGTGTAGAGATGTATCGTTATTTCTTTTGTATAACTTAATTGAAATCTGAGTTTCAAAATGCTAGTATTTTCACATGGCCTCGTGTATTCCGCTGTGTGGTACGGGTTGGTGACCTAGCTGTCATACTTAAAACACATTAAAAGGTACTGTCTGTGTTGCGGGAGATGAGGGTAGGAGAATAGTAATGTTCAACTTTTTTCCACTGAGAAGTTAGAAAACAGAAAAAAAGATTCATTTTTCTTCATGACTCTATATATAATTTTTTTGTCCTGTGTCTTACACCTAGTTCAGGTCTTCATGGGTTCTTAAGCTGCACCTAAGTTAAACCAAGAGTAATTAAACAGGGAGTTTTTTGAAGTTCTCCAGAAACGTATCAGGTGCAGCAGACAAGTTGGGTAACTCATCAGTGTGTATGGAGCTCATAGTAGTTTCCTGGCTGAAGTTGAACTTTGTGCTAGGGATGTGAAAGCCAGTCTAAATGCCAAAAAGTTTAGTCCTTCCTCAGAATTTTTGCACGTTAATTTGGTGCTTTCAGTGTAATCTATAACAAAGCACTTGGTGGTTAAATTGCTTTTAAGTATCTATTCCCATATATTATCTTTTACAGTTAATGGCACACACTAGTTATGAAGACATGAAGTATTCTGTGCACACAGTGCACATCAGATTCTCAGGACAAGTACTTTCTCCATGTTTATTTTGTTCTTTTGATAAAAAGAAATAAAGTCAATAAAATACAGAATTTTTAAGGTGAGGTGGATTGGTGACTTCAATTAACACTAAAGTTCTAACTAATTTGTCATAGAAATTTTCTGCTTTAGGGTGAGAGATAAGAAGAGTAATGCAAATGTGTGGTTAGAGGTGGTGATGAAAAGCAGGTAGTTAATTATTTTTATTGCTAGTGGAACTTTGTTTAGTGAATTCGGTTTACAGCAAATTTTAGTTCATAGAGGTTGGGTAAGATTGGGTAAGATAGTTAAGGTCCTGGGAACATTTGGGTACTTTAAAATGTCTGAAAATTCAAACCACAAATTCTAATTAAACACATTTGTCTTGATGAAATGTGAAGTTTTGCCATACATTTACCATATTTAATGAATGTAGATTAATCATGTAGTGAACAATAATATTTCTGGTTTTCTGCAAGATAGTCTGAGTCATCCTGACCCCAATCTTATAAATTATTACTGAGGTTTGTGTTTGTGTGTTTTCTAGTCAGTTATTGTTGATTAGTTCCAGATGTTAATAACTCATACTGCTCACAGGAAGCAGAAGCATTTTATTCTTTGAGATCACCAAACTCCTATGTTAAAATATCTGAAGAGGACGGAATTTTATATCTAAAACATACTTTACATATATATCCTGTGGCGGTTTGTTGGTTTTTGGGGGGTTGGGTTTTTTGGTTGGTTGGTGGTTTTTTAAAGAAAACAGCAGGCATATAAAAGTTGTCCAGTGCTATTTGTTTTGTTGATTTAAGATTTCTGTTAAACTCCTCTTTAATGGGAGCATGAGAAGTAGAGCATTTTAAACAATCACTTGTTTAAGGAATGTTTTTTCGTATGTATTACATTTAAGTAAAATACTGTATTTTCAGACTGTGTTCTTTTACATAGTCCTTTTAATGAGTTTTTGTTGCCCATAGGTTTTTTTTTTCTGTGAGCTGAGTAAGCTTACTCCCATTTTACAGAAAAGGTATGGAGAGATTGCCAGAGCTCAGAGGAAAAGTCTTGTCTCTGTGTTTCCCATTCCGTTTGGTTTTGGTTTCCTTTGCTTTTTAACAGGCTATTTTGAATACATATCCATTTTCGGAAGTGCTGTACAAAATGACTGACTGGCCCAGCAGGGAGCTGTAGTGTTTTGTTGCATGAACTTCATGGGTAGTGTGGTTTGGGGGTTTTTTTGTTTTCTTTTTTCTTTTCTGAGGTAGGTGTTGGAATGCTAAAAGTATGGTAGGTTTTGAAACCTGTTTTGCATATGGGATACATTCCCATTTTCAGAAATCCAAGTACGTTGTAATGCTTTTTTTATGGTAGCACTAGTAAATGAAAGTATAATGCCTTTTCTTTTCACTCCCATGCTGCTAATTGTTTGGGTGTTGATAATCAAAAAGAAAATGAAAACCACTAATTTATGTGCACAGGAACAGGGTACTTGAGTGGATGCTAAAACACCCCCCTTCCCCCCATCACTTTTATTAAATACGTAAATTAGATGTTTATGATTTGAATTAGAAATAGACATGTGTTATGAAGTAATGACTTTAACTGAATTGATTGCTATACAGTTTTAATGCAAGATGCATTGTCAGACTGCTCAGGGTTCTTGTGTCTGTGTGTTCTAGAAAAATTAGATTTGTACTACTGGTAGGTAAAGTTGAAGGATAGACTATGAGGAATTAAGCAAATTTCTAATAGGGTAGTAGTCTCAAATCTACATGACTTTCCAAGAGAAATACAATTTCCTAAAGAAAACCAATAGTTTACTCTGAAAAGGTATAGCGATTCCCTCCCCCCCCACCCTTGCAAATGCTGTACTTTAAAAGGAGAAGAATTTTCTTATAATGATTTTATTTTCATTTATGCACCAACTATTTGGATAGTTTTTCATTACCAAATCATAGTTGTTTGGAACCATTCTAACATGGCTTGATTATTTTTTATGTTCCTCCTAAAATTCAGAATTGTCTTAATTTGCACAGCTGCATCTTATATTTTGGTAGAAATTTCAGGAGCAAACAGTTTCAGGCAGGATTTGAAATGGATTGGAATGGACTGTAGAATCAATGCAATACTGTTTAATGTACGGAAATCACTTTAAAATACCTGAGTTGTTTGATTCTTCAGGTGGAAATAAATGGTTACCAAATTCTTAGAACTGTTTGGAATCTTAAATACTTAACCCTGTTGTGCCTGTTATTAAACAGTTGAATTGGACCTTTCTTTTTTAGCTGTAAAATATAGTCGATTTTTTCAAGCAGGTACTGTCTTTGAAGGAATTATGAGTAAGCCAGATTTTTTACTTTTTTCCATCCTATTGATTTTCAGGTTGAGATTAGTCAGCTCTTTAGTAAATAACAAAATTCTTTATGTGAATTTAAGTGAGCAAAATGTGGGGGTTTTGAAGTTGATAAGGATACTCATACTGAGGATTTTGCATTTCTAGAAGAAAGGGAGTGCAACATATTAGACTGTTACAACCTGGAACCTACCCGGTTTAGACAATTTTTCACTCCTTTTCTACAACAGAAAAGCGAATACAAATACTGTCAGTCCTCCCTTCCCCCTTTCCTGTTCTCTCTGCTGATACAGGCTTCTGCTGTAAAATACCTTCAAATAAAGCACAGCAGCTAAGATAATGGATTGACAGACAGTTCTCCATTTCAGAAGTGTACATAATTTTCTATGTCTTTTAAACACTAATGTGAGAAAATTTTGGGAACTATTGAAGTTTTAGCTGACTCCTACGTGAATAGTAATTTGATCTGTGTTTTGGAGAAAAACTAGTAATTTGATCTGTTTTGTGTTTTGGAGAAGAAAAGTCGGGGAAAGGGGTGGTTTGGACTTCTGTGTGTGTTGCTTACAGAAGGCTCAGGGCCTTTCATTTTCATTTGCTCTGTGGTGGGTGTTTTTTGTTGTTTGTTATGGGTTTGGTTTTGTTCTGTTTTGCTGGTTTTTGTTTTTTTTAGGTCAAGGTACTAGTGACCGATTTCATCATGGTTGGATTTATGGGGATTTTTCCCTTTATTTTAGACAAACTTTGTCAATGAAATGCTTTAATGTTTAAAATTATCTGGATTGGGGAAATAATTTTGTGTGACTTTTTTTCTCTACCTATTTTTAGAGAACTGAACCGGCATTTTAAGATGTTGTCTGTGATTAGTACCTATTGAACCCATACAGTTAATAGTAGTTATTTTGAACACAGCTAGTCTTACTATTTTTCACTGCAACATCTGCTCTTTAAGGTCACTTCTCATGAGAGATAAGGAAGTCGTTCACACGTTGGGGGAAGAGAACTGGCTCTGAGAAGGCAAAGTCACAATAGCTTGTAGGTGTTTCCACCGACACGGGCAAAATGTGAGAAAGGCAGGCAGACATTTTGGCTTCTTCTGTAGTGTCAGCCACTGAAGAATTATGATTAACTATGGTTTGTTCTCTCAGGTTAGAGTCTCCTATTAAAAACAAACAAAACAATCAACNAGAAAAAAAAATTTTTAAAAAAAGCCCAAACTGGAAACAAAAAAGTCCCGCCGAAATCCCCTACTTAGGAGGCTGCTAAAGGGTCCCATACTTTACGTGGGGTTGGCTGCCAGCCCTGTGCGTGGCAGAGAGAGGCTGCCGCTGGTCTAGGGCTCAGCCCTACCCAAGGCCGCCCCCTCTGTCCTGTGAACCGAGTTGGTGCGTTTCTAGCTCCTAAACCAATTGCTCCTCCTCTCTGTGAAAACGTTTTTTGTTTGAAACTGAGCTTTGTCACAGCCAGTGGTGTGAGAGGGAGGAAGGCGCAGGCAGAAAAACACAGCGAGGGGGTGCGGGTAGCTCTGCCGGAACGTTCTGGAAGCGGGGTGGTGCTTCCCGCAGACTGCAGATGCAGATCTCGCCTGCGGGGCTGCTGGCAAGTTCTGGCATGGACTTCCCACAGCGGACTGGAGCCCGGAGCAGAAAATGCTGCAAGGCTCTTACTTCGTAATATGTGTTTTACTGCGTTGAGAACCATGCTACTATTCAGATATTCATGCAAAAGTCTATAGAGATAGGGCGAGGGTAGGGACACGGCTTTATTTGGGAAATCCAAGGGGTTTTAAAATTTTTTTTTAGGCAGCACTGGTGCCCTTTCCTTTTAAGCTCAGAAGCTGTTAATCCGATGACTCATTCTGCAAACGACAGCAGCATTACTGAAAGATGTATTCTGTATGCACTCAGATGTGCTAGCATACATAAATCAGTCTGAAAGTAAGGCAAGTCAAAAGATACAGCTAGCATAAAAGGGATGTTAATGATTGTCACTTTAATGTGACAGTCATTCTGGAAAAATAATTAGCTTTCCCTTACAAATCACTCTAGGGTTTTGGATGCAAAAGGTGAGGATAAATTATAACAACAAATGAGGAGTAATTTGCATTGCTAAATATTTTCAGACACAAAAATAGTATCTTTTTGACATTACAGATGAGCATATTGTGTTATGCTCAAATAACCTAGAACCAGCCATACATAAGCAAATTATGCTTGCAGCAAAAAATGGGGCATATAATTTGACTATATATAGCCTTGACGCTGTTGGCATTCTAAAGAGGAACAATGCAGGGAACTAGAAGAGGCCAGGAGTGTAAAGCAGGCTCTTCTGGTCCTGAGATGCTCTGCCTTTGCCGTGTTCAAATCAACAAGCATCCCTGTCTCCATCACTTTGCTTTTTCACTAAATGGTGCCAGGCTGCAACTACAGCTGCCTATTGCTAGATGTGTAGCTAGCCAAACTTTATTTTAATTAAGGTTTCACGAATTTGTGTTTTATAGCTAGTATAATAAATAGTGTGTTTGCATTGCTTCTTTCATGTTCTAAGAGTTGTTAAGGCAGCACGTGAGGGTGGGAAAAGGTATTGGCGAATGATTCATCCTTTACACACACACACACTCTCTTAAAGCCCGGTTTCTTTTTCCTTTCTCCCCAAAAGGTACAGTGACTTTTGGAATAAGCATTTGTAAAATGTAACTTACGCATTTATTTAATTGGACTTTGAATGAAAGGAAAAAAGTAGGAATTTCAAAATTAGCTATTAAAAGTCAAAGTGAGGCTGAAATCCAAGCTTCTGCCGCTGCCTGTCACTGTACCTTAGAGGTACTTGAAAAGATAGTTCTGGTTGAGAGAGCTTCTTTTTTTTCTCCTACAGCTGACTAATTATGAAAAGTTAAATGTGGAATAGAGACAACAAATTAAGTGGTGAGACATGTTACTTGTCAGTATTAGGTTAAAAATAAATTTGTTTTACTTGGAACTACTATTTATTTGGTGTTGGAAATCTGCAAAATACTGGAAATACTGGCTTAAGAATACCTGGCTGCTGAGCATTGTGCAATTTTTCTGGTGTTACTTCTATTACTAGAGAATGACCATGAACAGTGTGTGTAGCATCCTACTTGAAACAGGCTGCAAGGTGAAATTTATTTTGCAGACACTATTGTCAATTTTCATTTATATGAACAATGAGAGCAGCACTTGGCTTTTGACATGGATCTGGATTATTAGTAAGCAAATACCTAGAAGGGTATATTCTAGAACCCGTGGGGATGGGGAAGGCTTTGCTCAGCAATATCCTGCTGCAATTTAGTCTTGAAATGAGGCCCCTTTATGTAAATTTTTACTGGCGCCAGCTAGCTGTAACTGCAGTCTGGCTCCGTGTCGGCAGCAGCTAACATGTGTCATGGACTTCTCCTTCACACGGGTTGCAGGAGCACTCTGGTTTCTGAACAGAAAAAGCAACAGTGATGAATGAGAAAAGATGTACAAAGGAATCTAGGTGTAATTAGATTGCTAATAAGTGAAACTACTGAGGAAATTTCAGCTTTCTTGGTTTTTTTTCAGTGTGCTGTCTTGTGCTGTGCTGTAATAAATCTATGCTTGTTGGTACTACTGTGTGGTATGTGGGAGGTACTTCACTGCACATAGTTGCTGCAGCACTAATAGTTGGCAGCGCAGAAGGCAGTACAAAGAGTACAACTGGAGGCACTTGGAGTTGCAACAGTTTCCTTAGAGGCTGTGGCATGCTCAGTGAGCTGCAGAGGCACTCTGACACATTCAGCTATTTATGTGGAGAAGTAGGAATTCCAGCAGGCTTTAACAAACAGATGTAGCCTAGTAGCTGAGAGATATAACAGCATAGCTCAGGCTGGCTTAAAACCAGTACTCATGCTGCTATGTAAACAAAACAAGATCTTAGTATCAAGATGGCCGACCTGGAAGTCTACTTGTAGCTCATAATACTTATGCAAATGAGCTGCATGTCAGTGGCTTACTCAGAGGAGGAAGCTCATTTTGCACGTGCCATCTTCTCGCCAGGTAAGAAAAACAACTCATTTTCTGCATTCATGTTTCAGAGGACTTTGAAGTTAATATTTCACTTAGGTGCCCACACCCTCGAATTTGGCACAATGCCAGGAATGAAATTTGTATGTAAGTGGCATTTTCTGGGAAGCCCAGAAGTCATTTGTTCTGGCTGTAATTATATTTGGGTTGCTGTTTTTAGGGGGAATGTTACCTAGAAAATATTGTAAAATGTTTAGTTTAGTAAAACTAAGTAGTTAAAAAATATTGGAAATTTGAGTATGTCATTTTTGGTGGTGATGTTACTGCTTTTGTTTGATTCAAACCTCTAGTGTTTTGCTACTGCGTTATTTTTGTTTCTCTAGTGACACCAGTTGATGCACATGGAGGCTTAGCAATAGTGAGAGCTTGCCCTGGAAAGGGTGCAGAGTTGACAAAGCTGAATCCTCCTCAGCTTCATGGTGTTATGAAGGATTTTCATTATCCTGGTTGTAGTTTGAATTCTCTTCTCGTTGAGATAACAAAGCTGTTGAAACAACTGGATACTGAACTGTTGTCCATGTATATTTTAGTACAAATACTTTTTAAAATGCCTATATGTACATTTTAAATAGTTGGTTTTGTAAGTAGGGAAATAGATGAGAATGTGGTATTTTTATGATCCTCCCCCCTCAGAAGACAATAACCTTGCCTTAGAGCTGCAAACTTTAACAGAATTTAAGTATTGCTAATTACATAATATGCTCTATTGTGGTTATGCATATAGTGCATGAAATGGCTGCATGGGGCAGATGTGCCAGTTCTGTACCAATATATTTGTATTGTTTCTATTTTACAAGTCGGAGTAGTGACAGGGTGTAAGACTGGAAAAGAAAGATGGTAAAACTACTGGATAAGGAAGGTCACTGACCTGGAGAAAATAGATAATTTGAGATACATGAACAAGCCAACAAAGCATGGCCACATAAAGGCAGACATCAGCTTGACATAGGGATGTGGAACTGGAAGTAGACAGGCCTGCTTTGGTTGAAGGAAAAGTAAGATTAATTTAAGAGAATGAAACTAAAGAGTTAGGAGGACAAAGTAGGCAGATGGATTATTAGAGCTTAAAATGGCAGTGATAAATATTGGAGGCATTCTGAAATGGCCTGGGAATTAGGGCCTGTAGAGTAAATATGCTAGGAAGGAGAACCGTAACTGGTTGATATTGCGGAGGGGGGAATTTAACGGTAATGGAGAAAGGTAAACTTTTGCATTCATATGGCAGAGAAAAATGCTGCTTACCTACAATATGGGCCAAATGAGTTGCAGTTTCTAGTTAGCTCATACACTGTGAAACTTTCGGTAACTTTTTGCTAATTTAAGATTTGATATGGACAGAATTTTGCTTGTGATTTAGAAGTCTGGTTATATGCATGTCCAGACTACAAAAAGTACAAAAAGGGACGTGTGTGTGAGAGAGTACAAACACAGGTGTATGGTAGATTTCCCCAAATAAATTACACTAGAAATCACCATTAACAACTATAAAGTTTTCCGTAAATGTCAAATTCCGTTAGAACCAGTCTTGCTTTCATTGCTATGTGAAGGAAGCAGTTTAGGGCCCCTACCTCCTTTCTATGAAGTGTGAGTGTGAGGATGGCAGAGGAGAAATGGCATTGAGTGGAGCATGAAAAATGTAGAAAACTGATTAAAATAAAATGTTCCTGAGAGGAAAACCTTGACTGGTAAAGCAAAGGATAACAAATGTGAGATTTGTTAAAAATTGAGAATTCTAACAGTAATGTAGGTGATAATGACAACAGAATTATAGTGGAAGAAAAAAAGGCAGATTACAGTAAATATTTTGGGGGTTTCTTAGATAAAAGTGAGATTATATTATAAGGTCATATAGATAACTCAAGTTTTTGAAACTTTGAAGTTACAGGGAAGATACTAAAAATTCTGTGATAGGTATTTCTTAGGAAAGGCTATAAGCAGGTCTTTGTAATCTGCATCCAGGAGTTTTAAAAGAATTGGCTGAGAATACTTTTCTGAGATGTTCCCCCCCAGTAACTCAATATAAAATAGGAACTGTGGAAGACCCTGAAGACTTCTTTAAAAGATCTGGAGAAAAATAATGGAGGGTAACTGTGTCAGTAAATGTGAAAGAATATTATTTCAATTAATGTGGAAGTGGTTTAATTGGTGAAGCACTATTATAAAAAGGATATCCTGATATAATTTGTTTTAGAACCGAGTTCCTTGATGTAAATACCCAGTGTCTGTAATGCAGTTACTCCTTGATCCAGTCTTTTCCTTAAGTAACAACTTCCCCATCCCAAACCCTGTATCAACAAAACATTAAATTGATTTTTAAAGCTATTGAAGGGGAGAGGGTAGCAATTGTGCTCCAAGTAAAGTTTATGAGTAAAGTTTGGTATTGTAAAATATTTACTTTTTGTTAACTTATAGAGGATGGAAAGATTGACTCGTACAGAGTCATCAGGATCATTTGTTTAGTGAGACCCAAACACCATTTATTAGATTTATTAAAATAGATGTATTACCCTTGCATACCAAAATCTGATTTGTACAATCTGTAGACCATTCAGCATAAAACATATCTGCTTGACAGGACACTTTGCCCTGGAAGTAAGTGGGGATCACACAGACAAAATAGTTAGCTAAAGCCCAGAATAGACAGGTAATCTGGAGGGACTGAAATTCTATAGCGTACAGAGAAAGTGTAAGGAAGTCATACTCTTTATAAAGTTATGTTCTTGGATGATAGTAAATGCTGATGATGTGAATTATGCATTAATACAGGCTGCAGTCCTGTTGTCTGTATTGGTTTTTTACAATGTTGAAAAATTAGGAGGAATACTAGCAAAAAGCACAAGAATCGCTCTGGCTCAACAATAAAATTGTAAAGTAATTTAAAAGTTAAGCTGATAATTTAGGTTGGAAGGGATCTCTGCAGGTCTTCTGGTCTGACACCCTCTTCAAAGGAGGTTAACTTCAAAATTAGACTGGGTTGCTCCAGGGTTTGTCAAGGGTAAATCATAGAATTTTCTGAGTTGAAGGGACCCACAAAGATCATCAAGTCTAACTCCTCACCCTGCACAGGACCCAAGAATCACACCACATGCCTGACTCAGTTATCCAAATGCATTTTGAACTCTCGGTGCTATGACTGGTTCCCTGAGGAGCCTTCCACAACCACTGTGGACAGGCTGCTTCAGTGTTTGCCCATGCTTGTAGTGAAGAACTGTTCTCTGTATCTGTGTTGAATTTCTCTTGCTGCAAGCTGTATCTGTTTTCTCTTGTCAGTGTGCTGTGCATCGCTGAAAACAGTCTGTGTTTTTCTTCTCTATGAATGCCAGTTAGGTTATTGGGGTTTTGGGGGCTTTTTGGAATAATTCTGCTGTGAGTGAGTAAAGGAAGAGGAGAAATTTTTTTGTCTCCTTCCAGAAAGACATCTCACTTTGATTTGAAGACAGGCTTAAAAGAATGGCCAGCTTATGAAATTTAGATAACACATGGACTTGGAACAACTGATGTATGGCTTGCCCACTATGGCAACTCTGCAGCTGGGTTACATGGGATAATGCACTCATGAAATCTTCCATGTAATCTAAATTTCTGATATTGTATACAGTTACCTAGCAGGGTCTGATACAACTTTCCTTGCTAGTTTGACTTGGTGGTGATACCCCACAAAAGTTTTCTAGCTCTCTTCCCCAAGAATAATTTCTGGACTATCTCATCTTCTGACTCGTAGCCAGATGAATCTAAGTTAGCCAACAAGCCAAGTGCCTTTTTGGTTTCAGCAAATGGATGGCTAAGAACATTTAGTGATCTGTTGAGCCTAGAAATTATTCTTTTTGTTGTCATGTTTTATGGTGTCTTCCTTAATTCTAGCAGTTTGTTATTTTTCACCAGATATGCTGCAATGATTTTGGATACTTGTTTCCCTCCATCTCCTCCCTTCTGAAAGGACAGTGGGCAAAGCTTAATCTCCATGGAGCAAAACTTTTAACTGTTTAATGAAAACCTTTATGGTTGAGAAAAGTAAAATACATGGTAATATTCAATTATCCTAATGGTAGGCAGTCATTGACCATATCTTGTTCTTATTTACAGTTGTTTCTCCTTTCTTGTGGTTTTTTTTTTTCATAATTAGTGGTCAGACCTGCCCTAAAATTGCACCTTTTGTGGTGTGTTCCTTTTGTACTTAAATCTGCTTTGTGGGTTTGCTGTGGTGTTGTTTTTTCCTCTTTTNGGGGGGGGGGAGGGTTATAATCAGAGAGAGCAACATTCAAAACTGTGAGCAGTATGGCTTTTATGATGCATTGTTTTAGAACTTCAGTGACATTTAGATAATTCACAAGCATCACTATCAGCTGCAGTATAGGCCTGCACTCCGTAAGTTCTGGGATGGGAGGGGAAGAGGTCCCTTGTGTTCTCCATCAGCAATCCCACAGAGAGAAGGGTGAAGCATACTTGAGCTGTTCTGAGAAGCTCTGAACAAGTTTTTCTTTGGAAATATCAGCTGATCTGTGATGCAGGTTTTTGCGCTGTCCTAATGGCAGCTATTACATGTTTGACAGCAGTTCATTTTAATGTCCTTTCAAGGATCAATAGGTTCTTGTGCAGAGAGTTTTCACTGGAACTGTACATGATTTTAAAGAAGCTAGCACCAGTTTCCAGAGAAAATGGATTAGAAGGATTCTCAGAAAGTTAGCCAATTCTATAGCTTCTGTTGCCCTTTCCTCAGTGTTCTATTATGTAGAAAAATTCTTCCGCAGGAAGACCCCATGGTGACAGATGATTATGACCTGGTCATATTCACCTCGGGGGTATGTAAATAAAATAGTTTTATGATTACAAATGCAAACCTGGGAGCGGTGGTCACGCATACAAATTCATCAGGAGAGTCTGTAGTTAGTCTGAAAAATTATCAGGAAACAGTTCAGCTATGTTATGCACCAGCACGTGAAGAAAGGATGTATAATGATGTCTTCACTCATTCGAAGAGAAATCTGGCCTTTGGTTTTTTGGATGAGGTGAAACTGCAGCCTGTCCTCTCCAGGAAGCAAGCAAGCATTGTGGCTTGCCGGCTCACCAGGCAAAAGACAGGCTGTGGAAGATCATTCCTTTTGATGTTAAAGGTTTCTGGGTAGAACCTTTCTGGTTCTTACAGCAAACCTTAAATGGTCAAAATTTAAGATGCTTTCTTTTGAGGCTTTTATACATTTTATCAATGGAGGCGTTTTTAAATGTAATTGTTACCATCTGCATCTGGCATCGAACTCTGGGTCACATTTGGGAAACTTCCTAGGCAAGAGAAATGAAGTTTCTTGTAAATGGTCACCCTGAGTGTGCAGATGCATTTGTCTCCATATGATTTTTAATGAAATTTGGGAAGGCAAGCAGCCTAAAATAGCTGTATAAATTCTTTATTTACTTCTGTGTTTGTGAAACGATATTACTGGATTGTTGCTTCACCAGCTGCTTTTCCCTCTCACAAAACAGTAAAATTAAGGATGTTTTTTGTAGAAATGCTTTGAGCTCTTCACAGAAGAAGTCTTCTACAGACCAAGTACTATCAACTCATGAATGTGCTGGCAGTATCGCTACAGACTGGGCACTGTATTTTAGAACCAGGCTCAAAAACCTTTTATGGACTGTTTCGGCAAAATCATTGCCAAACAATGTATCAGTAGAGGTAAACTTGCAGCTCCTTTTTTTGATATTGTATAATACTGTGAGTGCTAGTTTGATGTTCTGTGCAGACTATCAATGCTTCATCAATTCGTAATATTGTCTTCTTTATATTTGAAAATTTGCATTAGCAAGCAAAACAATGACTTCGTTACTAGAAAAAATGTGTTCTGCTTTTGTTCACTTCCATCCTTTCCCCTTAAGAATATAACACTGGCATTGGAGGTGGCTCTAGACCTGTTTTTTCTGATGTCCTAAACAGATCATATATCTAGGTGTATTTCATTGGTTCACTAGGCTAGTGTGTATGATCCCACTAGTCAGCATGAACAAAACGTTGCTGGCTGACTTCTGTCCACACATTCGCTGCCAGCAACCATGCAGAGGTGACGGCGTTGAGTAACTGCAAACTGGGGCTTATGGTGGCTTTGAAAAGAATTCATCAGGAAAAAAAATTAAAACCTGTCATCCTAGGTGTGAAGTTTAAAGCCAGGAAAGCCTTCCAGAATTACTTGTGCATCCTACATAATGGCAAGCCTCATTGGGATCATTAGTAAATAGACACAAGAAATACTTTGGGAAGTGTAAGTTGGTCTCATTTGAGGTCTGTAGTGTCTTAATCTAAAAGACAGAGGTCTTTATTGACTATATGGAACATCTCTTCACTCTTCCTTTTTATTTTGTTTTTGTATCCTCTAAGAAACCTAGCATGAGAACTTGCTGACTGATGTGGACATTTTGCATATAACTTTTTCCTGCTTTCTTCAAGGATTTTACACTAAGGAAACACAAAGGAAACACAAAGATTGATTCTTCCATGGTTATGGAAAAGAAATGCCTTCAGACTACAGATTATAATTTCAGTTTCTTATGTTTAGAAGTCCATATTTGTAATATTAACAACAAGCTGTAATTCACAGAAAGTACTTCATATTCCTAGTGCTAAAGTTTTGCTACTGATATGGCTGTTGGCATTTGGTCATCCCACAACACAAAAGATAAATGAAAATACTTGGCAGCTAAAGTGATACAGTACTTGCTAATTGACTCCCTTTTATTAAGATTCATATTGCAAGATGA
Source organism: Edolisoma coerulescens (assembly GCA_013397115.1). Lineage (NCBI taxonomy): Eukaryota > Metazoa > Chordata > Aves > Passeriformes > Campephagidae > Edolisoma > Edolisoma coerulescens. Next base: position 893,646 of record VWZW01000237.1, on the reverse strand, counting down.
GAAAGTCCAATAGCTGGATTGCTTTTAGATAATTGGTTTTTTACTCTACATCTTTGAGACATCTGTGTAACATTAGGTTTGTCATCTCCTATTTCAAATGGTTAATTAAGCACTCGCTTTTTCCCCTGGTCATTTTAAGGTAGTGATTTGAAGAGCTGTTGCCTGAAGTGCATGCATGATTCCACTTATTTAGTATTTCATAAAAACATGGCTATTTACAGTTCTCATCACAAGAGCCTACAGCTAATTATTAGCATTTCATCCTCTCCTCTTTCTTCCTCAATCCTTACTTAATCCAAAGGGAGATGTCACAGGATATAGTTAATGTAACAGAACCCTTTAAGAAGATATTGAGGAGTACTTCTTAATGCTTGAGTGCTACTTAATAAGGACATGAGAGAGTTTATGAGAATGGGACTCTGTGTATGAATATTGATTAAAATATTTAAGATGGTACTGCATAGCAGTAGTGGTGCTTATTCTGCTAGAGTTCTGAAAAGCTTGTTGCCTCTTTTGAATATTATTAAAGTGTGCAGAGTACCTGTCCAGGGCATAGAATGCTGTCTTATTACATAAGAAACCCCTCTGGATTAGATGACAGTCAGTGTGGGCAGTCTCTCAAGGAGCAGTAACCTTGTGGCAATATTATCCACAGAAATATGTTGACAGCATTGATATTTGCAATCTTTTTTATTTTCCTTCCACTGTGAAATCTGCTGCTTGATGTCTGTGTATTGGTGGAGTCACTGAAGGTCATTTATATTGGTCCTTTATTTTGTAAGACAGAAGAAGAACGTGTATGGGCTCACATGTCACGTTCTTTGACTGAGGGGGTTCAATCTCATTATCAGAGTACTATTTTACTCCATTGTAGAATAAATCTAGATAATACGCTAATTGCTCTTGGTGTAGATTTTTTTATGTTCCTGTTAGTATGAAATTCTCTATTTCCTGTCCTTGCTTAACTTAAGTGGAGAAACCAGAAATCAGAAAAGGCGCAAAACAGTTGCTGAAACTCAGTGGGGTTTCTGTAGCACTATGATGACTGTTTCTTGTCACATGCAAATATTCTATTTTATCTACACATAGATGCTTAAAAAAGTATAGGAAAAAGGAAGCTTCCCCACCTTCCCCCCCCTTTTTTTCCCCCTGAGAAATCTATTTGATTGCGTTTCTTAAAACAGTTGTGAAAAGAGTGGAACGAGATGAGGTTTTTTAAAGAATGAGGTTCCAATGAATATGCCAAAATGGCAAATATGAAAATTGAGATGAAACTAAGATGTTGCTTAGCAACTGTGGTAGTCTCTGGTAGCCACAGATGAATACACTGAATGTTTACAGCAGCACTGCTGCTACTGTAAAGTGAGTCTGTCTGAAGCAGGGTTTCTAAAGAAAGTACATTTCTTCATGAAATTTTATACCTATTTATTCCACATTTTGGTGAACTAATTTAAACTGCCTTTGTCGGGGATGGGATACAAAAACCTGGCAATAAAACTTACTCTGCAAATAGATGTTTTTCTAGTAATAAACAAGACTTTCTACCAAATATTTATTTTGGTCTTATATTTTATATTATAATAGCAACAAACTCCAGTTTTCCTGTTCCTTGACTTGTCTTCACAATTTGGTGTGGGATTGTACTGGATTAGTTGTGCATGGGTTGCAGTAGCAGAATGGGGAGAAAAAGGTATTTAATTATATCTGAGTAATATAAATTGCTTTCAGTATTTTTCCTTCTTGCATATTTTGAAATCTAACTTCTTAGTTGTTGTGAACTGTTTCGAACATTCTTCGAAATGAAATTTTGCAGGTGGAAGATGGGTTCTGACTGTTAAAACCTATGTATGAAAACACAGTTTGAATTTGTGGGAATTTTAAGAACGCTCTTTTTAATCAAGTTTTGTAGGTATGAGGAGCTTATACAAAAAATGTAGTTCAAGTTTATCCTGATTTTTTCACTTGAATTCTTAGAATAAAAAAACCCACCCAAAAAAAGTGTTATGTTTTTGATAGGCACTTAAAAGACTTTGTCTGTTGCTCGGTGTCCCCTAGTTTGGACTTCTGAAAATAACCTTCCCCTTTTAGAGTGGGATTCTTGGGCCTTGCAGTGTACCTTGCCCTTAAAACAGACATTCGTAGCAGTTTTTATTTGACATCCTGTTTGTTTATGTTGTTATTATGGATATTCATAAATAAAAATTTAATATAACTTTGTAAGAGCCTATGAGACTTGATACTCTTTGCAATGTCTTTAAGTATATTTCTCTATATTTTTAGCAGCAGTATTTACTGAATAGTTTATATTGCCATGTCAGAAGACATGTCCAAAAAATGGATTAAAGATGCAAAATGAAGCATTAATTCTATTGGTTGACCGAAGAATGGGAAGTGAGGTGCTTCTGTCTCAGGTGTGATAGAAGTCTATGTCTTATATGAATTAGAAATCACGTTTCAGAAACAGTCTTACTTTAGTTGTATGAATTTTTTTGCCTATCTGACCAGAGATACCAAACAAGATGAATTTGTTCTTCTGGGAGAAAATTGCCTTAAAGATAAGTTCATTTATGCTTATTTCAGCCTGATGAGCTACTGTTTCCATATATTTTTTAGCTTTTAATATACAAAAATTACATTTAAAATCCTATGCAAATAAAACTAGATCCTCAAGTTCACAACCTAATTACCATTTTAGACTTTCTTATTGTAAGCCAGCTGATCATGTTTTCCTCAACCATATGTATCTATATAAATAGAAAATAAATGAAGCATATAAAATGTATCTATATATATAATATATTCAAAGGGGAGGGATTTTTTTGTTGTTGTTTTTTAATGACTTAGCTTATTAGTAGAAGATTGTTTATCTTGAATGGTACCTTCTTAACTGTGCAGTTACTGCTCTTGTTGAAGGTGTTACAGTCCTTCAGAAGACTGGTGGAGTAGTCATCATCTGACTACCTTTAGAAGTCCCATTTTAGAGGGATTTTAATATCTGACAGCTAATACTGATCTTCTGGTAATTAAATTGGTTGTACAGCTAAGTTCATAGAATATCTTCGGTTGGAAAGGACCTTGAAAGATCATGTGGTCTAGCCTTTCTTGGGAAAGGGAGCCTAGATCAGATAATCTGGCATCCTGCATCTTGAAAACCTCTGGTGGTGGGGATTTTGCCGCATCCTTTGGGGAGGTTGTTTCAGTGAATCAGTGTCTTGCTGTAGTAAAAATAAATAAATAAATCCGTCTTATATCGACACAGAAGTTCTTCGCTTTCCTGATTCTTTACCTACCAACTGATTTCAGCCAAACTTAGCTGCACCCTGGTAAAAAAGGGATTTTCCCATCAACTGAGTAATTACTTTCAGGACATGACTCTCATCCTCCTTTGTTTTTGTTCAAATATCATTGTTTTTCAGAGTATGTAAGTTGACAAGAATTATTAGCATTAGGTGTAAGTCAGCACCTCAGAAATTAACATATTGTGCTTTGTTGCTTAAGGTGCTGCTGCAGATCAACACAACTGTGCCACTTAAAACTAGTGTGACATAATTTCAAAATTTATTCCTACTGGTATTGAATTTAGAAGTGTGGCAAGAAGATAGTAATGAGAAAAGAGTGTCTCTTATATGGTAACAATTAAACCTAGGATATTGCATTTGGTCTCCTAACAAGTCAGCTAAATGGCATACAGTGAGATCGTAAGTCTGCTGGCTATGCAGCAAGTATGGTGAGTAGGTGGGTGTGGCAAAGGTTCTAGAAAGGAAGAATACAGTAAGAATTGGTACCCTTTCAGGCTACTTTTTGTCATCAAAGCCCCTTTCAAAGCTAGTTCTGTTTTTCTTATCATTTATTTCTATAATTGGAACTATATAAAGAAATCGTTGTAGGTTTGTTTACTTTCTCCTTCCTGTCCCTTGGGCAGCTTAGCAAAGCACTAAATCTGGCAGTCTGTGTCTGCAGAGCTTGTTCTAGACATACTGAAGTTGAAGAATCATCCATGCAATGGTTGCTTACGTATTCAATTATGAAACGTTTAAAGGACAATTTGGGTGACACTTTGGGTAATTTTTGTTACACATCTTTTACAAGTGTGAGATGTGACAAATCTTTGCCCAAGAGCAAATACAGAAAAATAATTGTCCACCCACTGACTGAAGAGAATTTAATCTGCCATTATACGCTTTTACTAGAGTAAATAAGTCTTTCTGTGGTTGCATGCTTTGTACAGTAAGAAATTGACTGCCATAGAACTTTATTAGAAAGTGACTGTTTATCATTGTAAAAACATGAATTACCTTTATTATCTAGGATCCTTAGCATATTAATACAGTATGTTACCAGAACTGAACATGTGCCTTTTTTTTTTTTTCCTTCTTCTGTATCTAGTAATGAATATAATATTAGGTTGGCATTTTCTAGTTCCCATCATTCCAAAACATTAGTTTCCTTTGGAAAACATTTAGCCTCTGATAAATGAAAAAGTGTCTTGTGGTAGGAGACACAATTTCTAGTAAAATGCATTAGGAGTAGCTAATTAACATCTATGCAGTAAGTTACCTTTCCTTAAAAGAATACTTGCAACCAATAGTCCTAACACTAGGTAGTGGGTAATAGAGTTTGGATAAACTGTAGCTTTCACAAGAAACTTTGTGTGTTTTGGTTTGTTTGGTGGTGGTGATGGTGGGGTTTTCCCCCTAATTTTATTTTGAAGCTTTTTTATACGCAAATTTTTGTCTTACTTCACTTACTTCCTATTGGGATTTCTGGTTAATTTTTGTGATTCTGTTTTGTTGAGTCATTCAAAAGATATCAACTGTTTTCAGTGGTCACTGTGACTAACTACCTGCTTTGGTCACTTTTTTTCCTTATCTCCTTATTTAATTGTGACAGTCTTACAGAAAATACCTTTTTTTCATACCAGCAGTGCTTATGTATACCTTACATATCAGATAGCATGTTTCAGGCCGCCAAGAAGCTGGGTTAGACAGCTGTACATGTCCTGCATGGACTGGGTGCGTCATTCATCTTACGATGTTGGCTTTCACCTGCCTTTAACCAGTTCCATGAAACAGAAACCTGAGGGCAGATGCATTGAATAGAAAGATGTAGAAACATCTTTGCTTCTGCTGCAGTCAGAAGAGCTTATGCTGTCAGTTCAGTACTGCTGAAAATGAAACTTCTGTAGATGATTCCTGTTTTGTAGGATGAAGTTGTAAATTGATGTACAGGTAGATTATTGCTGGAGTTACTATCACAGAACATGTATGTACATAGGCTCTTTAAAATTTTGCACTTTGCTGACTTCGTTTTGTATTTAAATTTCATTCTCAAGATGCTTTCTCTATTTACACAGTTTCTTTTCTTGGTTCATCCTGCTTGCCCTTCCAAATCCCACACTGTCTTTAGTTCTGGGTGTGTTTCTGGTGAGGTGTGATTAACAAGGGTTAACTCAGGAGGCAAGAAAAACTTCGTGTAAGAGTCCACATCTAGTAAGGATTGGGTGACATTTGTTGCGGGTGTATTCCATTGCCATCTCACCAAACCGACATGAAGTATTAGAGTAAGAAAGATGGTTTCTGTTCCAGCTTGCTTAGAAACGAAAGTGGAAAAGAAGATAGTGTGCAGATTATAATAGCTTGTTATGATTTGAAAAGAGAATTACTTCAGAATTTATTTTTGTCGTTTAAAAAGCCCCACGGAAACCCTGCGGGAGTTGAGCGCGCCGTGCCCGCAGGTAATGCCACAGAAGGATGGCTGCGCGTGCCTTGGCCCCTCGTGTTGGCCGAGCCGCGCTCCCGCCTCGCCGCGGGGCCGCTCCCAGCAGCAGCGCTGGCTATTTTTAGCCTGTTGCCAGGCAGATTTGGGTTGTGCAAAGCAGCTCTGCGGCAACCAATCCCGAGCGGGTATGCAAATCTCTGGCAGTCCCCCCCCATCGGATAGGGCGCTGACGAGAGGACAAGATGGCTGCCGAGGCGCTGCCTTGGCCTGCCTCAGGCACTCACTGAAAGAAAACTCATCCTTTCATGTGGGAAACGGGAAACCGCCTCCCTGCCCCGCACATCTCAGAGTCCGCACCAGGCTTCAGCTGGATGAGTTTATGGAAGAGCTGGTTTCTTCACCCCCTGGCGACGTGCCCCTTCCATCCCTGTGTGCTGCGCCTGTGAGGGCAGGTCTGGTGCGGGCGAGGCAGCAGGTGCGTTGCCCCTGCCGAGAAACGGTGTCTTCCCCGGGGGAAATATTGATAACCATTCCAACAGCCACCTTACCAACTGCTGGTTTAAACCAACTTACCAACTTCCGTTTTAAACTCGCTTTTTTGTTACTGAGAAAATGCAATCTTTGCAAAAAAACCTCATAGAAGTCACTTATGTGTGGCAAACAGTAGCATTTCAATGCAGCATCGCCTCTTTTGCTGCAAATTTTCTTTTCGCTTCTGCTTCTTCTGGCGTTTGAGAAGCGACTCTTGGGAGCCCTGTCAGCATGAGGCAGCTCACCTCTGAATTCTGATGTCACTGAGCTGCCAGATGGAAAGCCGAGGTTACATCGCTACAGCTAGTTGCATATGTGTACGGGAACTAGTCTAGACAATAGACTGTTCAGGGTAGATGTGTTGATTTCTTCATTACAATAGTGTTATTCTTCATTTTCTTTAACAGAAGACAAAGGATGCAAAGGTGCATACGCTGGTGATACCTTTTCAGAGTTGTAGCCTGTTGAATTACTTGAAATGATACATTTAGGTTTATAAGTTATAAATTATTTCCTTGTAAAAGGAAAAAATACTATATTTTGTAATGCCTAGAAAAGCCTAAGCATGATTAGAATAGCTTGACTTTTTTCTAAGGTTTTTCTTTTTCCACAGAGTGTCTCATATTTTCTGATGTGCATGAACAATTCAGGTTGTTCAGGTTTTAAGTTTGGAATATCAGAAGTTGGGTGAGTTTTTAGTTGTACATGTGTTATGGCAGTTAGTGACCACATCTGTGGAATTGTTAGGTCCTACTCATATTCAAGGATAATGGTAAGGAAATTCAAGCTGTTTATCCTATGCCAGAGATGGAACTGTAAAATAACATTGAGACTGTATATAATAATATTCATCAAATGTATCTCAAAATGCACAAATTCAACTTCATATTCAGTAAATCCTTTTTTTAATGAAAAAACTCCATGGTGTTTTAGCTTGTGCTAAAAAATCTTTCTGTAAGAAAGCTGAATTTTGCTATTAGCACTGTTTAAAACAGCAGGACTTGTTTAGTGTTTGGAGCTCTCACAGCTGAATAGAAAGCTAATGTTTTGAGTTGTTGATAAAAGCTGAAATCTCCAACACTTGTGGGAAGTAAGAAAACACATTATCACAGCCTTGTTGCTCTGGCTGAGTTCCAGTCATACAGTTTTACTAGTTTAATAATGTAAGTAGCTGTTAAAATTCAGTATACAGGAAAAGATAAAACTCCTTTTGAAGAATCAGCTTAAGCTACATATGCTAAATAGCGGGTGTTTCTAAGGGACTTGAGTTGCTTGTAAGTTTTCTAGGAAAGACTCTCCACTTGTTTTACATTCTTCCATGTTCCAAAGAATGCAGTTATCTAGGCATAAAGTAATGAACACATAAGGACAATTCTGCAGAGCCACCAGCAGATGAAATATCTTAGCTATGTAAGTAGATCTCTATCAGTCATTTTTCTCCCATGAGGAATCCATTTTTCCCACAAGGCATAGTAGCCTCGTAGGAAAAAACCTTGAAAATTTGGTATGAAAAACAGGTTAATGAGCCAATGTCAGAGGAGGTATTACCTTCCGGAGGTAAAGACACAAGATAATTGCTTAACTCACTATGACATCAACATGATGAGAGCGTAGTTCAAGTTTGTAGGTGACATTGTCCATCACATATACAATAAACAAGATCAATCTTTTTGAAACTGTACAGTGAGTTTACTCTGGTTTAAGAAGATTTTAACCATATAGGCGTGTGTTTTTCTTAGGCATAGATACATATGTGGGCTTAATGTTTTGCTGAATTTCAGAAGGCAGTTTGCAAGGGTGGGAGAGATTGGCCTCTGCTTTCAAGGCAGAAGCCATACTGCAGTCATAACAAAACACCAATTTTCTGTTGGAATACTAAAAAAGCAGAGGCATTGCATAGAATCTCAAGAAAGGAGAGTTTTCCAGCTGCCATACTTGAACCCAGGTAGGATCTCAGCGGTTTTTCTGATTCACAGGAATTCAGTGATCGCCTAAAAATGCTCCTGCACGTTAAACACCTGTTCCTTCTAGCAGCTGTGCACCCGCACTCGTGGGTCAGCGCTGTTGTGCAGCTCCAGGTCTCAGACGGAAAGCCCTTGGCTTTCTATGGGCGCCGTTCGGAAAATCCCGTTCCTTTAAAGCGCGGCCCCGCGCTCGTGCCCGCGCCCGACGGCTGCCGCGTGGGGCTTGTTGCTGGGCAGAATTTAAGGAACTCCCACCTGATTGGCTGCTGCGCGGCTGCTCCGTTCAGCCAATGGGAGGCGGGCCTGCGAGTCAGTCCCGCCGCGCCGCGGGCTGCGGCCGGCGGGGGCCCGCGGGCGCCCCCTGGGGAGCACTCGCGACACTGCCGGGCTCTGCCGCAGGGGAACGTGCCTCTCGCTCTCCAGACCGCGGACCGCAGTTCGGCGTGTGGCACGGACAACTAAGCTAAAGGGGTTTTTTAATTAGAGTTCCCTTTGTTCTGCTGTGTGTGCACTAGGTGAAATAGGGCAGGATGGTGACGTAATTTTTTCTTAGAAAATGGTTTATTTTTCTCCCTACTCTCAGCTAACACTAACATAACTTTAGCCTAAAAGGGTGAAAACTCAAATCGCCAGTGGTGTGCTAGAAGAAATATTATTTGCACATATGATAATCATGTGACCTCTCATTTGTTTATTACATTTAAAAACACAGGCACAGTTGTATGTGGAGCTCACTAGGCTGTTGGTGTGTATTCCATTCAGCCTGATCAGTAGACTTGTGTTAGTGGTAGAAAACCAAATTTTTGGCATATTATTTCAGCATGTCTTCTATAAGATTAGGTCACAAACATTATTTTGTTTCTTCTTTGAAAATAGTTTTTAAATTTCTGACAACTTATATCAAAACTGCTATGGAGGATTTCAGCTGAAAACTGCTTTTTATGAGCCACTACTTACTTACAAGGTAGGTTTTATTCACCATTTTCATTCTCTGGAACTCTCCATCTAGAACACATCACTCATGACCATTTGCTGCTTCACTTTCCTTGATTTGGCTTCGCTTCATTTTAAGTAGACTTGCACATTTGAGTACTGATGTTCCTGAGCAGTGAACTTCTCTTCCTCCATGTAGTTCTTGTGCTTTGGCAAACGTTTTATGATTGTGGCGCTTTTGGCTAGTGCTGCGTGCCCTCCAGGAGCCCTTTGCTGGTGGTGTTCTAGACCCATGATGTTATGTAAACCCTGTTGTGCACTATTGTTTAGATTGCAGCTTTTCCCTTCCCACCCCTCCCCCCCCCTTTTCCTATGACCTTCCCTTTGTCTGTTGCCTGTCACTAGGCAGGGTTCAGGCAGCTCCTTGCTGATTGGCTTATCATTTCGAACAGCTCATGGGCTGCTTACCTGAGCACATGATCATAGGCTGATCCATACCAGCTAATACCATCCTTTCTTGCTTTAAAGCTGCGGTCTCTTTACAGAGTAAGAATAATAGAAAAAGAAGGAAGTAGAGGGAAAACTTTTTGTTGGCTCAGAAAAGAGACCTTCCCATATTCCTAGCTGCATTGGCACGTTTTGTGCCATTTAGCTCACATTTCGTCAAGAAAAAAACTTTAAATTTTGGAGGAAGGTGTCTAATGATGTATTCGTATCTTATATGACTAAATGTATATGAGTTTTAAGCTTAAAATGAAAAAGAGAGGTTTTGTATCTAAACAAATGAACACAATGTGTATGCTGGTCTGTCAAAATTATTGAGTTTAATAAAATCAAAACAAAAAAATCAGCCCAAAGCTTATCTCCTTATTTACAGCATTTAACTCTTACACAGCTGTACATGCAGGAGTTATTTTGTGCTTAGGCACACAAAAGCCTTTCTTTGAAATAAAAGGTGCTCTTCTCTTGGCTTGGTGCCTGGGCCATTGGTTTCCTCCTTGTGACTTGGTCACGAGATGAGTAAAAAAAGAAAACACCTAAGCATCAGATGAGGGAAGTGTTTAAGAACCTTCGCTAAACTTCGTGTTAATTAAGTATAAAGAGAGACTACCAAAATACATTTATTTAGAATACTAGTAGCTTGATAATGTTTTATTTGTGCAAGACTGAATTTATATAACTTGCTCTGTTGCTCTCTGAAGGGCTGCACCTTGCCCCTTTGAAAGACTGGAAACCAGTATTTATCAGATGGTGGCTGATTGGCTTACAGTGGTGTGACCAAGCCTGTCTGGACTGGTTACCAATTGATTTGTTTCTCTTTCGCTCAGTTCTCACATGAGATCTGTTATTTGGCTGCACTGTGCTCCCTTGTGGGTATGGCTGAAAATGCTTTAAGACTGGTCTGCCCTGGTACAAGATATTTTGCTGTTAAAAGATGAAGCCAAAACACTGGTTCATCTAATTTATGCTTATAATTTTGTCACAGTAGTTTTTATTGAACATTTTTGGTTGCTTTAATCAAATACTCTTTGGTTGCAAAAGATTGTGGGATTGAGTGGGAAAATATACATGAGTTACTCATGTAACCATTTAACAATGAAATTTTGAGAAGCCTGTATTTCCTACAGGTTCTCTCTAGAACTGTGTTAGTGCTTTGTTTTTAACTAGATTTTGGATAACATCCTAAGATAAAAACTAAACGTAATTTTAAAATATATTAGCCATTCAAGCTTGTTCATCTTTTTTTTTTTTTTTTTAAATAAAAAAGTAAGGATTCATCAGTATAAAGGGATTCTGATGTTTGAATTTCTAGGACTACTTTTCTTGGCAAATGTAAAAAGAAGTGTCTTTTATTTTCTTTGTATTTACTCTGTTGTTAAAAATATTAATGAAAAACTGCTTAGATGATTAAGGAAATTAGAACAGAAAATATTAATTTATTTTAAGTTATATGGTTATTCAAGTGATGCACTTACAAATTTGATTTTAAGACATCTGTAAATGTTACATTAATCTGTTGGTGTATTTTCTGGTCATAGGAAAAGTAAGATTGTGAATATTGTAGTATATTTTGTAAATTCTGGTAATGCCTATAAAAGAAAACACACTAGTCTGGGAGATCAAACTGCTTGCCTATTTGTAATTTTGATGCAGACGCCCTATTCTTGTACTGTGCTACCAGAGGACTCTCACTAGTGGGTCACCTCTTAGGGGTTCTTGGAATTGTTCAAGGTTAGCCAAGCCTGGTTTTTTTTCCAAATTGACTCTACAAGATAAAAATCTGTAACAGCATGTGTGTTGGTTATTGGGGTTTATATGCATGGAACATGAGTATGATGATCAGCATTCTATGACAGTCTGATACGTGCTTTTTATAATGATATGAAAAAGTGTGCCTTCCATTCTAAGTTCTTGGGAAGAAGGAAGGGATGTGCTTTCAAAAACTGCACTTGCACTTCTGAAACAGTAGAGATTTTTATATGCTTTTTGTACCTTCAGGTCTAAAATTCTTGTGTTAAATGGTATTCTCTTATGAAGGAATATGAAGAAACTCTATTTAGCATGTAGACAGCTCTGGAAAGGCATTAACAGCTCACTTGGAGTTCATAATTCATCTGACTGAAAATGGTTATGAGACGAGAACCTTGTTTCTGATCAAATAAAGTGATGTTTTAGATTAGTGTTTCTGTAGGTGTTATATTTTGCTCCCACTAGTGGCAATGCAGTAGTAGACAATCCAGTTCAGAAAATATAGTTCAGAACGGCAAAAAAATTGTCATAATGGTATTATTGAGAGTCCGTAAATAGACCTGATACAACTTTTTGTCAAGATTTGTTCATCTGTTCCTGAGGTGTGAGTCAAAGGGTTAAGTACTATCAGTAACTCAAATCTGAGGATTCTAGATTGTGTTGCAGAAAAGAACTGAAAAAAAAATGTAAGGAAAGCTCAGTGTTAAGTTAAAAGGAAATGCAAAAAATTGTTTTGTGCTTTGTCCCTGTTTTTGTCAGGTTATGTTAACTAAGTGTAAAAGAAGCCTTATAATTGTAATATACGGTACATCATGATTGTGGGGTTTACAGTTGAATTCATAATGTACTTTAGAATATATATTCTTACCTTACAATGTATAATATTGTAGTTATGGATAAATGTTACAGAATTTCCTTCACAAAAAAGAAATGGTTCCAAATAAACTAGGAAAGATCCAGCAGACCAAAATGATAGGAGCTAGAGCACGTGACCTGTGATGAGATGCTGAGGGAGCCTGACAGCTTCAGTCTGCTGAAGAGAAGGCTAAAGGGCAGTCCTAGGACAGCCTAAAAAAAATTTGTAGGTGAGATTGGCTACAAAATGGAGTGGAGCCAAATTGTTATTTTGAGGCTGTGGCACCTGTGTTCTGAATTTTGCATCTTGGTTAATGGAATTGTAGAATCATTGAATATCCTGAGTTGTAAGGGACCCACAAGGATTGAGTCCAGCTCCTCACCTGGCACAGGACAACCCCAAGAATCATTCCACCTGCCCACGAGGGTTGTCTGAATGCTCTTGAACTTGTGGTTACACGAAACTGTCATTGATCAGAGCTAGTGTTGGCAGTAGTCCTGCTTTCTTTTACCAAAAAAATTAGAAGTAATTTATATCCCACCTGAAAAGACAAAATGTAGTTTATTAATGAATTTCTTATCTCTCTAAATGAAAATGGGTTGGGGGTTGATGCAAAATGAATCATACTAAGTATTTAAAGTGCATCCTTTGTCTAATAGTTCTGCTGTTTTAGTGTTACAAACATCTGCCTATCTGGTGCTTGTGGGGAAAAAAGTCATATAGAGGTAACTGCCTGATTATTTTATCTTTTAATTACTGTTAATATAATTTTTGCATGTTTTTGAGAAACTTAATAAAAGCTGTATGTTTGATAGGAGTAACTTATGATGGTTTGGAGCTTCAGAAGACCTAAATTGGTTAGCACCAGTTGATTGAAGATCTTACTTGTTGAGTTACATTTAGGATATAAGAACTTCCTTAGCTGCATTCTGCTTCTGAACATTATCATATGTAATCCTTTAAAACTAGGCCATTAAGCAAGACCACTTGCAAAGACCACTGGGGAAAAATATATTTTAAAAATCCTTATGGATTTGTTTTGTTTAGTGGAAACAGATGGAATCAGATTTTGTTGTATTTCAACAAAATCAGTATAGCTTTCTAGGTAATGTTGGATTTAACTGCATGTGTTGATTTGATAAAATCGATTTTCTAACATTTTTCTTAGATTTTTAATAAGCATGTTTATTTTTTCTTAATACTTGTGTGGGTGGATGGAGTGAATGTAACTGTGTTGAGGGCAAACCCACCAGTTTTCCTTGACAGAGGAAGTTCTTCTACGAGGTGCTGCAATACCTGTAGTTTTTATGGCCACAAATAGCCTTAGTAAAATGTTATTGCAAACTGAATGAAAGTGGTCTAAAAATCCAAGTTTGTTTAACCATTATATAGATATGGAGGATGAAAGTCTATTTTATTTATGCAGAAAAAAGTATCCTAATGATACATTGAGAAATTATTTGTATATAATGAAGTTTTCTTAAAAGTGACTTGATATAAAAATTTTGTCATTTACCCCAGTTCTTAATTCTATTTGAAACTCATGAAATTAAATATTTTTAGAAAGATGGAAATATTCTTGATCCGTCAATTTACATTTATTTTTACCTGTGAGAGATAAGGTGATATTTCGCTGAAGCCAAAAGGTTATTAAGTTAAAGAATGAAAGTTGTGGGTTCTGTGTGTTGTTGTTTGTGGTTTGGATTTGTTCTGGTTTGTTGGGTGTTGCTGTGAGCTCAGAGAGGGGTGGGGTGGAAGACCTGACTAAAAAGGAAGTAGGATGAGAGGGGCAGGGGCAGAAAAGTAGGCGGTTTGGGAGAGAATGTCAATTCCTGAGTACCCAGCCAATGGGAAAGGAGACAGGGACTGTGCCAGCTGGGAAAGGGTATAAAATGTAGCCATTTTGTTGGAGGGTGTGTGTGTTCGGCTCTGGAGGGAGAGAGAGACACACCTGGCTCAGCTGAATCGTTACTAATAAACAGTTTTCTTTTGGTTTGATGACTTTATCCCCATTTAATTGTAAGTAAAAGTTAGTTCATTTCTAATAATTCGGGGACTTGTCCGGGATCCTTGGCCTCTGATCCTGCGAAGTAGGACAATGGGAGGAGGGGAAGGCACACCCTGTTGATTTCAGCAGCCCCAACCCGTTGTTGTGCCCTGTGAGGGCTGAGGGCTGCAGGTGAGACCCGGACAGGGGACTCTGTAAGCAAAAGAGGGGAGAGGAAAGGTAGAGAGAAAGAAAAGTCAGAGAAAGAGCAGAGTTCAACGTGCATCAGCTGGTGACATGTGTGCACAGGACACAGGTAGGAAATTGGCTGTTGAGTATTACCTGGCATCTGGGAGAAGCAGGACTGAGTGAGTGTGCTTGAGACGCAGAATTGCCTGCAAAGCGAGTGTGGAGTCCTTCTAACTGCGGTTCCATTATCCCACGAGGGGTGCGGCCAGTGAAGGGATGAAGCAAATGGTTTTGAGAAAAAGAAGTCCTGCAGGGAGTACTAGGAAATGGGCAACAACTGCAGCAGGAAGGTCAGGAGGAGTGGAGAGGGATGTAAGGGCTCCACTCCAGTCATACCTCAGGACAGGCCCTTAGGGAGGATGCTCAGGAACTGGGGACAAGAGAAGCTGGCTTGTACCCAGGGGAAGGATCAGGGAAAAATGATCCGGTATTGTATGTTTGAATGGACAAAGGAACCTATTGGGCCAGACCTGTTGTAATGGCTGAGATATGGGTCGTTGGACAAATGGGTATGTCAGGCGCTAAATTTCTATGTAAACAAAAAAGAATCTCACAAGATAGAGGAGAGGGATTATGCTGCTTGCTGGAGAAAATATTCGTCCATATTTGTGACCAAGAGCTTAAGGGAGCTTTAAGGGGAGAGAAACAGGGGAAAATGGGACCCCTTAGAACCACCTGCCCCCTTCCTATGTGCCTGACAGGGGACCAAATGGTCTAAATTTAGAGGAAGAAGCAGCAGAGCAGCAAAGGGACAATAATGGCATCCTCATAAAATGGCGGATCCACGTGGTAGGGCTGGTCCCCACAAAATGGCGGGTCCATTAGTGGGGCTGGTTTAACTGAAGCAATAAAATCTCAAAATAGGACAGACCGGCTGTCACAGAGGACGAGGACTACAGAGCTAGCACAATTAAAGAGAGATGTCCAAAATTTCCCCTTTCCCTTTTCAAGTACCACCTCGGATGCTAACACAAATAAGTCCATGTTTCCCCTGAGAGAGGTACCTATGCATGGAACACAAGAAGGGGTAGGGTTTGTTAACATACCTCTAAACAGTAATGAAGTAAGAGAATTTAAAAGGGAAATGAGTACTGTATTAGAGGACCCTTTGGGGCTAGGAGAACAACTGGATCAATTCTTAGGCTCAACTATTTACACCTGGGAGGAAATGCAGTCTATTTTAGAAGCCCTATTTACCCCAGAAGAAAGACAAATGGTAAAAATTGCAGGAATAAGAATATGGGAGAGAGAAAATCTACCCGATGTTCAAGGGGGAATACCTGGTGAACAGAAATTCCCCTAGTAAGACCTAACTGGGATCAGAATACAATCAAGGGACGGAATAATATGTCCAATTATAGGAGATTGGTGATAAGGGGAATTAAAGAGGCAGTACCAAAAGGGACAGAATTTTGAAAAGGCATTTGAAAATAAACAGCAGCAAGATGAGCCACCCACTGCCTGGGCAAAAGCTCAGAAAGATCTGGAATAGACCTTGTAAGTGCTGCAGGCAGAGAACTATTAAAAGTAAGTTTTGTTACCAAAGCGTGGCCAGACATAAAGAAGAAATTGGAAAAAATAGAGGATTGTAGTGATAAAGAATTAAGTGAATTGTTGAGGGAAGCTCAGCAGTTTATGTTAGAAGGGATGATGAAAAACAGAAAAATAAGACCAAGTTAATGGCGGCCACTGTAAACCAAGTACTAAAACAATGAATTGGGAATGAGTCTGGAAGAGGCAGAGGAGTGGCCAAGGGAAGCCTTCAGCCTAACATTAGGAGACCCCAAGGAAGAGGATGGAGGATGACCACCTGGCAGACAAGTCCCAAGAAATGTTTCTTATGCAGAAAAGTGGGACGTTTTAAAAGAGGGTGCCCAGAACTACACAGAGAGGTTAAAACCATCCAAATGATGGAATCGGGAGCTTATGCGCAAGATTAGGGGTGTCAGGAGCTCTATTTTTTTGGGGTCCAAGTACCATGAAGAGCCCTTGAAAAATTTAAAATTAGGACCCCAAGAAGAAGAATATGTGTTTATGGTTGATTCAGGACCTGAGAGATCAAGTTTAATTAAAATCCTCTGTGGGTGTGTGAAAGGGACTGACCAAACTAGAATAATTGGAGTGAAAGGGGAGGGATTTCATGCCCCTATAGTAGAACAAGTGAAAGTTCTAGGAAACGGTAAAGAAATAACATCTAGTTTTGTAATAATACCAGAGGCTGGCACCAACTTGTTAGGGAGAGATCTACAAGTGCAGTTGGGGGTTGGGGTAATTCCAAAGGAGGATAGAATGGTGGTGAAGCTGTTTAAATTGACTATAGAAGATGAGAGGGAAATAAATCCAGTGGTGTGGGTGGCTAAAGATAATAGAGGGGGGCTGAATATCTCTTCCCTGGAAATAAATTGAAGGAAGGGAGCCAACCTGTCCATGTGAAACAATACCCTATATCTTTGGAAGGAAGAAGGTGATTACAAAATATAATTGAAGAACTTTTAAAGGATGGATTAGAACCGTTCATGTCCCCTTGTAATACCCCTATTTTACCTGTCAGGAAACCAGATGGGACATACAGACTTGTTCAAGATTTGAGGGAATTAAATAAACTTGTTCAAGTACACCACCCGGTAGTCCCTACTCCATATACTTTACTAAGCAAAATTCCCCATAATCACGTGTGGTTCAGTGTAATTGACTTGAAAGATGCATTTTGGACATGTCCACTAGCAGAAAACAGCAGAGATATATTTGTCTTTGAATGGGAAGACCCCCCCCTACTGGGAGAAAGCAGCAGTTACGATGGACCTCTTTACCACAGGGATTTACAGAGTCTCCAAATTTGTTTCAGCAAATTTTAGAACAGGTGCTTGAAGAGTCCCCATTTAATTGTATCTAAAAGTAAGTTCATTTCTAACATAACTTTCTATGAGAAGAGAGGCTGCTGACTCTTACCTTAGTATAATATCTATTTTTAATGGAATACTATGAGACAAGTGGTCTAAAATGTGTAGTCAGAATATTGCTGCATGATGTTATAGTGTGAGCTCTGTGACCTTTGCAGAACTGTTTTTGTGCAGCATATAGAGAAACTTGGATTCAATTTTTGGGAGGTCAGATAAAATTTAAGTGTTGACAGGTGTATTTTTGGGTTTGTCAGTAACATTTCAACTAGTTTACTGTAAAATGTTCTAAACGTTACAGTCTTTCTTAGTAGCAGTGTAAAATGACAATGATAAATTTTTACCTTCACAGTTCTTTCTGAACTTTTTTTTAAGGGCTAAGATGGACAGCACAGAGGAACCTCAGAAAAAAGTCTTTAAAGCACGAAAAACAATGAGAGTAAGTGATCGGCAACAACTTGAAGCTGTCTATAAAGTTAAAGAGGAGCTGTTGAAGACAACTGAAGTGAAACTGGTAAATGGAAAACATGAGAATGGAGATTCTGATATAAATTCCCTTTTAAGCAATACAGACTGTATGGAAGACAAGAAAGAAATTAATGGTGTGGTTGACTTGTGTGTTAACTCTGAAGAAGGAAGAGCAGCTTCTGATGAAATTAGTGAGGCCAAAAGCCCTGAAAGTAGGGCAGGAAACATAATCAATGATGTAGAATCCAAACCTCTAATGCTGTCTTCAGAAAATGTTACTCCTGAGCAAGCTAAAGATACTGACACTGCAGTAAATCGTGAGACTGAAAATGGAGTGGTTGGTAGCAATAAAGATAACTTCCATGAAGAAAATAATAGAAAAGATCATTTGGACCAAAGAAAGAATGATATCCCTTTGGAAGGTGAAAGTAAAGCAGTCTGTGATATTAGTGACTCTTCTGAAGAGAAGGGAGAAATGAATGATTTAACTGTTCATTCCAGTTCATCTGGTGAGGAAAAGAGGACTGAAGAAGTAACTGTTGAAGATGCTGTTGGAGAAGCAGCCATCTCTAGCAGTATGGAAGCTGACCAGGAAAAACAAGAAGGCAGTGCAGGACTTCCAGAAACCACTGTTCCGAAGACAATAGATGAGCCAAATGACAGTATCTTGGACAACACTGACTGTATGGAAACAGATGAAATAATTCCAATTTTGGAAAAACTAGCCCCTACTGAAGATGATCTGAGCTGTTTTTCTAAAAGTTCTCTGCTTCCAGTGGATGACACAGTCCCAGATTTAGAAGAGAAAATAGACAACTGTTTGGGTTCACCATCCAAGCAGGAAAGCAATGAAAGTCTGCCAAAAGAGGCATTCTTAGTACTGTCTGATGAAGAGGATCCCTGTGATGAGAAGGATGTTGAAGGGATACTACCAAACAAGTCAAGTCTTCCAGGTAAGAATTTTCTAGATTGTTGGTTTTCATTCAAATTTGGCATTTTGTTCATTTCTTAGAGTGACACACTTGTGGCAGGTTTCTAAATCAAAAAGACAGTCTTACCCACCAGTAATGTTATGTAGTCTTAGTTTTCAAGGCTGGTATTTGAGGCCCAGGAAAAAAGAAATTAGCACTGAAAAGTGGTCATCTTTGACATTTGGGTAGTTTGGATTTTTTTGTTTGTTTTGGGTTTTGTTTTGGGGGATTTTTTGTTGTTTTCTTGTTGGTTTGATTTGGGGTTTTTTTCATACTCTGCAAATTTGGGTGCAAACTTGGGTGAGGTAGTGGGTGGAAAAAGAGGAGAGATAAGTAATTGTCAGAGACGGAGCAGAAAGATTTGTGAGAAGAAAAATGCGTTCATTTACTGATCTCAAGGGGAAGAAAGGATTTCAGCTTCCTTTAACATCCAAATAAACGATAAGGAAAACATGCATGTAGTCCAGGTATGCCACAACTCCTCTTGTAACTTTTTTTCCCACTGAAAGACAGTATTGGAAAAGTTTAATGAAAAATGCAAGTCATGTATTGTTTTCATATCATGTAGCTTTCATTCATTTAACTCAGGGTTTTTTATCTAAGTTTTCTTTGATGACTATGGCAACTGATGGATGCTTTTAAATTTTAAGTGTGGGATCTCTTCATGTAGTTAGCAGAACATTTTTCTAAGTTAAACTGAATGGATGTCTTCTATAGTGTACTATTTCATACAGTTTTGTAAGCTTTTTTTCTTTTTGACAATGGGCAGTCATTGTTACACTACTGCACTCCTGAAAATAAAACAGATTAATAATGTACAGATAAGTTGACACTGTTCTTTTATCTGTAATTAAGAAAGATGTTGTTTTAAATTATCTTGGGGTTTTTTTGTTGGGTTTTTTTCTCCCCCTCTTTTCCCCCCATCCCATCCATTGTATAGCGTTTATTAAATGATGACCATACTAACCCAAGTGTGTTTAAATATGACTGACTAGGTAGTAATTTCATAGCTTAAACAAGATTCAGATTTTTTTAGTCTCTGGGAAGTTAGTAATCGTCGTTTCTCAAATCTTGTTTTACTAATGATGAGACTGTGGCATTCTGAGTCTTCAGTCTCTAAAACAGCTAGAGAAACAGAGATAAGAACATCTCTTCAGCTCTGTTTTAGACTCCTTCTTTTCTAGTATTTACCTTTAAATTTATAATAGTTAAACAGGGATAAAGTAGGTTCCATAGTTTCTGCTAAGGACCTTACTTAGGTGTTAGCTGTTGTCAATGAGATTGAAGAAGTGATACCATTGTTGTGCACTGCTGATACCATTGTGTGTTACATTGTTCTGGAAAACTTAAAGTCTTCCAGAAACTATTGGAGGTGGGGGAAGCAGGGGGAAAGAAGGTTGTGTGTCAAAATTGTAGTGTGTTACGAGTCCCTTTTATTAAATGAACATTACAAATAAATTGATTATCTTTGTTCTCACTGCAGTGTAAGGGTTCTCTCATAGAAGCCATTAGGTTTACTTTTTTCATCCTTACCCAATCAGAAAACACTCTGTGGTCACAGAGGAGTTTGCTATGGATCAAAAAGTGAATATTAAATACTGGACTACAGTTTGCAGAAGTTTAAAATTAATGTATCCAACAGTACTTTTCCAGATTTTTAGCTTTGGTGACAAGACAAATTATTTTGACTAGTTATTTATTGGCTAAATACAGTTGATGACTTTTACAGTTGTGTGGCTGTAACTGAGACTGTTCATGAAATGAAAATTGGTCACTGTGTTGTTCTGTCCTTAACCAGCAACAGAGATAATAGCAGAGAGGTTGCATAGGCAGGAAACAGTTATCTTATAAAGAGTAACTTTTGGAAAGAGTCTGTGCAAATTAAAACTGTGGAGACCATACGGAGATCATTTCAAGATGCTGTGTTGGAGAAACGGGTGCAAACTGCTCAGTTAAGATTTCAAAAAGTTCAGATGAAAACCAGGATGGCTAAACAACAGTGAAAGAATGGTACTAGAAGACTTTATTCAAATAGACAGATTAATAGAATGTCTTTTCCAAGTGGAATATGAAATACAATAGCTATGTTGTCATAGATTTTTGTAATGAAAGATCATACATCAGAAAACCCTGGAGCTTTTTGTGTAAGCCAACAAGCACATGACAAGGAAGCCCTGATTGATGTATTTGAATTCTCTTGGATATCCAAACACAAGTGATTTCTTACCAAGACCTTTTGGAAATGGACCTGTCTTTGTAAAGATGGAAAGTCCTTGTAGAGGAAATAATCAGTTGAAGAATGAAAAATATATCCAGAGTTCCAGAGACTAGTTCCAGAGAGTGTGCTGTGTGACAGAATTAATAATTTGCCTAAATAATGAGGTGACAGTTTACTGATGATATGAAGAACTGGAGAAGAATTTTACAATGCTGAATGACTGAGGAATAAACATGGCAGGTGAAACTCATTGTGGTTATCTACAAAGTGAGTACATAAGTACAGAAATCAACTTGATCAGAAGGTAGAACTGACTCACCACTCAATAAAAACCTTCCAGGATTATAGTAGGTACTTTTGAGGAAACATTGATTAAATGGCAGTTGAAGAAAACACATCATTTTGTTTCAGAGGTAACTGAAACGTGTTACCCTCGTAATTTCAGTACAATTATTCTGGTTTAAATGCTAAGCAAATTCAGAAGTGAGTCTCAGTGTGTTGCATGATCATTCAAATTTTTGTTTTGAGGGTATCCCCTTTTTTTTTTTATATCTGCATTCCGTTTTGTCATACTTATTTCTCTTGCCTTCCCTGGCATGTTATTTTATAAGTTTTCTAAATGCATTAGTCAAAATAGGACTGTTACGAGACTTTTGTAGGTCTGAGTAAGTGTCACATGGATTTTTTTTCTTCTGTTTATAGAAGAGGTGGAGGGGGAGAGAAGAAAGGAGTGTGAAGATAAAGAAGGAGAAGAGGCCCACAAAGAAGAAGAGAAACAAATAGAGAAAAGTATGTAATGTTAAAACCATTATGTTTCACTGGGTGGTATGTGTTAGAAGCACAGAATCATTAGTTTTGGAAGGGACCTTTGATGATTATCTAGTCCAATGCCTGGTTAAAAACCAGGTCAACTAGAGAGCAGTTTGCTCAGAACCATGTCCTGACAGGTTTTGAGTATTTCCACAGATGAAGATTCCACGAATTTCCAGGATTCTGATTCCAGTGTTTGACCACCCTCACAGTAAAAAAGTTTTTATATGTTTGAGTGGAAATTCCTGTATTTCAATTTACATCCATTTCTCTTGTCCTGTCACTGCTACTCACTAAGAGTCTTGCTGTCTTCGTTCATTCTCCGCCTGCCTGGGTAATTTACATATATGATAAAATCTCCCCTAATGGCCCTCTCCAGTTGAACAATTCCAGCTCTTGATGAATCATCCAATCTCTAAAACGTCTTGGTGACTCTACTGTGTACTCTCTGCAGTATGCTTACGTATTTTTTGTATTTAGAAACCCAGAACTGGACAAAAGACTCAAGGTTCAGGCTCACATTCCCTGGTTAGAGAGGAATAAGTACCTCCCTCAGTCTTGCTGTCAGTACTCATTCTCAGGCAACCAAGAATGTTGTTGGCCCTGTTTGCCAACAGGGCACATTGATGGCCTATGTTCAACTTCTTGTACATGCAGACCACCAGGGCGTTTTCTGCAAAGCTATTTTCCAGCCAGTGAGTTCCCAGCCTGTACTAGTACATGGTTTTATTGCTACCTAAGTGTAGTACTCAGGCATTCCCTTTTTTTAAACTTCATGAGGTTCTTGTTTGCCCATTTCTCCAATTTGTCAGTGTGACCCCAAATGGCAGCATAACCACTTAGGAGTTTACAAATCACTCCTTCCAGTTTTGTATCACCTGCAAGTTGCTGCATATATCATCTTACCCCATTATCTAGGTCATGAATGAAGATGTTGGTGTTGGTACCAGTAGCATCTGCTGGTGTACATTACTGAGTTCCAGTTGGACTATGTGCCAACAGTCACAACTCCCGGAGCCCAACAGTTGAGCCCATCCAATTATCTAGGCTATACATCAGGAATTTGAGGATGTTTTGGGTGTCGGAAGATGCTCTCCTCTCATCCACCAAGCCAGTGGTCTCACTGTAGAACGCTATCAGGCTGATGATGCATGATTTCCCCTTGATAAATCCATTCTATTCCTCATCACTACCTTCTTAATAGGCTTAGAGATTATTTCTATCCAGACTTACTTGCTCCGTCCCGTTCCCAGGGATTGAGATAAGGCTGATAATCCTGTAGTTCCCTGGGTCCTTGTTAAATAATCCGAAGATTATTTCAAAGCAGATGTCCCTACTGTCCTCAAGAACCTGCTGGACACAGTGCCAGGAGCTGGAGAAGTGAATGAGGTGTCTTTGGTTCTTTTGTGCTTCATCACTGTGATGAAAATTACTTCTATAATCTAGTTCTGGTTTGAGCCTGTTCCTTTGTTAGATTTTTACTTTCCTTCTTATCCAAGAAGTAAGAAAAAAGTTTGAATGTTTTTTCAGTCAGGTTTTGGAGGTACAAGTTAAAACTTCATTGCAGGTACATACAGTTAATTGCTGGCACAGTTAAACGAGATGTAGTTCTATTTGGCTGGAATTCTGAGAAGAGGATTCCTTTTTCAGAAGGTTTTATTTTGCTTGTCAGAAGCCGTGTTTCATTACAGGATGGTGCTGATAGGAGCAGAAAGAACTGGAGGGAAGTTCTGGAGAAGGGAATGCTAGTACCAGAACCATTTTGCATTTGGGGAAGTCACAGGGTGAATCACAAAGCAGAACTCACTGATAGGGCAGTAATGTACAGATACCAAAAGGACTGGTTTTGTGCTTTGATGTCATCAAGCATGTTTTTCCAAAGGCATTCTTACTGGTTTAGACTGAAAAAGCTTAAACTGAGAACAACTTCGTAGTAATCATGGCATTCTGAAGGCATCTCTTTTTTTAAGGAGCTCCTCCTGAGCACTTGTATCTAATTGTTCCAGGTGAAGCATCAAAGAGAAAGCGTTCCAAATCTGACGACATGGACAATGTTCATTCTAAACATCGTCGGTACATGGGAGAAGATTATGAAGCAGAACTCCAAGTAAAAATTACAGCCAGGAAGGATGTTGACCAAAAATTACAAAAGGTAGAATAGAGGTGCAGAGCGAAGAACATGTACACACACCTGTCACTTGTGTTACCATCTTTGAATTAGCTGTCCTTCCCCACACACTCTGTGTCCCCAAACACTTTCTCTTTTTTGTGGTTGAACATTGGATGTAGTTCAAATAACAAAGGTGCTTAATTCATATGAAGTTCTGCCCAGCCCTCCTTTTAAGAAGAGACCAAATGCCATTTGAAAACTATGCTGCAGGAATTATATTTTGAATGCATAAAATACTCGAAATCTCATGTGATTCTAGACTGAAAATGTTAGTAAAGGAGGTATTTCACCATGGTGAAGTTCATACGTGATGCACTTCATCGTGTGCCTAGCTTTAAAGAAAGGCTGTCTCCAAACAAGCGTGTAACCAACCTGGCATTTTGCAGATTTTTGTAGAGCTGTTAATAGCCTGATAGCACCATTGCTGTATAAGGAACCTATGGTCTTGAAGAAAAGAAAATTTTGCTGTTCTTCCATTAGTTAGTTAGCTAGCATGTGTTGTAACTTCATTAATTTAGGATGGCAAAAACTGAATCACATTTGTTGCTTATTTATTTTTGTTTCCTAAGAAAACTTTTTGCACTGCAATAGGTATAGAAGGGAGAAAAACATTAAATAATAACTTTTATCGAGTAAACTTTGTGAAAACCAGTCTTCTTATGCTTTTAGCTTCTGCAAGAAAGGCAACACTGCATTTTTGCTAGGGGAAAACACATCTCAGAAAAAAGTTTTTGTTGAATATCTTGAGTTTCTATTCTTTGAATGCCGATGTCCCTCTTAAAAATAGAAAAGAAGAACAATTAATTTGTGTAAGCACTGCACTTTAAGAAAATACCTTCTGTTGTTAAGGTTCTTTTTACATATAGCAAGATTTTATACACTTATCGTACTGCATGGAAATGAATTTGTTGAATTAATGGCAAACCATCTGTATTTTCCAAAATGATGTCAAACTTAGCTGTGCATCCGCATGCTTATTGCTGACTGTAGATTTATTTGATTGACAGGGCACAACAGCTGTCATTGTTCTGTTTATAGCAGGATATTTGTTAAGAGGTGAGAATATTTTTACAGATGGTCTCCCAAATTTTGGGATTGCATTGTTGGTTTTTTTTATATAACAATTTTGCAGATTATCCAGAGACTTTTAGAAGAAAAACTTACCGCTTTACAGTGTGCAGTATTTGACAAGACTCTGGCAGACTTGAAAACCCGAATGGAGAAAGTAGAATGCAACAAGAGGCATAAAACTGTGCTTACTGAAATGCAGGTGAGTGTTTGTGTGTTCAGCTGCATACTAGGGTCAAATTTAAAAATAACTTCCTCAATATTTAGTAGTAAGGTTCCTATAGTTGCCAGTAGAGAAACCATTTTGACTCTGCAAGGGGAGGAGGTCCTTGGGGGAGCAGCAAATACTAATGTTCCTTTTGAGTTGTAGAACTGTGTTTTCTTCCTCAGAAGGAGGGAAGCAACCAATTAATCATACAGAAACCCCAAAGTGGATCTTCCTTCTGGCAAACTGATTCATTAGCTGTTAGTAGACTGCTTTCCCACTCTTCTGTTCCATTTAGACATTTTTCCAAAAAATGCTAAGTATGAAAATACCTAAGGTCTTTATGAAGCTGGAAATGTGCTTAAAAATGGGAACATGCAGAAAGGAGAGGACAACAGCACTGGACTTTGAACATTCTACATCACATGTTATTTCCCCAGAAAGTAAATAGTTGATATTCTAGCAAGGAAGCAAATAGCTAGTGTTGAATGCAGCATGCTTTCTTGCATTCTTTATAGAAAATACGTACATAGTGGTGCCATGAGGAACATCACAAAACTCAAAGAATTTTGAACTGACCAGACAATTAAAAGCTTATGTCATAACAAATTCAAACAATAAGGCCATTTTACTTCTTGCATTAAAAGAAATACAGAGTTGCCAGATCAGTTCCCACTATACAACTCTTTCCTCTTGTTGCTCCAGACATTTTATGTAGACTTTTTAAGTGCTTTTTAAGATGCTTTCAATATGCTTGTTTACCAGTATCTTTAGCCATCAACTAGAGTGTCAACTTAATAACATCATATAAGGCTTTCATTGATACAGTTTTGTGTGAACATGCAAGATGGATTCAGTTTGTGCAGTTGTGAATAGGAAGGAAAATAATTAAACTTGTCTCTAAGATACCTTGATTGTGATGCATACGTTTGTCTTTTTGCTGTAATATAGTTGAAAATAATATAGTTGTACTGTATTTCTAGGAAGAATAATTTCCCTGATATGAAAATAGCCTTTGATTTGATGTCTTAGTTATATATCTTTTAGTTTGTAAAATGTCTTCGATGGTTCTTGGGGGAATATTTATGGTTTTGTCTGTTTTCATCTTCTTCCTGTTTAGGCTAAAATTGCAAGATTGACAAAGCGGGTTGGAGCAGCCAAGGAGGACTTGAAGAAGAAACAGGAAGTAAGAACTAGATTTGTTGGGGTTTGGAATTTTTTTCTGAGTTAGCCTAAACCTTGTATTGGAAAATAAAAAAAATTTATATGTAGAATGATGTGACTTGTTTATTCAATGGCATTGACAAAGCAGGTTTTTCTCGTTTGGTTAAAGAAGTCTTAACATCTGTTACGTAATTCTGATTTGCAAAGAAGCTTCTTTAGCCATTATTAGTGTGAAAACACCTGAAACTGTATGTAACTGAATCTAATTTACTTCGGTAGGAATAGTACAGTGTAAATAAAAGTGAATCTCACTACCTTGATTCTGAGGGGGAAGAGGAGGAAGAGGAAAGAGAGGATATAAGAGAGGGAGGCAGTAGGACCAAGGAGATTTTGGACAGTTGTAAAATATGTCAAATTCTCCTGCAATGTTGGCTTCAGGAAATGAATCTCTCACACAGCAGTGAATGGATATAAAATACAATGAAAGCATAAGTTTGCAAGCTGACTTAGAGTTGTTCTGTTATGGCCTCTCTCTCTCATTCTGTGTAGAATGCAGCAAATGCACCTGCATCTCCAGGGAAAGCAGCAGCTGACACTGCAAACGTAAACAATGCCACATATCGGTAAGCAAAGCACATCGCTGTGACCATGGTAAAATTTACAGTAGGACACTTCAGATACCTAATGCTGTGGATAATCTCTGTATTTCCATTTTTTTTTTTAATTTAAGTGTTCTTCCTTTTCCTTCACTGCTCTTCGCTTGTAAAATTTGATTTGCTTTCACAGAAGTCATAAATTGACAGAATTGAATCCATTCTTGGGTAAATTTAGATGTTGTTTAGCATCAGTTTCAGTGTTTAAAAAATTATGGATAAAAGTGGAAGTTTAATTTCAAAAACAGGAAAATTCTCATGGTTCAAGGCAAACTTGGTGCAAGCACTTGAAAATTTATAAATAATTGCATGGGTTTTTTTTAGTAGGGGAATACCCAAAGTTAATTTGCCTGAGAAGCAAAAAATGGGTTTAGAAAAGAAAATCTCAAAGAAAAGAACAGCTGTAAAATTAGGGATTTTTTCACCATTGTACTGTTCATAAATATGCTTTTTGTGGCTTATTGAGAGAAATGCCAACTGAAACTTCATTCCTTAGAAATGCTGGCACAGTGAGGCAAATGCTGGAGTCAAAGAGGAATGTAGGAGAGAGCACACCAGCAACTTTTCAAGCCCCTGTGAATCCAGGTAAGAAACTCCCCACGGACTATAAACACATTTCTTAGAAGTTTTATTGCTTTCACTAAAGAAGTAACTAACTAAACGGCGCAAAACCGATTTTACTCCTTTTTTCTGACATGAAAAATCATTATTTTTAGCTCTCTAGTGCGTTCCCAGTTTATATTTGTGTAGTGTGCTTACCAGGTATGGGAAAAAATGTGTTGATTTGGCCAACCAGAACTTGTGGTAAATTAGATGCTTCAGGAGACTGCATGCTGAGTATGGCAGCAAAACCGGCTGCCAAGAACTGAAACACATGGCTCAGGCCCCTTTTTGTACTTGATCATAACAGAATGCTGATGATATCCTTCCCTGTACCTAATGACTATAGAAATTGAGTGGGAAACTAAACAGCAACTATAAACCATATTTCTTAAAGGAGTCATGTTGAAAAATGGAATTTCTAGATTAAAATTTTATAGGGAATATAGGCTCAAACTCACCATTAATTATATTCATTATAGTCTCACTGTCCTTGATTGTAAAAATAGTTTGTTTAATATTGAATGCTGAATCTTTCCCACAGGATTATCTCATAATTTGCGTGTACTGGCTTTCAGTAGTGTATTTTGCTCCTGATCTTTAGAATTAGTCTTGAAATTTTGTTCCATAAAAGCGAGTATCTTCTGTGACGCATTAATATTTGGTTGTGGTAGAACCCTCTGGATACAAGGTCCTACCTATACAAGGCAAATTAGTCATAACTGACATAGTTTTTCTTTTCTTGTGTTTCATGAAGCATCAGTTGCTCTGCCATTTCTGTAATGGGTGTTTAAAATGCTCTATTTTGTGTTTTCAGCAGTTAAATCTTGGAGCTTTTTCCAAGCTTGTGTCATAATTCTTTATATATATATATATATATTTCTGCTATTTCTTATGGACAGAAATGCAGTATTGACTCTATCTTTAACCAGGCCATTGAATATCAGAGTGTACAACAGAAAAATAATATCTATAGCCTTTATTTGCAAAAAAAAGTAATTATACACCACCTTTTTAATAGAATCATAGAATGATTTGGGTTGGAAGGGACCTTTAAAGATCATCTGGTCCAACACTGCTGCCATGGGCCAGGACATCTTTCACAAGATTAGGTTGCCCTAAGCCCTGTCCAGCCTGACGTTGAACACTTAAAATGATAGGGCGTTCACAGCCTCTCTGGACAACCAGTTCTAGTGACTCACTGCCCTTGTCATAAATTGCTTCCATTTGTTGTGTTGCAGTGAAACTTCCCATTTGATTCAAGTGCTTAATTTTTTTATTTATTTTTTTGTGTGTAGTGCCTGCTTCCAGTCTTGCTGCTTCTCCAGCAGTTGTCAGTGGACTTCCTAAGCTTCCGACTCCAGTGTCCTCCACCACCTCTTTGACAACAACAGTGCTTCCCACAGCTAACACGGCTACAGTTGTAGGCACTAACCAGGTGCCCACTGGCAGCACTCAGTCAGTGTCTGTCTCATTGCAGTCTCTGCCCGTAATCCTGCATGTACCTGTTGCAGTGTCATCCCAGACTCAGCTTCTGCAAGGCCACACGGGGACTTTGGTCTCTAACCAGCAGTCAGGCAATGTTGAATTTATATCTGTACAAAACTCGTCTACAGTTGGTAGCCTTACCAAAACTACTACAGTGTCTTTGGCATCAACTAACACAACTAAACCAAGTAACATCCCACATGTGCCCAGTCCTGGTATTCAAAGGAACTCTACAGCCAGTGCTGGGTCAATAGGCACAACGTTGGCAGTACAGGCTGTTACTACTACACATCCTGTTGCCCAGACCACAAGGACTTCTTTGCCCACAGTGGGTACTCCAGGACTTTATAATGTGACCGCCAATCGAGCGCCCCTACAGATGAAGATTCCCCTCTCTGCATTTAGTAATACAGCTTCTACTGAACCACCCACCATTGCAGCACCCAAGATAGGTAAGTTATGCTTGAATGTTGACACTGGGAAAGGACAATAGTGGTCAGAGGGAAACATAAAACTGCGCTCTGTGGAAAACTGTTTGTTAATGTGTTTTACAGAGATGGTTCTTCTAGGTTGCATTTCTGCTGAAATTTTCAAGATCAAAATCATCTCTTTGACAGATCTGTTTCAGATGTTGAAAACAATTTCCCCTTAGAGGGAGTCAGCAGTGTGGCTTTGTAAGCTTTGTTTTATTTGGAATTTGATTTATATAATTCCTAGCACGAAGTCAGAAACTCCTATTCTACCATTGGTAGAACTTGGTATTTATTTTTAATACAGCCTCTCAGAATAATATGAACTGCCTTTCTAAGCAAAGGCATACTGAAAGGAGAATATAATAGTAACTTAATTTTCACAACACTTAAAAGTAAACAGAACAGGAGAAAAACCAACTGAACACTACCTAGTTCCAAAGGACTACACTTACAGTATTTAAATAAAGTCTCTAAATACAATAAATGTTCAAATAACAATATTTAGGTTAATTATTTTAAAATACTTTTTTTCAATGGCCATGCCCTGATGGTTTTCTGCACTTTTGATTTTACATAACTTGAATTTTTTTTCTAAGAGGTCTTCAAGATTTGAAAGTGAGTTGGAGTTATAGCAAGTTCCTCATTGGCACAATATAATGTTAGAAGGAACTTAAGCAGAGCTTGACATCTGAAGTAGTTTCATTTCATTTTCCTGTATCTAAGTTACCTATGCTAAAATGTGTGCTTCCTAGAGTTGGACATTGATGTTTTGTATTGATTCTTAGCTCTAAAGCAAATGGAAGTGATTTAAGACAATGTAAAAAGGGTTGTGACTGATGAGATACAGTGACAAATGGGAGGACCTATGTGTCCAAAGAGTGTATCATTTTATGCAGTTCCCATAGACTTACTTTATACCCTAGTAGTTTTCTCACCAGAATTGAAACACTGTTTTGGGCCAGCACTGTTGCTGATAAGCTCTGGTTAAAATAGAAAGGAATGAGAACAGAATTTGGATTTATATATTTACATCAAATATTAAAGCAACTTCATCTTAAATTGCTAGTTTAATGTTTGGCTGAGCTAATAAAGGTACTCAGTCTCTCTGTCTCAGTTACATATTTTCCAGTCTGTTTAACCATCCATCTTTCAGTCAGGTTTTTTTTGCTTTTTCAGTTTAATAGCTAATCAGTTTGTTTGCATACAGAGGGGGGAGAGGTTGGAGTTATACTTTGTCCTCAGGCAAGGAAATTGTTCAGAAAATGCTTTTAATACACTGTCAAACTTACAAGGAAGGGAACATGTTAATCAAACTTGAATACTTATAATTGAAAACTGGGGCTAAATGTAAAACAAGTCACATACTGAATGTTTAGTATCAAACAATTTTGAATATTGCCTTCAAATTTGCCTAGTGGGTAGCAATAATTAGTACTGATCAGATACTGCAAATGAACAATTTCTTGACCCCTCAGAAAACCAGACAAGCAGGCCACCAACAGATACTTCGGCAAACAAGCGACCTGCTGAGGGAACAACACAGGTAGGCTGTTGATTGTTTCTATATAAAACTCTAAAGTTACAATCCACAGGAGAAAAGTTCTTTACCTTTATTGCTTATAATGAAACAATTTTAGTTTCTTTTGTGCCATCCTTTCTAGTTTCTCTCCGTTTATATTTTTCTTCTTCTGATTCACTGTTATTTTGAGCATGAGCTTCTGATAATTTATTCAGAAGTTTTCTGATGGGGGGTTTTTGTAGGTAGAGGAGTTGGTAAATCAGGGGCAGACTAGTAATTATCTGATAAAACAGAGCTAACACACAAAGAAAAGACTGCCCAATCTTTGTCTGAATGGCTTGAACTTAAAGTTACAAATATTTTATAAATTACTGCAGTGCTCTCATTTCCACACTAATCCAGCAGTTAAAGCTGTAATTCTAATGTTTGATTGCCATATATCATGGGAGGGAAAAAAAACCAAAAAAACCCACAAAGAACCTTCTTCAGGAATAGCTACTTCATGATAAAGGATAACTTGCAGTACTCTTAGATTCCTTGTCTAAAATTTGTTGAACTTGCTTTGAAATTTAAAGTTTGAAATTAAGCTATTTAAAATTCTTCATAAATAATTTTCTTTCTGTTTATAGATATTTCACAAAGCACCTCATACTTAACTATTGCTGTTAATCAGAAGTCATTTTATTACGGGGAATAAAATTAATTTCTTCCAGCCAACATTTCCAAATTCATTAGTGTCTCAAGGTACAGTTAATCTAAATTGTATTTCAAAGCAAGAAGAAAATATACTGGACAATATTCTGGTTTTCACCTGTTGAAAGTAGTCTGGCAAAGGTAGCCAGTATTTTAGAGTATAAACTGTGCCTCACTCTATCTTTCTAACAAGGCATTTCATAAAGAAAGGTTGTTTGGAACCTCATTTTTCAAAGATACCTGTGGATTATAGCTATTAAAACCCTTATCAGTACTTGGTATGTAGGAAATCCAGTACCGTAATGGATGACAGTAGTACAGTTTTAAGATTTAATTTTCAGTATAAGATGCATATTTTGGAATTTTTCTTCAGTTAGAGCCTGAAACCTGCAAAAAAAAATTCAGAAAAACAGATTGTATATGATAGTAGTATTTAGCAATGGAAGGTGAGCTAGGAGGAGGGAAATAAAAGCCATAGGATGTTTTCTGGTTTTCAGTCTTCTGTTGTGTAGTGTGTGTTCTAGGTTTGCTTTCAGTGAAATCAGTTAAAGCATATGTAATGCCATGGTTAAAAAAGAAGGACCTGATGCATTTTAATTGGCTAGTGAGGTATGGAATTGACATGCCATTCATTTGAAAAATCCAGTTAATGCCACCTGCTTTTTGTTACGTAAAATCGAAAATATTATATATTACTCCACACTTCGCAGCTCTCAGATCAAAAAGTAGTTCGCTGTGTGCCGTATACCTGTGGCATATTTGATGGTACAACTTTGATCAATTGTTTCGAAAAGCAGTTGAAACAGGAAGAGACTTCATCAGAAAATAAAGAAGCAGTAGAAGCAGCACAGACGAATTTTAACTTCCCTGAGGATGTCCTCTTTGGCTTGGAGGAAGAGGAAGAGGATGCTAAGAGCATCAAAAACACCCACAAGCAGACTGGCTGGGCAGCTAACCTGTTAAAACAGTGGCTGGCCAAAAATGGCAAGGATCCTAGCTTTGAAATGGTCCCAGTAAGTGAACTCAATGATATCTTAAGAGAGTTTTATTACACAATAAGAAATCATGATGGAAATACCTACAGTGTGGCAAGCTACAAGTCAATGCGTGCTGGCTTAAACCGGCATCTCAAAATGCCACCTTATAATCGTCAGATTTGCTTAATGAAGGACAAAGAGTTTGCTAGTGCAAACATGGTGTTTGTGAGCGTGCTGAAGATGCTGCGCATGCAGGGAAAGGATGAGACTCACCACCATCCTCCTATAGCTGCCGAGGACTTGCGTAAGATTAAGCAATCTGGTGTGCTGGGTTTGCACAGTCCACTGGCACTCGTCAACAAGGTGTGGTTTGATTTGCAGTTGCATTTTGCCAAGCGAGGGAGGGAGATTCTGAGAGATCTGGCTCCAGATGCATTTGTTGTTGAGAAGGACAAGAACGGGCGTCGATACGCTACGTTTAGGTATCCTGGCAAAGGAAAAAATGGAGAAGATCCTCATAAAATGGGTAAAATGTATGATATGCCTGGGGACCCAAACTGTCCTGTTTTTTCCTTGGAACTTTATTTGTCCAAGTTGCCTCCAGAGCCCCCTGCCTTTTACTTGCACCCTCTAAAGCTAACGTCAGAGCAAATGCAAGAACAGCCTGTCTGGTACAAAAGAGAACCAATGGGAGTGAACTACCTGGGTACCATGATGCCCAGGATAAGTGTGGCTGCCAGGCTCTCTCAGCGGTACACCAACCATTCTCTCCGAACTACCACCATCCAGCTACTGTGTGAAGCAGGACTGGGGCCTAGAGAAATAATGGCAGTGACAGGCCATCGCTCCGAGTCTGCTATTAGACACTACTGGGGATCTGCAGAGGTTCGCTACAGGGCCTGGTCAGATATAATGGAAAATAATGCCCCCAATTATCGGTATAGCAAGATCCCAAATGAAGTGATAAAAGAATCAGTATCTGGCGCATCCGCCTCTTCTGTAAAACATGTTGTTCTAGAACAAAACAAAATTCTATTCCCTACAAAATCTGCGGTGCCACCTGGCACTAATTCTGTGGCTTTAGTCCCTGAGAGACACCCAGCTCTGAATTGCAAAAGCCCTGTCCTCTTGAACCATGGTTCTTCCAAGGTGTTTCTCCCCAAGAGCATGACCAGTGGGAACCTAACTGCCGGTCCCCTTCAAGGCTGTTGTAACAAACCTGTCTTTATAAAGCGTGTGATAAAGCAAGAACCAATGACTTGATGCTTCTGTAATAGAACTGATTTCAGATGAATTGCTAAAATGGAAAAATTATCAGATTTGGTTTTTTACTTGGTCTACTAAGGAAATTTCTTATGGTCTAGTTCAACAAGAAGTATCCTGTTCGCACTCAAGATGTGAGCTATGGAGCAGAAACTTAAACAGAGCAGGGCTTGGAGTTTGTATGACTTTTTGTGGCAGCTGGGACTCAAGTGGCTGAGCAGAGCTTTTTAAAAAACATTAAAGAGAGATACTGATTTCCACTTAGATGGAAGATACACTTTCTTCACTAAGAGTGTGGCTTTTATATTTTGTGAAGAGTGTTATTTATCATACCATTTTGTGCCTGCTGGCACTAATGTAGCATCTTACAAATCAAATACTTGATTACTGAAGAGCACCAAGAAAGTAGAAGCTGAATGAAATAGACACAGATGCACTACAAATATATACATACGCATGAAAACACCTGGAATTGCTTAACCACTGTCACCCTCTGTTCAAATTGTTATAAGACCTACCAGAGGACTGTGCCTTTCTTTTTTTTAAACATTCTTCTAAATTTATTTTCTCTGTGAGCTGCAGATTTGCATTGCAGATCTTTTCTTATTTAATATTTTTGGCTTAGGATTCAAGTCATTCTGTTCTCTGAAGAGAACACGTACTGATACGTGTGGTATTAAAATTGGGATCTCTTCGGTTGTGCATGAAATGGGGAAAACATTCTCAAAAGAGCTGAAAACAATTTCTTGCTTAAATGCCAGGTAATTAGAGTTTAAGTGTTGTCTCTGTGCCTAACTTGTGAGAGGGTTTTTTTGTATTTCCTCTCACCAACCCTTTCATTACATTTCCCATCATCTTTGCACTCTAGTGTTTGTCAGTATAATATAAGTACATCCTCTTCTTCCCCACCCTGTCCAAATATTTGAACCCTGTCCAAATATTATTTTTGATTTTAACTTTCTCAGATTAGTAAACTGATCCTCTCATTATCTTTTCCGTAGATTTTTACAGGTTAGAAATTCTCAGGATAGTGGATGTGGATAATAATTTTCATCATAGATTCTGACTAGAGATCGTCCTGTAAATAAAAATAGAAAACTGGTTATAGAATCACAAATTCTGGTAGGTCCGCTTTGGAAGAAGAAACAGTATAGCTTTTAAAACTGTTTTCCATTATATCAACTCACTGAAATAGAAATTGCTTTGTCCTTTTCAAATGTGTGTACACACACACACTACACAGTCACGGTTTATCACACTAAGGACTTCACATGAAGTGTTGATGTTGCTCAACAATGGACAAAACAGAGAAAAATCCCAGCTGAAATGACAAATTGACCATGATAAACTCTTAGTTCTGTGGAGAACTTCCTTGCAGGGATAGGCTTTCAAATACTGAATGAGATTTATCACTCTCTTATAGTGTATAGTCTATATAGACACTGCTATAGTCTGTACAGAGGACTTGATGCCTGAATTTTGGAGTTTTTACCTTGGCTGATAATATTTACCTTTGTGGCCTTGTGTAGGTTATTCATACTTACTGCATCAATTTTCTAAAGTGTAAGACCAACACAGTGCTCCATTTTCTAATGGAACATGTTAAAGATTAAAAGGTTTTAAAAGTTCTGTAGTGATATTAAACTTACCTGTGATTGAGATAGTTGATCAGATGTAATTATTAATATAAAAATTACTTCTGCACAGTCCTACTGCCTTAGTAGAAGCATTAATTTGTGACATCAATGACTAGAAGAAAGAAAGCATGGATCATTTTGTCAAGCCTAAAGTGAATCAGTTAGATATGGTAGAGAAAGTGATCCTTTCTAACAGCTAGAAGAAAAAGTAGAAAAACAAAGGGCAAACAGTTCTCAAAATATAGGAGAACTGTGCAGTAACTTATTCTAGGATATTTTAGGGTAACACAGACTTCCAAATTTTAGGGATGCATAGAATTCATAACTCAGCAAAACTGGCAAAATTAAATTTAATCTAAACTTTCACCAGGATGGGTATGTATTACTGTTGCCCCCACAAAAATGTTCACATCCTTGTCTCAGGTAGTTGTTTCTTCCAGCATACTGGCATTGAACATTTATCCTCCAGAAACAAGACAAGTATGTTGCCAGGAGATGATTCTGTGTTCCCTCTTGCTGCATACTGTGGTCATACTGGCCACACGTCCTGCTCTGGTTCTAACTGCATCTGGGTGACTTAGTGTAACAGCAAATTGCTGACGGCTTCATTCTTCAACACAAATCTAGTTGGTGATTAAAACAGGAAAAGTGACTCTCTTGGCCAATCTTGGCATGTCTCTCATTCTTTTTGATTATCATTTGGCTTCTAACTTGACTTCCGTTCTGTTGGATTATAATTGGGTATTTTTGGATTCTCATTTGTTAAATTCTTATTCTGTTGGCACCAACTGTACAGCATCCTCTTACTACCTTCAGTTTGAACCTGATACTTCAAAGCTACTGACTGCAGTAGTGCTACCGTCTGAGTTTTTGTGTGGGAGAATTTTTTTTTTTTAAATGAGAAAGTATTCCTCATTTGGGCTGGAAGTTTTATTGCTTCACAAGAGCTGGGATCATTGTTTACTAAGCTTCCAGGTAAAATTTGGATTAATTCTAATTAGTAGAACATCTTTCTAACCTTCCAGAACTGAAAAATCTTTCTCCTGTTGCCCCTCCCACCTAAAGTGTTAAATGAATCTCTCCTACATGTATTTTCTTTATAGAAAAAACTGAAGTAAACAGAATGCATATTTTGCAGCTTTTGTATATTCAATTTTGGCTGTGAGTACAGTAATATGGGGAGCAGAGGGTCAAGTTTCAAGTCAATGCTGTTTATGGCAGTACAGGTTATGCTGTGTGAACATAATGAATTCTATCAGAATGGACATGAATTGTACTCCTCAGTTGCAGTATCAGCAGAGAACCTCAAACAGCAGAATAACAGAGTTTCTTGGGTTTTTCCCCTTTATAAGTGAACCTGGTTGGTGAACCAACGGGTTAAGTATAGTTTGTTTGTTCAAACTTAGATTTAGACTTTGGCTGCAGATTTAATGCAAAATTGTCAATCATCATTTAAAATTCACTTTAAAAATCTGAATATAACAAATATTCTTTGAAAGAAGCTTATCATCTATGATTCTTGAATTTTCTAATTAGATCTTCTCCCAAAATAAGACTGTTTCATTTCAGTTGCAAAAAAATCCCTAAAAAGCAAAACCAACCAACCAACCAACCAATAACCCACCCACCAAAAAGAAACCCCCAAACCAAAACAAAAAACCCAACACAAAAACCCCCAAACCAAAACAAAAAACCCAACACAAACAAAAACCAGCACTTAGTCTAAGTCAACTAAATTAATACTGGCTGCTATGTTATTGATTAAATTCCATTTCCTGTGATGGAAATGACCCTGAAAACAGTGGAGAATGACTGGTTCCTTATATAATGCTTCCATAAATTTAGTTTTACATCTCATTTTCATAATTCAGCTTTGGTACTACCGTTGTGAATCTGGAACTTGTTTTCTCTGTGTTATCCTATTAAGTTTGGAAATCTCAGCTGTTACTTTAAGGGGAACTACAATTACTTTTTGGTTTTGTGAAGTTAGCATGGTATCTTAAAGTATGTTAAATTTTCTTTGCTATATGCACCTTGTCTGTACCATGTGAAGAGTTCCACTGTGCACAGTGTCAAATACCTGAAGGCATTGGAAGGATGCTTTGAAATTGAATTTGTTCTTGGGTTTGTTGTGATTTTAGTCTAATACCTCTGGTTATCCTGAACTGTACAGCTTCTCAGTAGTTGCTGTTTAGGTCAGCATAGTCAAAGTTTTCAGTATGCAGCTTGGACGTACAGTTTTGCTGTATGACTGTTTCTTCTTTTTCAGCATTTCTCTCAGCTTCTTGCTCCAAAAGGAGTGGTTGCAGGGGTCTGGAAGGGGGCATATTACTACTTGTGTTAGTCTTTCATCTTCAGCTTTTGTCTGCATACACAGAAATGTAAGGGTTGTTATTTGGTCCCAGTCATTTTACCAATGGCCATTCCAGTGCCTTGGGTCCTTGAGTTGCATTTCTGAAGACATGACAAGCACTTTTAATGTATTGGGGTAAATATTATTGTTACAGAGGCAAAGGCATTTTTAATTATATAGCGAATCTTTAGAATGGTTTTAAAGTATTTTAATAAGAATCCCAGTTACAGATACAGGATTTATATATATTATATATAATATATAAATATAGCTGTGGTATACTGAGAGAATCTATGAAAGCAGTTTTTTTACACTGTAACAAGGAAGTAACAGTGAACAAATCTGAACAGGGTTTGATGTGTTGAAAATGTCTGGCATAAGTCAATGTTCAAGAATGTTTGCATTATATTTATTAAAACACCAGGTCAGGTGAATAGTCTTTTTTTTCCTGTTCCCTACTTCATGTGCATCTTATCCTCTTAAGGAGTTAATCTTTTTTTCTGTCTAAATTTCATCTGTGCATTTCACTTTACAGCTACTATTAGTTTATTAAATAAAAGTCCACCAGTGTCCTATCCATTTCCCATTGTTTCTGACATACCTTGATTTGTTTGATTGAACTACAGTTTGGAAATTCATCTAGTAAAATGTTAATAAAGTACATTTATAACTCCTATCTCTTTACTCTGCAATGTGTAACAAACTTTGTGAGTGTCTCTTGGGAAATAATGTGAGCAAAGTGGATATGTCAGCTTACAATTTATAAGCAGCTATTAATTCTGTGTTGTTGAAGCATTATTGATGAATATGTTTCCTTGCATTTCATGGTTTTGTCACTGAAAATAAACATATATAGTTATATATGTAAAATGGGCTGCTTGACTTTTGTCTCTGACCCTGGGGTTATGTTCGGGCTGTGTAAAATGCCACTAACTCTCTGTTAGGTAGAACCTTTGCTTGAGACTAATTAGAAAACTAAATTATAAAATTGTTAGCAGGACATCATGTAGCTGAATTGGATGGCTGTTCTAAGGAACACAATTAAGTGAATCCATTATTGTGTGACTTTTAAAGTGATTTGTCTTTTCCTGTGACTGTATCTTAAACCAGCCCCAACTACTGAGAGCAGCATTTAATGGGTAAATATACTTGTGTATTGTAGGCTCAAAATTGTCATTTGGGGCCAAAAAATTTGGGAGAGATATTAAAACAATCTAATTGATTATGCCATTACTCCAGGCATGGATAATAGCTTTTAAAAGCTGCAGTAAACTAATCTGAAAAGTATTATAAATATGTTTCTTGGTCAATAAGATGGTCTTCCACCATCCAAGATGGCTATCCCACATGGTACTGTTGGGAAACTGTCAGTGAGTCTTGGGGAAATAAGGTAGATGTTTCACCTTCAAAGAGTAAGAATCAGTAAAGAGATGTGTGTGCGTGCATGTATGTTTGTGTTTGTTATATACCCTTTTAACTGTCTGATAAAGGAAAAAGAGAATCACAGATGTAGAAAAATGCTTCTAGCACTGCATCAGCTGTTTCTTTGTAATTTCGAATTGGGACTGGGATTACTAGCATCTAAACCCAGCTATTCTGGCAACCAATCTCTTATTTGTTTTCTTGTTAATGGGGGTACCCAAGCCACCATCTCCTCTTCGCACCAAAGAAATGAGAGGGTATATAATACTATGGGGTTACTATGACTGGTTATTAATTTTTTCCATGCTTGCATTGTTCTTGTTTTGTAGGAAGTGTTGCATAGTACCAGCTAAGGGGAATGTAGCAATCTTGTGAATTCAACACATAAAATGTCTGTTAAAAGTGGTTTTGAGTATTATACAAATATGCAACCACACACTATCAAAATATATAGTGCAGCACTGTGACATTTTGTTTGTGTCAACTTTGATCTTGGTAATCTGCTTCCTTTATTGCATTACCATTTTCCTTTTTATCTTGGTAAGAGATGAAAAATATATTTGGTACCTGGTTGAGTAGATTTTCATGACATCTTTGCAAGGCTGGAATAATTACTTCAGTTTTGTGGGAGTTTCTGCATTGGAAAAAATAATGGTTGAGAAGTGATAAATCTGACACTGAAGTGGTCTGTGACTGAAATATGCTCAAATATGTATAAAAAATGTAATTTTCACAACTGCTTAAACTGTGCTTGAAATGTGTAGTTTTGTATATGGATGACTAAAAATGAAATATTGACCTTATAATTATGTATACAAACACAGTATTGCCACCATCTCTACATGCATCCCATTCCCAAGACATATTTTTAACATCACTCCCCATAATTTAAGATTGATTTTGCTATTATATAACGCCTTGGTGCGTCATGTATTACTGTGGTGGTGTGATGCTTCATGAATTGTCTGGTTTACAACCTCCAGATTTTTGTCTAGTTTGTTATAGTAGAAACTATTCATAATAAAATTGTCTGCACTGTGTCAGTGTGTCACACATAATCTTCAGAATTTTGATCTTTACTACCCTGAAATTATTTTTTTATTTTGCAGTGTATTTTTTTGTTGTTGCATTTTTTTCCCCTTAATTTTTCACTTTTACGTACTGAAATGTTCCTTTATGAAAAGCAGGTGGCATTACAATCAGTAACCTTGTTACCTCATTGTGATGAACTGAACTGTGGCGTTATATAATACCAAAACTTTTTAAATCATATATATCATATGTAAATAGGGAAGTGTATATTCAGAACTTTCTTCAAAATACCAACTTGTAGCTTTTGGTTTTTCATGTGGTACAATACATGTGCATGTTGTTGAGCTGTTCAATTTGAGCTTTAGAGGTTTCTTTCCCAGTTTTCTACAGTAGTTAGCCACTGGTGTGTATGTGCTGTGGTGTTTTAACTTTTTGTGTGTTAAATTGCACAGTTGTGGTTATGGTGGGAGATAACTTCTCAATATCATGTCTACTATATGTGCTTTGGCCCTTAAATTGTCGCCTTCCTTACATTTGTTTTCCTTGCGGTATTGGAATAGAAAGAATTTTGGGGCTGGGTGTCTGTAAAAAAAGCTTTCTCTTTCTTTTCAAAATTGCAAATGATGAATCAACCTAATTTGCAGCAGTAATGATCTGAAAAAGTTGCTAGGTAGCAAAGCTAAGGTGATATTCTTTCTCCCACTCCAGTGTATTTTACAACAGTGTAAAACAGTCTCTGCAAGTGGAAAAATACATATGATGGTAGTAGCCTGAATCAATGTCCCTCTTTTTCTAGAGGCAGATGAGGAAACTGCTTCAGAGTCACTTGAACACCAGAGACAGCCCTTCATTTTATTGCAAGGCTGATGCCCTTCTGATTCCCCTTTATTAATATACTGTTTGCTAGAGTGTAGATTAATTTTTTGATAATGGCAATCAATGACATATGGGATATTAGGTCAGTCTTCCAAAAGAAGGAAAAAAGTTCTTAATTATAAAACATTCACATTGGTTTTATTGCTAATCTTAATTGTGACTTCAAGTTCAGGTGACCCTGTATTTATCCATTTCTGACAAGTTCCATGATTTTTATTACCTATAAGAACCCCTTTTCTATTATACTTACTGTTTAAATTTCTGTAATATCCATATGACACTGGTTTTAGAAAGTCAATGTATAATTCTTTCTCAAGTAAAACTGTATTATTGCTGCTTTTTCCTAGCAACTGTCCCCATAAGTATATCTTATTTGTCAGTCCATCTATTTCTCAGTACTTTCTTCAATGCTTAAAAAGACTTTAGTGGCTGGGATTGGAAGAAAGCAGATATTGTCTATGCATATGCAGTAGAAAATGCATGAAATTGTGAGCTTAGGTAATTTTTACCGATTCTTTGTAGAAGACCTTGAATTGAAGTGTAATTAGTGAAATATGAATAGCAGTTTTATATAATTAATTAATAAAAAGTCTTGTTTCTAGGAGTTTTCATGGTCAAGAAAATCTGGAAATGTTAGTTTTAAGCAAAAGTTTAAGCAGCTAGTAGGACACTTAGAAATACCAGTTTCTAATATGAAGTGGTAAAAAATGCACAAATTTGAATAGTTGCATTCATTTTATGCATACTTTCCATTGTTTTAACTTCCATATGCACTATAGAGCAGTTTCCATGTAACTGATGAAGGGGAATTTAGAAGAGGTAATGACGTCTATTTCAGGACTTGGCAGGTTTCACTCAGATATTTGAAAGGGATGAGTGTTTACGCTTTCAGTTTTGCCTTTTCTTCTAGGGTCTTTCACTTACTGCTTTCACGAGTTCTGTGCTTGCCATTAAAATACTTTTCCTTCACGCTTGCCAAGTGAGCTGCTTGCCTCGGGCATTTTAGACACAAACAGATCATTTCATGTTGGTAATTGCAGTAGGTGTGGACATGACTTTGCAGACTAAAGCAGCTGGGGCAGAGGGGCTGCAATTTGACAAGATTTTCTTTAAAGAGCACACTTCTCAAAACAGATCAAGACTGTAAGTGTGAAGGGCCTTCTCCTTGGTGGGGTGTTTCAGGAAAAATGCACAACACTGAGAACAGCGAAATAACTTTGCAGTACACTTATCCCATCCTTCCATACTTGTGGTGGCATGCATGGCTTGTTATTTTCTTTTCCCCATTACCTTTTTTCCTCCTCCTTTTTTCACCTTTGTTTCTGCTCTTAGTCGTACCTTGCATCCTCACCCCGCACTTCACCTTGTGTTTTGCCTTTCAACTCCAAGTTGCGTGCGTTGTCTTGGGCTGGACCTATGCTAGACTTCAGTGTGAAATGTTCAGTTACAGGATACATTGCTTTTACGAAAAAACATTTTAATTGCAATTTGAAGTCTGTGTACCAGCTGAAGACTGAAGATGTGGCCATATTAAAAT
The DNA here is from genome assembly GCA_013397115.1 of Edolisoma coerulescens. Lineage (NCBI taxonomy): Eukaryota > Metazoa > Chordata > Aves > Passeriformes > Campephagidae > Edolisoma > Edolisoma coerulescens. The sequence goes on along the minus strand of VWZW01000237.1, from coordinate 850,664 downwards.
TGGGAAGTCAGGAAAAGATGAAGCCTTGTATTTTTCTCATTTTCTTCCTACAATTTTTTACATATATATTTAAAACTCTGGCATTTCAGAGTGGGATTTGTTAGGTTGAATTTTTAATTCCATTTTTAATTTACTTTTTTCATTTTGTTGTTTTGTGTTAAGATTGTTTCACTGCCATGTGAAAGGAGAGAGAGATTTAAACTAAGGCAACTCAGATACAGTTGTGATTAACTGGATGGTTCAGTCCATGATGTTGCTACTTCCAGGCTGTACAAACTTTGCTCACCTGCTATGATAACACAGGTCCAAAATGGCACTGTGAATTGACAGTATTTTGGAGGATTTCTACTTACTTGGAATTTAAAGGCACATACATTAAGATACATGAAGTGTAAAAGGATGGGAAAGGGTGTTTGGTAGTTTACATTTCTTTTAAATCTTAATGTAAATATTTTTTTGCTAGACTACTAGAAATTGCCCAGATTGCTGATGTAAACAATCAGTTTTAAGTGCAGCTTCTGTTTGGTCTGGAGACAGGTGCTCTGGTTCTGACAAATGATGACAGGTTGGCTTGAGGGCTTGTGATTTTGTTTGCTTTGGTTGGGTTTGTTTGGTTTTGTGTTTGTTATTTGTAACTGTGACATTTTAAATATATACAGATCACTTTATTGCTGTGGCTGTTTTGTTTCTGTTTCAGCTTATTTGTAGTCTAAGGTGTGTGAATCCTTTGTTACTAAGACTTGCTAGGTAACATGTGAACTAAAACATCAGGCTTATGTTTGGGGTTCTTGTTAATGGTTTTAATTATTTCATTAATGTAGCTGCACTGATAGAAAGGTGTTAAGATGGCATCATCTTGTTCTTCTGCAGAGATCAGCTGAAGCAGTTTCATGTTGTTGGCTTCCTGTGTTTTGGAGATAGCTAAAAAGTGATAGCAGACTAGAGTGCTTCGACTACACTTTTCTGCTTTACCAGTTTCTACCCAAATGCTTGCTGAAATCTAACATTAGGAGCTGAAAGACTTGTTCTCTTGTTTCAGTTTTTGACACAAATGGAGGTGTTGTTCATACATGACAGAAAGTCCAATGCCGGGCTCCCCCTTGACTTCATCAGGGCTGCAAGCACTCTGAAGTTGAGTTCTCATTCTGCTCAGAGCAGCACATCTGAATCTCCATTTCTAATGTGTAACATGGCATTCTTCAAAGAATCCCATTCCCTCATTTTTAAGGAAGAAAAGAGCAGTTCCTCTGTAGTCTTTTCTCAATTCTAGTTCTCTTGTAAACTGGAGTTTTCACAAGTCCTTGTACTACAAAAATTTTCCTGAGAGAATTTCTGGGTAAAATAGTCTCGATACTATAAAGGGGTGGTTTTATTTTCTTGTTTGGTTGGGCACGGGGTTTTCTGAAAACTCTTCATTACTTGCATTTCACAGAGACGATGGCATGTGGTTAAATTTGTAGTTCTTAACCATTTGGGTGGTGTCAATACTCCAGAAACATCTGGGATAAGGTGATAAAGTTGCTCTCTCAGATTATGGAGATGCTTAATTTTACCATGGGAAAGTAGCGTGGACCAATCTTCTAACACCTGATTGCCAGTTCTTCCTGAATTTCTTTTTCATTCCTGAATTTGAGATATCTACAAGTATCTGAAAACTCTGTGTGCCAACACTACAGGATATAGAAATGGATACTTCTCCTTTTGAGTGTAGGTGGATGCTGCAAATAGTCAAAATCCTGACCGTTATGACAGGCATAATGAGCAGTCTGTTTTGTGTGGGGATACCCTGCCTGTGCCATGCTCCCCTAGGCAGGAAACACAGTGTTCACCTTTGTACCCCTGAATTTCATTTGAGGGAAACGCACGGTTGGTGAAGTAGGGGAATCTAGTTGGGGAGGCTGGGGATACAGGACTTCATGGTGTGCTGCATACTGAGTACAGCATCTGCTTGGAGTAGCTGGAATGTGTGTCCCGGAACCAGGACTGGGGGTGCACTACAGAGCTCTGCAGGGAAAGGCTTCCCTGCAGATCTGCAGCTCCTAGGATGGGCTGCAGGAAGAGCCTAACTACTTCTGGATAGCTCCTGTTGAGGAGGTTGCTATCCAGGGTCATTTAGTAAAAAGCCTTTTGAATAGTGTGGCTGGCTAAAAGAAGATCTTTCTTCCTGAAAATTGCACTTATGAGACCTTGTTGGCTGGGCTGATTTAATAGTTGCCTGCTTAACTAACTCAGGATTTTGGCCTACCAGACACACCAAAATAAAGAAATGCTTGCCATGACACTTGCTGACATGGAAATTCAAAGAACATTCTCAAGTGGCACAGCCAAGTAGAGCTTCAAAACAGTTAGCTGTCATACAGAGTATTTTTCTAAGGATTTTGATTCCCTTGCAGAGGAAGAATTGAAAGGAAATTACTTCAGACTAATGTATTTTTTTAGTGGGAAGAAATTAATAGCTTGGTGTTAGTTTTTTCTTTCTCCAGTTCCTTATAAATCTCCATTTTTCAATCTGCTTTCTCCTGGCAGAGAGAGCCATGGTTCAAAATACACATTGTTGGCTGGGAAAATCATGAAGTTGGAATGAAATTCCTCTTGACTTTATGCTAATCAGTTTATCATTGATTATTTTAATGTGCCTTTTTCTTAAGCTTCAAGTGGTTAAATCAGCTCATCATACTAAGAAACCTGAAGCTAGAAAGTATTTTAAGTAGCAGCCACTCAACGGAAGAATTCTGTGGTTAATAATTCTGAAATACGTTTCTCTGTGTATAGGAAAGATGAGTCCCTGTAGAGATCTCTTCTATCACCTGTAAACATAAGTAGTTAGATAGTTCTTACTCAAATCGTGTATTATTAGCAGAATTTCATTAGTGGCAGCATCAGAACTTAAGGCAAAAAGAAACCAGGTTGTAATAATGCATAATAAAGAGAACTGTCATATCAGGCACTCCAAATTCAGTGACTGATATTTCAGTCAGCTTCTGCTTGCATTTAGTAATCATACGATACCTCTTTTTGCCTCTCCTCAGAGCCTTGCCTGTGTGAGAATTGCCTTTCAGACTTCCTTAAAGGCTCAGTTTTGCCCAAATGAAAGGTCATAGAGCAGATAATCTCAATGCTTAGGCTTTGTGCATCTGTCACCATCTGACTGCACAGAAAAATCTCTTAATATTCCTGGGGTGTATCATGTCAGCATTTGTACAGACCATGTGGGTCTGATAACTTATGCTTTTTTCCATGTTAATTGCTCAGAGATTTTTGACAATTATGGTGCTTTTGTAACTCTTTGTCTGTCTTAAGGAAACTTGTTGACTCTAATTCATAAATCACTAGCAGTTCAGTCCAACAATAAGTGATAATCTGTTCCACAAAACAGCAACAACAAAAAGAAGAAACCACAACTAATTTTTGTAGCAAGCTTAAGGAAGTAGAAATTGATATAATCATGATTTTTTTCTAGAAAGTATATTTAAAAATACAGAAATATATAAGACCTCCCCCATATTATTTTCATCACCTGAGGGAAAATGTTGGTGATCCTTGCAGTCTGACCAGCCGAGGGACAGCAGTTGATCTAGAAGATAAATCTTGTTTGGTGGTCTCCTAGGGCTTTTTGTTAAAACATTTAACCCTTGCAATAGCTTAAAAGATCCCCTTATGCTCTCTAAAGAGATGGTTAAAAACAGATTTGTATGTAGAATAATAGAATGCTAAAATTTGTCATAATGGGTGAGAATACAGTAATGAAATTACTGGATACAATTGGAGTTTTCTGATGGCTTTTGATATGTTTTGTCAGCATACAGGTCCCAGTGTAGCTTTCCCTTTTTCTTAATGTGAAGTCAGTGTCTTTATAAGTACATAGGCTGAGCTGTCTCAAAATAAGTAATATATTGTCCTCATGACTGCTATGTCAGAAACTTAAACCACTAGAGAGAAGAGCACAGACTACAACTGGATTAAAATGTTGAAAGTCATAGTTGAAATATACTTTATAACAGCAAATTGTTATGCATTTACCTGTAAAACAGCGATATGCTACTATTCATCAGGGTTTTTTACTCCTTACAAAGCTGAAAATACTTTAATACTTGTTACTGCAATACAGTCGTTTGGTTATCGCCCATTTTTCAAGTCCTGGGATATTCGTCTGAAATTACCTTCTCTTGCTCATTTCATCAGTTCCTTTCTAATAAGTATCAATTCTGAGACCTCTCCTTCTGAATGTTCAATATGTGTCCCTTTTCCACCTGCGTTCCCTGGATTTGCTTTTGCAAAACAAAGGAGTTTTGTCTTTCAGAGCGGGAAGTTCACAGGAGGTGAATCAGGAGGTGTCATTGATCTTACACTGGATGAAGAGGATGACGGCTGTTCTCAAGGTAGGTGAAAATACTTTGCTAGCTGCAGGGATAATTGAGCTACAAGTGTTATTTCATCCTGTGAATGACAGAAAGGAATAAACTTCTCTTTCTGCTTAGTGTTTTTCCTTGGTGTTTCAGTTAAATAGGATTCTAGTTAAAAAAATTCTGTTAGGTGTTAAAAGAAATTTTGCTTACAGTCTTTTAAGATTTTTACTGTTCCTTTAATTTAAGCATTATCGCTATCTATGCTTAAATACCTCAGACTTGGGGAGTAATTTTTGATGCTTGAGTTCTTGATGATATTTTAGAAAGCTCTTCTAGATGTATTTATTTTTCCTGTTTACTGATTATAGTTAAAGACCTTTTAATTCTACAGTTGATATTTAGGCATTAGAGTATTACAGCTTCTAATCTTTTGTTTAACTAACACTTTGTGTGCAAGAGTTTAAAGACCAAATGCAAACTGTTGTTTGCTTTAGGACTGTATGCCAAGAGCAGAGTAAATACAGTCGTGCTCTTATAAACTTGGCAGTTTGGATGCATTTCATCTTGTAAAAAAACACATTTCTTTTTGTGTCTTGTGTAAATATAGGCCAATCTAATTATAGTTAGCACTGGATTAATGAAGAATGATAGTACTTCAGAGAAGTAATGAGCCTCTACTTAAGACCATGTATTGTGCTGTCATCTTCATTGGAAAAAATCATATTTCTACTATTGGAGATAAAATTTTCATTCTGTCTGGTCTCTAAATGCATGTCCCTGTGCTGCATTCTGAAGTCCACCCACCAAGAAGTTTGATTCCTCTGGACCACCTTGATAGTTATTTCTCTAGCTAGTGCATTCAAGTTCTACACAAACATTCTTAATAGCTTGACTTGCTTTGTATTTGTATTATACAAATGTAGAAAATCATATTGACATGTGGTAGCCCTTCTTCAAGTGAGGAAGAAATCACAGAGTTATAGAATGGTTTGGGTTGGAAAGGATCTTTAAAATTATGTCCTTCCAAACCCTCCTGGCATGGGCAGAGATACCTCCCACTCTAGACCATGTTGCTCAAAGCCCCATCCAGCCTGGCCTTGAACACTTCCATGGGGTGTTATCGCCAAAAGGGGCGTGTGTGAGATATACAAGTATTAGGGAAGCATGATGCAATTCAGGTAGCTGACTGTCTGGTTCTCTTATCAGTAGAGGATATATGGTGCACAGTGAATTGAGTATGAGCCAACAGTGTGTTGTCATTTCAGGTTAAGTGTTCCCCCAAACTGACACTGGTGGAACCACAGCTGAAATAGAGTGTCCAGTTTTGGCTCCCCCTTCTTCAAGCTCAGAAGGATTGTGGTAGCACTGGAGAGGCCCCCACTGATGATGTCAGGATGGTGAGGGCTGGGAGTGCGTGACCTGTGAGAAGAGATCAACAGACCAGGGCATGTTTGGCTAAGAGCAAAGCAAGAGACCATGTATTAGCAGCCTACAGCTGCTTGGAGGATAGTTACAAAAATGTCAGAGCACAACTCTCCTCAGCAGTACCAGATGATACATTAAGGGGCAGAGGCCATGAACTGCAAGTTCAGGAAGTTCAAGTTCAGTGAGGAAGAAAGAAGTCACCATAGTGCTGCACAGAGGGATGGTAGAAACCCCCCTCTTGAATGTTTCTGAAATTCAGCAGGGCAAAACCACAAATCATTTGAATAAGTTGTTACTGACAGTCCAGCTTCAACAAGAAATTGGACTACACAGCCACCAGAGGTCCTTTTCAGCCAGGGTTTTGAACTGATGAGCTGAGTGGCAGAATAGCTGAGGCAATCAAGTTTTTATCACTGTCATCTCTTCTGAGGGTTAGTTCTCAAAAAGATAAAAAAGGTGGTTGCCTTGGGACTGTGCAAGGCTGTCAGGCAAGGTTAACCTCCCCAGTCCTGTTTAATATTCTGTAAAAGACACCCAGCAGATAGATCAAAATGGATTTGTGGTGGGTTTTAAAGTAGCATGTCACAGTATTGTAATGTACTTCAGCTAATCTTTTTCTATTTAAAAGTTTCTGAAAGGATCACTTTCCACAGAGTTTTTGCCTTCCTAATTGCATTAAGTAGATGTTCACCTCACAATTGCCATAAAAGATCAACACCACAGTTGCACATAGAACTGTAAGACTGCTCCTCTAGGTAGGAGTACTACAGAGTTGTAGCCCCATTACAGCTTAATTCTTAATTCTTCCCCAGTTTCTTTGTTGGGGCTTGAGCCAGTATCTTAAAAATTTCTCAAGTGGGATATTCTGAGATTCCTTCCCCTTAGCTGTCAGGTGTTAGAAAACTGTCTTTCCATTAGGAGGAAGGTTAGGGGGATACTTTCATACTGGGTTAGCTCCTGTGTGTCTCTTCACTGCAAAGTAAAAGCTGATAGTCTGAAGCCAATGCAGATTAGTTAATGTTTTGAATTTGTGTGAGAAGTCAATGTTTTTTTATATAAGCAGTAGAAACATAGGAACCAAAACCCTAATAAAAGCTTGAGTTTCACCATACAGTGAGAACACAGCATTAGGATTTTTGAGCAAGTTTCTCAGGAATATGTTCTGATAATAACTTTCAAGGTTAAACAGAGGAGGAGTACACCTGTAACAGCTTTTGCATAATCATAAGCATCTATATACCTTTGGCCAAATATTTTTCCACTGCACTTTGTTTACAGCAAATGTGGAGTAGGTTTTATTTTCTTCGAGATTTACACAACCTCAGGATAGAAAATACCTTCAGCATTATGGTGTTCCCTGCAGGAATATTAGTTCAATACTAATTCAAATAGAAGAGCAACACTTACATATAGCATTCCTGGGAACACTTAGATCCTGATTATTTTCTTTAAAGCATTGTCACCCACATAAAAAGTAAACCTAATTCTTCTACTCGTAAAAGGTATTTAAATAGATCCTAATATCTAATAACACCTTCTGAGGTGTGCAAAAATTATTAATGAAAATTATGTGTCATTTTTGAGAAACTATGTTAAGAGTAATCTAGATACTTTTCTGTCTGCAAATATCTTGGAATACTTGCACTTTGGACCTTGCTGTCCTTTTTATAAAATTTACACTGCATTATATTATTTTGTATGAATATTAAAACAATTAATAGATTTAGTCTAAAGTGGGTCTGTAGTCTAAGAAAGCTACATAAATGTACTCTTAAAAACAGCTATGTTCTGCTTTCTTATTATTTTGTAGGAAAAATTATTAAATACATGATCAGTTTTCTAATTTATAAGGTGTTTTATCTGGTTAACAAATCTATAGTTCACTGGATAATTTTTTTCTTATTCTTGAACATGCCTGTGGCATGTTTGCTGTTCTGTAATCCAGCTATACCAGTTATGAACTAGTTCATAACAGTTCATATGAACACTGTTCAAAACTCCTTTGTGCTGTAACTGCAGTGTTGTAGGCTGTTTCTGGCATGGAAATCAGCCCCTCTTCTTTTCCATTTTGTGTATTAGATTAGGAGTTTTGCTTATACCTCCAGTAGTAGCAATTTCCATTTTATGCTCATTTCCATAAATCATATTTTTCTGTCTCCTCTAGGTCCACATTTGTTGGGAATATGATGCTGTGTTCATTTAGTATTGGAACTGTTCCATGATTACTTTTAACCTTAGTCCTGTGCTTACTATGTATCCAGGCTTCCTTGCTGGTTTTTTTACTTAAATAGCCTTTGCCATTGGTGTCCATTTGTTTAATGAAGTCTAGTTGGTTATCTGTCATCATTTCCAGTGGCTGGTGCAATCCTGACCTAGTTTCCAGTCACTGGAATGTCAGCAGGGCTCTTCTTGATTTATCAAGGGCAAATGAAATTGCTCTGTGTGAAATTAAAAACAAAAGCAAAACTGGAAAAGCCCTCACACTTGTCCAGACTGTCATCTTTCCTTGAAGCACATTTACAGCAGTATTCTCTAAAGGTTTTTGCTTGTTGGATTGTAAGTGCATCTTCTAAGTCATGACTAAGAATGCACTCATATCACTGAAATTATTCAGTGGTAGTTGAGCTGTGCATCAGTCTGTAAATATTTGAAGTAAACAGATGTATGCATCTCTGCAGGAATCCCTTTGGAGTCAAGTAGTTTACTGAACACTGGGAAATTTCTCATACTTGTGGAAAATAGAAGAAGCTTGAACCAGTCACAAGGCCTGTTAGTTGATAAAAGCGCTGGAAGCATCTCGCCTTTTGTTTTCAAAATGAGCATCCCTTCACTGCTCCTTTTATAGACTTGAAATAAAAATAGAAAAGACCATTATATTTTCATCAAATGGCTTCAGTGAAGTAGCTTGGCTGTTGAGTCCACAGAAGGACAATATGGGCTGCAATTCATACTGTATTTTACTTTTGAGGTCTTGAATTTTGGGGATATGGTCTGGGGGTGATTATGCTGGTGCTGGGTTGATGGTTGGACTAGATGATCTTGAAGGTCTCTTCCAACCTTGATGATTCTGTGATTCTGTGCCTCATAGAATCATACAGCAGTTTGTGAAGGGTACTGCTACTTCAAGCTGTTAGTAACTAGTGTTAAACACAGCTCAGTGAGACCATCAAAATGGTCTCAAAACTGCTAAAACCCCCAACATTTTGAAGTATGCTGGCATTAACCCTGTTCTTAATGCTTTGAAATCTAGTTGGTATACTTAATTGAACATTTTTTATGTGATCCTCACTATATTGTTCTATTTTTTCAAGAGTAAAATGAGTATGTACATATTTTCTTCTTAATATTCTATGGTCTTTTAATAAATTAGTGGCTGATGCATGTACAGTTTTATTAGGGAAGAATCCTGAGTGACTGCCCTTAAAATCTATTCTTTTATCTTGTGTGTTTTAGCTCTTCAGTGGTGCCTCCTCTGCCCATTACTACTTTAATGTAGCTGAACTATCCAGATGAAAGCTTCTCAATTCTTCTTTATTCAACTTGTGCAATGTCTTAATTAGATACAAACTTGCACTCTAATGAATATTTTAGGTAGTCACAAATAAACTAAAGCAGGAAAAAGTATTGCTGTAGTAAAGTACAGATACAGGCCGTATTTTTCAGTATCACAAGTCAGTAAGTCATGGTGAGGAGGGTGTCAGTGTGATAAAACAAATTTTCTTTTTAAAGTTTTCTATAAATAATAAAGCGATTTTCCCTTTTTAAGTAAATGTCATGAAAATTCAAAATAGCAGCAATAGGACTGACTAACAGATTGAACAAAGGAAAGAGTCAGCAAATAAAAAGATGTAAACATCAAAGGTAGACAAGACTTATTTAGGAAACTAAATTTAAATGAGTACTGTATAGTTTAGGCCTTTTAAAGGTTTTAGAATTTTTTTTTTAATAGAAACTTTTAAAGACTTTGGCAGAGTGTTCCATTGAATTCGGGTTTCCAAATTGCACTGAAATATGCAGACTTCATGATGATAGAATAAAACATTGTGGAGTGTGTCTGGGCGGGGGAGAGTGCAGTGATGAAAGCGAGGGGAATTGAATGAGTTTTCTGCAGATTTGTTTGCATAAATAAAAAGGTCAGAGAAATGTCATGCTTGAAATATCCTCACCAGTCTGTAAATGAAAGAGGGACAAAAGGATTTTAAAACTCTGTGATGTTTCAAACTGTGATTCAGAAATGAAAATTTCTGTTTGCTATTGTCTATAACTTTCATTTATTTTAAAACAGATGGCAAGAAGCAGAAGCAGAACCAGAGCCAGGCACCTGTGACAGGACTGAGCATACCTGCCCAGCCCTTGACTCGACCCCTGCAGCCTTTGCCACCTTTGCAGCCAAGCCCTGTACAGCAGCCAGGTGTGCCAACAAGTGGCCCTTCCCAGACCACCATACATGTATTACCCACAGGTAACTTCGTTTGACATTACTGTGTGAGCGCAGCGGCTGCTTTTTCTCTTGAACTAGACTGCTGTGTGTTCTACATTGTGCTAATCTTTTTAAGTGAATATTCAGAATGTTGGAGTCACTTCATAATCTTTCATTCTAGTCAGTTTCCCATAACATTTTTTCTTTTAAACTGATAAAGGGGAAAGATAGTAATATTGATTTGGAAAGAATTCAGGATCAATTTAATTCCATGGAGAGGAAGAAATCCTGCTAAGGATGGTCATGGAAATTATTAAATATACTATTGTTGGTAAAAGTGAAGGAGAAGAAACCTGTACCTCCTTTAAGTAACGGGGGGGAAAAGCATTATCAGCATTACACCTACGTCTGTCGCTGTGCACTTAGCAGTTAATTCTTTTGGCAGAGAGAATGGCAAGGCTGACATTGAAGTTAAACATTACTTTGTAGTGTGATTGTTTTCCCCTTTCTAAAGAAATGTAGATCCTCTTTTTTTCTTTATTCTTTTTCTGTATATGATTGTTGAAGATTAGTTGGCATTGGAATTATGACTGCTGTGTTCTGCAGACTCTTTGGTGGATTTTATATTCTCCCTCTGTCCTTACATGCAGGACCTTTGCAGGGAGTGGGGGAGATACTATATTTATCTTTTCAGTTAGGAAGCTGTATATATATCGACATAATTATTTCAGGTGAAAATACTGTTTACGCTGTTTTCACTTTTCTTGCATTACCCAAAGCAGACAGAGACAGTTTTTATTTCACATGGCTCAGATGAGTCAGTTTTCCATAGGAGATGTGTACTCTGCAATAGGCATGTGGCTTCAAGTCACAGAATTCAGGTTTAGGGTGTGCTCTGTCTTTTTCAGCTTCGGCAACAGTGAATGTAACTCATCGGCCCGTGGCTCCAGCTGTCCCCAAGCTTCCTATCCCAAGAACCCCTACTAACCATCAGGTGGTCTATACCACTATTCCTGCACCACCAGCTCAGAATCCTGTAAGAGGAGCTGTCATGACCAGCCCAGGCTTAAGGCCTGTCACGCCACAGACTGGAGGTAGGGGATGATTCCTTCCATGTGCTTCTTACTGTGACACAGCTTGGTATGTTCTACCTGATGGACGTGGCATTTAGGTTTTTAATTTGGGTTTGTTGTTTGGTCTTTTTACAATACTCGTCCTAGTTAGAGAGGTTAGGGGTTTTTTCCCCCAGCTTACAGACTTGAGAAAATTCTTAGGCTACTAAAAAATTCTACCTGCAGCTATATAAATGAGGAAAAATTGCATTTAAGTCATCCCAGGCACTAGCTCTGCCAATTAAGCATCTGTGGTTGACATGCCCCATACTTTACAAGGTAGTGGAAGGTAATGAGACAAGTGCCACTGTTCTGAGAAAGACAGAGACCATTTTTTTATTATGGTGGAAATTTAAAATATACTTACGTAGAAAATCTCGTTTGATTTCCTGTCTAAAAGTTACATTTCTATCAGGCATCCTAATGTAATTCCTTAACATTAATATCCTAACGTAATCCTGTAATCTCCAGTGTCCTGTGCTCAGCAAATTTCCTTCCTTTCTCAAGGCCTGAAGAGATTGAATTTCTCACCGGATGTATCAGAAATTGATGCATGCTTGAGTTTCCTTGAGGAGAGATGTTGGCAAGTTCCCCTTGACTTTGCAAATGCATAACTGATACCTTCTAGCAGTAAACTCATTTTCTGAAATGAGTAATAGATGTCAAAAATAAAGAACTTAAATGATATTTTGTTACAAAGTGGTGGATATTAACTGCCCTTTTTTTGTTCCCCACAATTTCTACACTATGGTTATTTTAAGACCTTTATGTTCAACATAAATTTCCTTATTTTAGTGCATTGAGTATGAGCCTACTTTTGTGATGTCCTGGTAGTGATGCTGCTACTGATGTGTATTGGTTTATGTTACCATTGCAACAGCCGTTAGTGCCAGTTGCAGATGCTTCTGGAGTAAGATTGCTGCACTTTGTCTTTGAAAGATTGGCTGTGAGAACCCATCCAGAGGTTTTGCAAATTGCAGTTTTGTACTTCTACCTCGAGTGAGTAGTATCCCTACCTAGAAATGATGCTATGTTTGTATCTTATATCTTATCAAGGCATTTCTGACCATCTTCAAGATGGTTGTAATTTCCTGAGACAGAACTACAGTCATACTAAATGAGCATATCTTACTGGATTCTCATAGATCAGAAATAGCCAGCTCAGGTGACTGTTTATCCCACAGGATAAACACTCCCACAGGAGTTTGCACAGCTTCATCAGCTTCTTAGATAGATTCCAGTAGGAAAAAGATGTAAAGCACCTACCCTGTGTTTAGCACTTCACAATAAAAGCATTAATATTTAGCACTCTGAGCTCCCTGCCTTGGACTCGCAGATCACACAGACTTCCGACAGTCATCCCCTATGGATTGTAGCTTGATGAGTGTTTATAGAGAGAAGAAATTGCCATACAATAGCTGTGGTTTCCTGATAACGCGTTGCTCTGTGAGCTTGTCTTCTGCAGTATTAGAATGCTTCAATCTCACGCAAGTGTGGAACTCAGGCATGGTAGAGATTGCCCCAAATCTTGTATTTCTAGACAGAAATGGAGGGACACCCTGGGCAACCCATAACAATGTGCAAAAGCTTTGAGTTCACAGAACATACATGTTCCAACAGTGAATGGATAAAATGTTACTTAAGAGAATTAGCTGTTATATAAAATGAATGAAAAACTGGTAGCTTGCAAGAGTTTTGGATATTAGTTACGAGGCTATAAAACTGTCTAGTTTATTCCTGCCAGACAGGTCAGTTTGCTAGGAATGACTGAAGTGGTGATGCCTGTGAGTAGTGTCCATCATGGAATCTGTTCTGTGAGGGAGGACAAGCTTCTTGGACAGTGACTTAGCTTTTATTGCTCTCAGTGCCATCCACAGCACAGCCTTCTGAGTGGATAACGTTGTGTTGCAGCAGCATTTCTCTTTTCTTTCCTGTATCCCAAAATGATGTAATTTTTCTTTTCATACTTAAGCTCCCTGTATCTCCCACACTTCTCCTCCTCACCCATTTCTTTCATGCTACGAAGTGTTAAAACAACATTCTGTCCCCTCTGCAAACACAAGCGCTTGCTCGCTCTCACTTTTACAGCATTAGGAGATGGGAGGTGATTTTGTTGTTATGCAGTGCTTCATCAGTCCACTGGCAGCCAGAGGAGTCTGTCTGAAATTTGGCTTTATCCAGCTGAACCAAGGAGCTGATCTTCCAGTGTTCAGTTTAGCTGTGTGTAAGTATTGAATACTCACAGTGTTCGTTGTGCTCCTTGCAGGTATGACAGTGCGAATGCCTCAGACAACCTACGTGGTGAACAACGGGCTGGCTCTGGGCTCTGGAGCTCCTCAGCTCACGGTGCACCATCGACCGCCACAAGCACACACTGTGAGTGGGGCTTTCAAAGCACCTGAGGCAGCGTACAGCCTTGTCTCTGCACTGGCACTCTCAGGCTGCTCTTAGTGTGAGCTGCAAAACACTGAAATGACTTGTTGACACTTCTCAGCCAGTTCTTGTGTGTGGCACCACCCAGTCACCTACAGCAACTCCTGCCCAGAATGGTAAAAGCTGTGCAATGTTAGCTCACCCTGGCTTTCTCCAAATTACCAGGAGAACATACTGAGAAATAGTGCATGAGTTGTCTGCAAGGTGACTCATGGAGTCAAGGGTACAGAAGAACTGCTAATAAAATGTTTAGTCATGGTTTGGCTATGAATTGGATGACCAGTTTTTCAGTACAACTCTTTCCAAAACTGAGGTAGGAGAACAAGGTACAGACAAAATCCCCAAGGTTGCCAACTCCCAAACTTCAGAGTTTTTTAGTCAGTGTGGAGGGTGATTACTTCTGCATCACCTAAAACCCCTTTTGGTAAGAGTTTGAGAATTTTCTCTGACTCATTTAATTTCATTTCAAATACATTGCCTGTACATTCACTGTTGGGCAGTCACATTATTTATGGTGTCCTGAAATGGTAAATATATTGCCAAGAAGGTGGTTCACCATCCTTTCAGTCTAGACACCATCAACTTAATGCACTCTCCAGTGATAAATAATGAAAATAAATGAAGCAAATATCACACCAAACACTAAGATGCCAAAAACTACCCCAGATTCCAACCTGAAAGACTCCAGGCTTGAATCATTGTAACCACCTTCCTAAATTCATCTTAACTAATACAAATGAGAGACCTAGGACAGTTTTTGCAGTATAAAAAAGAAATATCGCTGGAAAAACACATTTGTACCCTTATTTCAAAATTTTCTGGAAAGCGAGGCTGAGCTTTTGTGGTCAATTTAAGGTGATAGAATCTATGTGGTACCATTACCCTTTCTTCCTTTTGTGCTGAGTACCTGTCTGTTGAAAAGATGATAGAGTTGTCAGCTTAATGCCCTGCCTGGGGTGTGTCGGGTAACGTGGGAACAGCAGCTCAAACGTAGATTGGCTCGAAGTCATTGTGAACCTGCCTGCTCAGTCCTGGTAAAGGGCACAGCGTTCAGTCCATCTCCTGGCTGGGAAGCAAAGAGAATATAGGGAAATTACTGTGGCAGTGATCATTTGCACAACTAGGGATTTATATGAGAATAACTTAAGAATTTATGGCATCCTTGGTCCCACCCCTTCTCATCATTTGCTGCTGCTGCCTTGCCTCTGCACACAGGACTGAGAGTTGGGATGGCGGGTAATTGCAGGCTCATCTGCTTCCAGTTACCTGGGGAATGATGCATTAAAGCCTCCTTCCATTGCTGTAGACTCTGACCTTTCCCTTATTGCTTTTATGCTGCTTAGGAGCCACCACGCCCCGTACATCCCGCCCCGCTTCCAGAGGCACCACAGCCACCACGTCTGCCCCCCGAAGCTGCCAACACTTCTCCACCTCAAAAGCCACAGCTGAAGCTGGCCCGGGTACAGAGCCAGAATGGGATTGTGCTGTCCTGGAGCGTGATGGAGGTGGACCGGAGCTGTGCCACTGTGGACAGTTACCACCTGTACGCCTACCACGAGGACCCCAGTGCCACCATGCCCTCGCAGTGGAAGAAGATCGGGGAGGTGAAGGCCCTGCCGCTGCCCATGGCGTGCACTCTGACACAGTTCGTGTCTGGCAGCAAATACTACTTTGCAGTCCGGGCTAAGGATGTCTATGGACGCTTTGGACCCTTCTGTGACCCCCAGTCCACAGATGTGATCTCTTCCCAGAGCAGTTAAACTAGAGATCTTTGGACCCTTTAAGCCTGTCCTGCTACCAGGAATTACCCCAGTTTTGGGAGGGGTTGATCTCATGCATGTAATTCACCTTTAAATCCACTCTGCAGGATTATTTTAGACAGTTGTGTGATACACTACATGAGTTCAGAACCAAAAGAAAAATAAAGTCTGACCTGCAGCAAGAGAGCCTGTTTTTTCTGAATAGGTCATGTCACGGGCCATTTGAAAATTTTGGTTTTCCTTCCATGACAGGTGTTCTACCTAGATACCTACTATCCTTTATCCAAGGGCATCCTGAATGCCTGGGATTCTGCTTCAGAGTGGAAACAAAATAGTAAATTGCAATTTGTCTTAAGCAAAACATACACATCCGTAATGTCTATTGAGACACCAACACAAGGGCAAGAACGAACTGCCTCTTGCCCCGCACCGTTCTGTGAACAGGCTGTGACATGAAGGGTGATTCAAGGTCTCACTTTTTGTACTGGAGGCTTGAGCGGTTTGGTCTTACCTTACAAACTGTAATAAGCCCTCTGAGGGGAGGGAAGGGAACTTGAGTCTGGCCAGGAACCAGTATGTGTGTAAATTTGGAGGTGGTGGAAAAAAAATAATAAATCACCCCACAACCTCCTACCTCTTCTAAGTAAGAATGCTCCTCTGTTTTCACCATCCTCCCCCACTCACCCTGGGAGCATTACCAGATCAGATCTGAAACTGGATTGTAAAGACTGCATTCACACCTCTCTAGTTCAGACAATTTCTCTGCCCCTCCCCTCATACATCCAGCCCTATTTTTTAGATTTATTTTGTGCCTTAAAGAATAATTTCAGAAATAAAATGTAGCCGGATACCTTGTGGTGTTCTTTTATTTGCTTGGAGTTATTTTTCCCTTTACCCTTCCAGTCTTTTATCGGTGCTTCTCATTTTCCAGGCCTGCAGTAATTATTATTTCTGTAAAGACAAGAAAGTGTAACATCTGCTGATGGTGAATTTGTTCTTATCTGCAGTATCATTCAACCCTCTCCTTGCTGTAATTCTTGAGTAGTTGTTTTTGTCCTGTCAAGGATATTGTGTATACAGACATTCTTTTCCACCAGAGCCTTTCCTGGTTCTTTTGGGAAAGCTGTATGCTGCAATTCAGCCAAAGAAGAAACCCCTGTGGTGCAGCACCATGAAAGCTTCCCCTGTTTGCACTCGTTTGGATGCTCAGTAAGTACAAAAGGAGGAGCTGGCTTCCCAGTCTGCTTCTCTCTTCCATCACCTGCCTGCCTCTGCAGAAAGCAAACACAGCCAAGGGGGTTTAGAAACTATTTTAGACACTGGCCTAAACGTTGTGAGCGACTGCAAATGTTAATAGATGCTTTCATGCTGCTTCTGAGGTGAGAAAAGAAATTGGTGCATCTCCCCCACTGTCACTGACATGTTAAACTTGCTGTTTGCAGAGCAAAACTGTAATGCACATGGACAAGAAAGTATATGCAAGGTTTTGATTTTGGCAATTTTCAGTTGCATTCCTGCCCAACAGAACCAAACACTTGAGTTTAGAGGGGAAAGATTCTTTTTTTTTAATCCACTATATAGCAAAGCTGCAGAGTATGACGTTTTTTCATTTCAATGCTCTCTTTCTCAAAACCAACGCATTGAAGTGTGAAGGAAGACTGAAAAAGTGTCAGAGAAGTTAAATCCCCAAACAGGGCTGCTGAAATATGTTGAGATTATGGGTTCTGTAGTTGTTCCTTTTTTAGAACTTTTACAGTGAGAGAAATGGCACTGTAGACCTCTGTCTGGTTTACTGCACTACTTCATGTAGCTGGGAGTGTCACTTCTGTCAGGTGAGTAATGGATATTCTCTGTATGGAAAATTGCATTTAAAAGTATAGCAATTCTGTTGATTTGGGCAAGCAAAAATTCTGGCTAAATCTAGGTATCCTCAGAGAAGGTTCACACTCTGTATGAACAATGTGTAACCTTTCCTTTTTACTGTAGTTGTCCCTGTATTTCTGGTGCCAGTAATCAAAAATGCCTTGAATTTTTCTATGTTTAAGTAAATGGGTTTTTTGCTTATTTCAAGGAGTAATTACTTAATAATGTATTTAGTCTATCTATGGAAACAGACTAAATTTGGGTTCTTACAAAGACAGTTTTGTAATAGAGATTAGAACAGTTCTTTCCAGTTGATGGCTGTCAAGTCCTTTGCCAATTTTTTGTTAACGCGTCTTTGAGGTGGTACCAAAGAGCCATTGGCCGTATCAGTACTAAGAAGTTTTATGGTTTGAAAGTTAAAATAAACATGAGGATACAACCTCGAACTTATGCCATTTATTTAGTTGTGATTCCAGCCCAAACTATACATGAGCTTTGCTGTAGCTTGAGCTTGCATTTAGATCTCCCTTGTTCTTAGGTTTATGTTGTTTGGGATAGGCAGGGGGTGCAAGTCCTGCATTAGAATTGTTTTCTTTCCTTCAATGGAGGTATTATTAGGGATGGTCTGTCATTTCATTTGGAGGTGTTGTGGGCTGCATCATTAGAGAAAGATAACTCATATTTATTTAGTAAAGATTTAGTTCTTCGTTGAACTGATTGTAAAAACTGGCTTCTGTCCTAAGAGATCCATTTCTAGTCTGTGTGGCAGCAGTTCTGTTTTTTTGGCAGGATTTTGCAAGGCACCCTTGTTGACCAAAGACATTGCAGCTCCGGGGTGAAAGATCACTTCGCTGTTTCATCCCAGCAGGGCTGTTAAAGGTCTTATTTCAATATCTTGAGCAAGTACTGGTGGAGAAGTACGTGATAAAGCATGGCTTGACTTTGAGATGCCTAGTTTGGTGTGGAGACCTTCAAGGGAGCTGGTCCCTAAATCACTGATGCCCAAAGAGAAAACTATGCTATTTTTGTGCAGTCGCTGTCACAATGGAGCAAATCTCTGCAGCGAGTTTGCTAACAAACAGGAGTAGTGCTTAATTCCTTACCTCATGGCACTTTTCCCCATGTAGTCGAGTGGCTGTTGGTTTTATTATCCTTTACCTCCCAGAAAGAATAAAGCTATTGAGAAACTCAATTTCTGCTAGCAACAATCAACCAGAAACAATTTGTTATATTTAGTAGACTTTATTTGACAGTATTACCAAAATATTTGGCAACATTCAGTACAGGTGTGTTAATAGTGTGCTTCTAGATCAATCACTGAAGCCGTCCAATAATCCACTTTTATATATGCTAAAAATTTCTATATGGCTTTTAAGTGGAAGTCTTGGGTTTGGTTTCTTCTCTGCACTTCATGCAAGTTTTTCCATCTTTCAATAGCTTGGTATGAAGTTGTTCCTGACTCTGTCTTGCTGCTGCCTCTGGATATATGACATTCCAGCAGTACCACCTTGGACCGAGTTGCCCATGTTTTAGCAAGCATCTGACTACAGATGTGTTTTCCATCGTCATTTACTTTCTGGTGTGTTTTAGGTTTGGGTTGTTTCCTCTGTGTGATACAAGGGCATCTGGATGTCCAGGTTGAAAGTAATTTGAGTTAGTTCATTTACTTGGAGAGGAGCCCTGCTGTGCAGTGCTGATGGCAAAATGCTGTTCTGCATTTCTCCTAGTTACACTTTCACTGGCCTCCTTTATATTGCTGTATGTCTAAAAAACTTTATTGGATACAAAGACATGAATCCTAGGAAGGGACAGACTGCAGGTACAGCATCTGTACTGTGTCTGCAGTGGCAGCTTCATAAAACACAAGGATGCAGATCTCTGAGCCTGCAATTATTTCCATGCTCTGAGCAGCTTCCCTATGAGTAGCAGTTGGTCTCAGATGTTGCTGCTTGGAATTGTTTGTGCTGCCTTTGGCCTTGTTAGATCACTGAGCACAAGCACTGAGACACCCATTCCCAAGGTTTTTAGCAGAAGGCTGGAAATACCCATGGCATTCTCCCTGTAAAATTAAGGGGTCTTACCCTGCTTCCTTTGAAAACAAAGGCAAAACCCCTCAGTCTTCACTGGGACCATGATTGAGCTCAGTAGTAGGATCTGAACATCATGTTGTAGTGTAACAGAAATAGTCACTTCAGCTCTTCCTTGATGCTGTTTGTCTTGAAGGTACAGTAAATTACAAATTTGTATTACATGTAGGGATGGGTCATGTCTTTTCCTGCTCCCTAAACAGCCATTCCCCAGGATGAGTATTGCATACACTGTACAAAATCAAGCTGTGATTCTGCCTTCTTATGAACTCTTTGAGTATTCTCCTTTTGTCAGAAATATCTATGCAGATATTTTAAATAGAAGCTTGATATATTAAATATATATTTTTTTAATTTGTTGATTTGGGTAGGGGTGGGCATTGTATGAAAACACTGGAGGGAGAAGAGAGCAAGTGACACTAAGCCAGCCCTACCATGCAAATCTGTTCCCTTCCAAACACCTTCTGAGAGTAGAAGGAAAAAAATAAGGATAGCTAGGAGAAAGCAAATCAATTAATTTTACTTTTCATCCCTTTTAAGTTAAAAATGCATCTTTCTTTCTCATTGTCATTATGCAGGCTGAGCATTATCTTCTTCTCTTTTATACACATATAGACATATATATGTATGTATATATATATATACACACATTATATATATACACATACATATATATTTTAAATGCTGTCTTAAATTAATAGGGTGTAGCTGTAAATAAGATAGCTGAGTAGTAGCTGTTCAGGGATTCCTTATCAGCTTTAGTAATTTATTTGCTATCAGGAGTCAAATGTGCAAAATCCTTTGTTGGGAAACTCCAAAACTGATTTCTTGTTTTGTTTTGCAGCTGGACTTGTAAATACAAAAGAAAAAATGTAGGACTGATTTAATGTCCAATTTAAACTGGGCAGTTGCCAGCTTTCCCCATTTTTGTATGTATTGTAGATTAGTGTGTGTCTATGTTGACTGTAGTGGGGTTTTGTCTGACAAGCCTGGAATTTATACTTTGAAATAAAACTACTGGCTTTTTAACATTTTGAGTCATCTGTGCTTAGTTTCTGACACCTCAGGAGGCAACTCTCTCAAAAAAGAGCCCAGAGCCTGCTCTTTCTCTTCACAGGTGTTGCTACCTTGCTGAAGTAACATTGAGCAGCAAGGGTTTGCCTCTTGGTCATTCCCAGGAAGTCAACCAGGGCATGGCGCTGCCCTCACAGAAGAAAAAAAACCAAAGCAATGCTGTAACTTCTGCAAAGTCACCTTCCATGCATTTCTGCAAAGCTTGGACAGACAGGATCAAGTGACTTGCACCCTAAAATGGCCCCAGATGGATACAGGAATGGAAATCCCGTTGCTGGTGCTACTCTCCTTGCCCTCCATGATGCCAGGTTTGACCTGTGAAACAATGGTCATTCTTTCAACAAGAGGCTTTCAACAAAGTACCAGAGTTTTTCAGAGTACCCTTCAAGCATGTGGGCCGACTCACCTGGCCAGGGAGCAGCTGCTGTGCACAGCACTAAGTGCATCACTCAGGAATAATGAAATCAGGATTAATAAAAGCGTGTTTCAGTGCAGGCATCATGAAGGACTCTGCCCCCCACCCAGCTGCTTCAAGGGTAGAAGCCAGGAACAGCACCATGACAGATGTTGTGGCACTCGTTTGGGACCAATGAACAGCTGGACTAGAAGGCAGTCTGGGCAAATCTGCCTCTTGGACCCAACTCTGCTGCCAAATTGTAGAGAATTCAAAGTACTTAGAACATAGAGTTACTGACATGCCTACCCTGAATTAGTGCTGAGCCTGTACTTCAAGGGCATATAATTAATTTGTGATGGTAATAATTAGTTTCCTTGTACTTACTAAAATTTGCTGCAAGTCACTGACCAGAAGATGATGGACTCTTGTGAAGTGATGCCTCAGCACACTCCCACTTGAAACTCATGAGTTTCTCAAACTGCCTATTTAGACTAAGAGTATATGTACTGCACATAGTGTGGAACCTGTGTTTTATCATCAAATACAGCATAACTACTCTGCTTAAGCACTGCTGTAATTGCAGTTCCTGCTGAAGTAAAGCAAAGTGAGAATGTGAACATGCAGAACACTTGCTGTTTGCTGCAGGGTGGCTCTGGCACACACTCCATGGTAGGTCTGGAAAGAACTGCTACAGCCCCAGAGCAGAATGTACAAACAGAAAAGTCCATTTCTGCACACCACTGATGCTTCTACTAAGGAGACTGAAAAAACGCCAGCAGCTGGCTGAGAAGCAAATCTGAGCCAGCAGCACAGCACCAGGACACTGCCAAAGGAGTGCTGTTGGTTTCTCCCTGGAAGTGCTGTGCTGCCTGGCCTGGGCAGGCACTGGTAAGACCTTGCCCAGGTGTCTCCTGCTACAGAGCAGAGGGTGCTGTGACAGACTGTGGTCCCTGTAAGAGCTGAGGCTGTGCAGGGTATGACCAGTAGAACCAAGAGGGCTACTCGATTTCAGAAAAGCATGTGAAAGCTTGCATTAGATGTGACAATTTTGATGGTCCTGCTGAGAGGAGTAATTTCCTCTAGGCATTGACTGAACAGGGTTTTTCATTATGGCAAGAGAGATTTATCACAATCATCTCCCACTTCCATCTCCCCACCAAGTCCCTCTTCAGCCAAACCTGGAAACCTGAAGCTAGAGAGTCAGATGCCACAGGACTTGAAAAAACCTGAATGCAGGGTATGAAAAAGGGGGCAGCTTCTGCCACAAATCCTCTGCTTAAAGCATGCCTTCCTTTTTTTTTTTTCTAAGTGGGATCTGCAGAAGGAAATAAGATACTCAACAAGACCTTTAAAGTTTATGCAGCCGTCTGAGACTGAAGCCATCAGTTCTTTTGCAGCTGCCTACAGGGCCATGCAGCCCTATCAAAGCCTTCTCCTCTGGTCACTGATGCAGCTGTGCAGGGAAGAGGAGCTGGACCTGGCTGCTCAACCCTGCAGTCAGGACTGGCAGATCAACCCTGGCTGGCCTGCCAGCAAAGGAAGCACATAGGACAGCACAGCGCGAGGAATGCAGTGGCCTTTAGCAGCACAACCAAAGGCAAAAAAAATAGTCACAGGCTTATGGATTGGAGTCCTAAGGCTCACAAGGTCCCATTGATGTAAATACTTACTTACAGAAAGGGATTATCAAAAGTAGAGCTCTGTTTTCCTACAACTCTGGGTTGGAGCACAAAGCAGGTCATGCCTCAGAGTAGGAGGCTCAAAGTGAGAGAAGGCAGAGCTGCCATTTCCAGGCGTATTTGCCATGACATGGGCACATCACATGTGCCACACAGCTCCTCTCCCTGCAGGTGGAAGCATCTAGCTGTGCCTTGGGTCAAGAACACTGTTCATTGCAGTATTCCATTGGCAATTTCCTGGTCCCTGTAAACAGTATTTCTCCATTTGTATTTTTATATAAAACTGTGTGAAAAAGCAGTAAATAGATCCTGCAATGGTGCTGCATTGTCTAGGAGTGACAGTGAAGTCAAGCCATCCTCCAGCCACTCTGTGCTTCCAAACAAGCAGCTGATTCTTGGTCCTCTGCTTGCTGGCAGCTCAGATCCTTGCACCACTCTTCACGACCCAGCTCCATTCCTTATGTGTTCTCCTTAATGCCTGCTGCAGCCTGTTCAGTCCAGGTCAATTCAGTCCAGTCTGTGGCAGTGGCTCCACCACCACATGGAGGAGGTCTCTGCACACAGCATCTCACACCTACCTCTTTCTACATCAGCAAATCACTTCAGTCCCTTCATGGATTTTTCATCGTCAACAGCAGCTTTGCTGTAACTTCTGGTCTCCCTCTTCCCTTGGCAAAAATCAGCCTTACTGTGACAGCCACATATTTAGGGTAGAACCTCACCTATACTGCAGTAACTCACTCCCTTCCCCATCACACAAGCTAAACTCTAAAGGCTACATTAAAACCTCACACTGCTCATCATTCTTCACCTTCATAACATAGGGCAGTGCTGTGCACTGTTTAGCTTGGACCATCAAGGATATGAGGAAAGAGCTATTTATTTTGTTTTACTTAATTACACATACAACATCTAGCACAAAACAGCCCAGTGACTCGACTCCTTGGCATAAACACAGGTAACTAAGAGTAATGTGCACAGCCCTGGTGCTCACAGCCATCTCACTGTCACATTCCCCTGCCACAGCCGAGGGAGCAAGCAAAGATGTCACCGAGCAACTGCATGGGCTGATCCATTCCAAGACAGAGATCCCTTGTAAGAGATCCATTGCATCACATTTCTGTCCCTGCAGCCTGGGGCAGGGGCATTTCCAAAGCATCAGGCTGCTTCCCTTCACCCTCTTTTGCAGCCTGACATTGCCAGCTGCTTTGGCCACACAAAGGAAGTCTTGACAATGCAACTGAAAGTCACATCCAGTACACAACAGACTGATCTTGCCATGGAGAACACACCCTTGACTTTCTCTGCTAGTGACATTCCTGGATGGGAAGCAACCTGCAGCACACTACTCAGAAAAAAGGCAGATGTCAAGCCAGCACGGAGGTAAGGCCATCATGGCCCAAAGCAGCCACCTGGCTTGGCTCAGCCCTGGAGACAGGTCCCATGTTGCTACTAGAAACAGATCATTCTCACTGGTGGCACTGCTCCTCACTCCTGCTCTGGGAACAGCTGTGATGACTCAGATCAACAGAAAGCTGTGACACCTGCTTCTCATCAATCCTAGTCAGAGGAAGGGCCACCCAAACAGCTCAGAAGAAAGGAATGTGCATTGGGCTGCAGTGAAGCAGCCAGTATCAGTACAAAGTGCCCAGCAGGCAGGATATGGGAAAGCAGGTAAGGCACAGGGATGTGGACATCCAGGTCGATTTATTACATACAAGAAATAAAATTCCACTTTAAAAAAAATCCACTTGTGGCTATTGATGCTGGTTTTACAGGATCGGCCTCATGGTGACAAAATCGAAGTTGTAGGACTCCGGCAGGCCCTGGTGCCGCGTGCGGTTGAACCGCCTCCAGGTGAAGACGGGGAGACCGCCCTGCACCGGAGGGCCATTGATGGCAGAGGCTGTGAACGCCGCAGCCAGGCGGAAATCCGACACCTGGAACAAAGGACAGGAACCCGGGGCAAAAGGGCAGCGTGAGGTTTGACACATCCCCCATCCCAGGCAGCAGGAACAGCTCCAGGAGGTTTGATAACAACGTGAGGGAAGCGAGCAGAGGAAAACATGCACAGGCAGCAATTCCTTCCCTGTGCAGAAGCACCTCCGACCAGGCAGCAGCCAGTGCTGAAGGGCAGCAGCAAAGCACAAGCCCACACATGCCCTCTAGCCCTTGCACTAGCCAGGCTGAAAGAGCCAGTGCTCAGGCAAGCCTCCCTGGGTTTATGGGGCTACAGCAGGCAGATGAGGGGGTCTGGTCTAAACTCTGCTGCATGTTGAGCACTTGGGCCATCCTCTGAGGCATGTCAGGGTAATTCAGGAATGGGGAAAGGCAGCACAGAGTTAATATTGCTACCCAGACTCTGCCCTGTTCCTTCATTGTCTCCAAAGAGGTTCCCAGCCTGCTCCACCTTCCCAAACTAAGACCCAAAAATTGCCTGTAGAGTTCACAACTAAAACAGGTTTGGCCTCTGCTCTAGGTTATTTCTGTCAATGCCCCTCTTTAGGCCCCTGTTCCACCCCCAGACCAGCCCATTCCCCTTGCCTAACTGTGCTGGCTAAGGCACCGCAGCATGCACTGACCACTCCCTTACCAGACCCCTCTACACAGCCATTTTCTGCATTCCTCTTGTATTACCCAGCTCTGGAAGCCTCCCACACTACTGTCCACTGCAACAGGCAGCTGGCTGGACACAGCAATGGAGATACCAAAATAGCCTCTCCAGGCCCATCCTAGCAACCAAACTCATAATCCAGAAATGCAGCAGGCTGGGCCCCACAGGATAAAACACTGTACAACTTCTCAGCACACCAGGGCTGCACAGCTGCTTACTTGGGCATTGCTCTTCACAGTGAAAATACCATATAACCTGCCTAAAATAAATGCTGCTTTCTCCAGGACAGTAGGTCTAAGGATTTTCCCACATCCCCCTAAAATGCAAAGTGATCTTCACCAAACTTTTCAGAAAACAGTTTTGCAGAGAGGTGGAGCCCCAGAGCAGGGTGGCTTACTAGAGAGCCGGGCTGTGGTAAATGCAAAGCTAAAGTGAGACTGCGACCAAATTCCTGTGGGCTCTGGGAGGCACCCACACAGTCCTCATGAACAGGAGGGTAAGGCTGTACAACAGTTTCCTTCCCTGAGTGAGCTGAAGACTCATTTCCTGCTCTAAGGCTTTGGGGTTTAACCCCTGAACACCACAAGCTTCCATGGACATAGCTGTTTCACACACCTCTCCCTGTATCCTCTGCCACTGTGTCAGGACTGATGTCAGGGACAAGAAATGAGACTCTGCAGAGAATTCCCATCTGAGGATGTGCCCAAGCACAGGGACAGCATGAAAAGAGGGAATAGACATGCCCAGCCATGCTTGCCCTAGTGCAGGGAAACATGCTACAGGTCTGACAGGAGCACAAACAGGCTGCAGCAAACATTCAGCAGATGTTGAAATTGAGGTAATTTACCTTGGAGTCATAGCAGCCTGCAGGCACTGGTAAAGAAGGATTCAGGTCTTCCCGGCAGCAAATGGTGTTGCAAGGATTGTGTTCAGCATAAGGATCACGCTGATAGTCTGGGGTGAAATATGGTGGGAAGGGCAGGAAGGAAGGAAGAAAAGAAAATAAGTTAGTCCCCTCACAAAAAGCTGATGCCAAGTACTGGAGCCACTAAAAGCTGGGTAATTGCACTCTGTCACATTGCTCTTGTGCTTCTCCCCAAGTACTTGCTACAAGTCAGTGTTCAAGACAGGACATTAAGTAGACAAGCTCCTAATCCAAGACCATGCAGCTGCTTCTGCATCCCAGGGGCACCACTGCCAACCTCTAACCACAAACATCTGCAATTCCACCTGATGAAATTCCACATGATGAAAGCTTGTAGAAACTTTGTCAGGAGAGAAAAGCAGAAGAGAAAGGGTAGTGGGGAGGAGGGAAGAAGGGAGAAATGCAGCAATGACAGCCTTTGTTTTCCTGTTCTGGATTAAAATACGTGTCAAGGAGCAAACCCTTCAAACACCCGCTGCAGTAGCTGCAAGCCAGGAGGGGAAGGTGGACAAGCCTCAGCATCTACGAGCTCACTGCTACTCGCAGCCCAGACAGGAACAATACCCCACCCTGGGAGAGGCCTCCCAAACCCCAAGCCCAGTAATCAGCAAGCTCCCTATAATTGGGAATAAAAATATAGCATCTAAAGCTATCAGTACTTTGAGATGGGCTTAGCCAGAAGTTAATTAAGCTGGGTTTAATCCAGTTAAGGAGAACCCCATCAGGAAAAAGCAACAGAGCATTACCTACTGTCCTGGTTAAACCCCTGCTGGCAACTAAGTACCACACAACTGCTCATCCAGTTCCCTCCAAACCCCATCCCTCATGGGATGGGGAGCAGAATCGGAAAAAGGTAAAAAACATGGTTTGAGATAACAACAATTTTAATAAGTGAAATAAAGTTAATAATAAAAATTAAAAAGGAGGAGGAGGGAGAGAGAAATAAACCCCGAGAGAAACAAGTGATTCACAATACAATTGCTCACCACCTGCTGACTAATGCCGCACCCATCCCTGAGCAATGATCAGCCCCTTCCAGCCAATTCCCCCCAGTTTACACAAGAAGCATGAGGTTCAGTGGTATGGAATATCCCTTTGGCTACTTCAGCTCAGATGTCCTGGCCATGCTCTGCCAGCTTCTTGTGCACCTGCTCGCTGGCAAAGCATGGGAAACTGAAAAGTCCTTGACTTATCAACAACTAAAACATTAGTGTGTTAAATAGTGCTTAAACTATCAACATTATTCTCATACTAAATCCAAAATACAGTACTGTATTAGCCACTAAGAAAATTAACTCTATCCCACCTGCAAAAGACCGTTTGCCTGAACATGGAAAAAGACCTTAAGTTTTACACTAAATTCTCTGGTCTGATCTCATCTAACCGTTGCTTAGGATTTAAGGCTTTCAAGATTGACAGGCTGTAGATGTATTAGGTGATAGCAGCCCATAAAGTCTCTTGGAGTACTGTCCCTGGGAGTGAGAAGCTTCCTGGAAAAGTCAAACAGCAAGCCCAAAGAGGCCTTGTTCTTGATAGAGCAATTCTAGCCCAGTTTCCTACCTCGAAAATAAGCTTGTGTTACCTTTTTGCTTTGTGTGTATTCTGCATTTAGGGCAATATAACTGATCTGTATGTGAGGCTGCAGCTTCCCACTATAATCCAAGAAATAAAAGTAACACTTCTTATGAGGATCAGCTCCACAGTACACAAACATGTGTCTTACTGTTGTATCTCATGATGTATTTCATGCTTTCCAAGTTGGTCACCTTGCCCTGGTCTCGACGGAAGATTTTTGCTCTTGGAGCAAGCTCATAGGAAAAATCCATGCCGTACTTGACAACGTATGATGCATACCCACTGAGATTGTAAATCTTTTCATGGAAAGGGATATTGTACGAAGGCCAGTAACCTGCCAGAGACAAACCCCAATCTGTTAATCACTCAGAAAAGCTGGATGTTCTTGCTTATATCAGAAAAGAAAATAAATAATATTCCATGTTGCATTGCCTTAACTCCTAATCATGCTCTTTAGCATGTCGAGGAACAACACAGAAAACTGGTTTGAACACAGTAAGGCAACAATCACTGGCATGACCAGGGTTGACTCCCAGTGTAACAGCACTGGAGACTGCGTACCCAGGCAACCCGCCCCCAGACTTCCACCCTCAGGACTCATCCTGCAAAACAGCTGAGATCAGACTTGGCAGGAGCCTCAGGTGAACATGCAGTGTGGCCACAGCCCTCTTGCAGAGGTTTCCCTGCTGAATCTCAAAGGACTGCAAGATCATTTACCTCCACCAGACTTCACAGTGGGAGGTTTTTACCCCCTTCCCATCTCACCAAAGCAGAGTAACACACCACGCTGAGATGTCAGGGATGGACTGACACACACAAACACACTCAGACCACAGAGCTTCTTGGGGTGAACAGGAGGCAGGCCAGCACACACACACACTTTCTGCAGTGGGGATTTCAGACAGTGATAAAGAAAGATGGGGGGATTGCTGCACATTTGCCAGCAGCTGCCTTTGAAGGTTAACTGATTGATCAGCAGAGCAGAGCCCTGCTCTAACTTTCCCAAAAGCAATCCTGCATTTTTGTTAACTCTGAAGAGCAAAGGATGCCAGGCAGAATTCCAGAGAAGAGTTTTGAGTAGGTGACATAAAACTGCCTGAAAGAAGACCACTGCAGAAAGCTCTTGTAAAGAGCCAGGAGACCTTCTAACCCAGGTCAGAATCTGGGTACAGGAAGTTCGGGAATAAATAAGACTACATACCTATACCTTAACATTTAATTTTTTCTATTTTTTAGGCAGCAAGTACGTCTAATGAGCTAGGCCCAAGAGTAGCACACTTCCAAGTTGTCTCCAAAGCACTGACATTCCCTGTTCATTCTCTAATCACATACATCGGGATTTGGCATGGAGATTTACTATCTAGGCACTGGTAAATGCAGTGCTCCACGTATTAACATCAGCCCAACATAATGTGAGAAGTCTGGCTGTAAGATGCTCAAGAAAATCAACTGGAACTCACTGGGAGCAATACACACAAATACAAATCAAACTTCCTGAAGGAGAGATATTCAGACAGCATAAGCTATAGAACACTGCCTGAATGGAGGCCTCACCAGCTTGGGTCCTGCCTAGGATACAGGAGACAGGAATACCCTGTCTGCTGGCATTTGCTTACGTGACCTAGAGCCTACCTGAAGGAAATAGGTTGTGTACAGGCTATGTTGTAATACAGGCGTCCTCCAGAAATGAGCAACTTGCCAGCCTCTAACGACACAGGCCGGAGGATACGGATACATCAGCTTCCAAACCAGTAGGGTTTAGTTGTGATTCAAAAAGGTGCTATTGTCTCACACGAACGCAGTGCATACAGATGACCCCTTTCTCCCACCTGGAAAAACTTTTTGTTAAAATTGCTAAAACAGAGGAAGCTATTGAACTTCTCCTCCAGCAAGAGGTCTTCTGTGTCTCGGGCTCTGCAAGACTGCAAATCCCATGCAGAGAGTGCAGCAGTCAGCCTAAGCCAGGCTTTACCCAAGGGCTGCTATAAGCCAGTGAAACCCGGCAGGGTGCACAGCAACAAAAAACATGTCAAGAGAGACTGTAAGGTTGAAAGGGCGGGAGGGGGATGACATGAAGGCAGCAAAAACTCCCTGAATCAAAATGCTTTCCTCCTCTGCCCATTCAGAGCAAAAGATATCAGCAATATAGAGAGATAGAGCGATGAGAATATTGCACATATGGTGGAAGACACTCAGATCCCAGGTTTTGCTCTGATATGTTGCTTTTGATGTATTACTCATTCATCATCAAGAAACACGAACTGCAGCCTACTCCTGTGACCTATTCCTTCACCAGAGACAGTGTTGCCATCCCTCACCTCCTCTAAAGGATTCCTGAGTTTCCTTTGTCAACATACAGAAAACACCTGGACATCTTTGCCTGGAAAGGGCAATGTACGAGATGCTTGATTTTGAGAACTCATCTGCACTGGCCTACAAAATAAGATGACAGAAGCCATAAAGAAAAAAAAATCTTTCAATTTTCAAACCTGTATAAGGAAATGCTTCATTTTTCCTCAGTACAAGGCTTACTACAGCAATACTTGCCTTTGTTCACCTGAGATTTTAATTCTCATTCTCTGTTGTTTCTAGGTTTATGCTTCAAAGAGACTTAAAAAGCCAGTGCTGGTGGCAAACTCACTCTGACCAAACCAGAGTGTCCGCAGTGCATTATCTTGGGACACCAGCTACATGGCAATGATGGAGTGTGCCAGGGTCAGCTATTCTACAAACACTTTAAGCCAGCACTGCTCTTGAGAAAGGTAAACCTCCTTCACCTGAGCTGCTCCAAGCATCTGGAAACAGGGCAGGGGCCTCAAGGGGACTTGTCTGGTGTTCTGCATGGCACGGAGGAGTTCAGATCTGCTGCTTACTGGAGCAGTGTTGGCTTACAGCAGCTGAGGTCTCCAAGACTGCACTTTGGCAGTGCTTAGCCCACCCTGTGTGCTGAGGGCTGCCTCCTAATGTTTAAACTCCCAGAGACTGACTGCTCTGTTATCCAATACACACAAGGTACATTTAGATTTCTGGGAAAAGACATACTGTAGGTGTGAAGTAGTGCGTACCCTCCAATACATGCTGCCACCTTTAAGAACAGAGCAGCTACAATATCTCAGAGGGAAGAAGTGGTCACTGTGTGCCCAAGCCCAGGAGCTGGGCTCAGTCCTACAGTGAATGCCACACAGCTGCTCCAAAATCATTGCCAGAAAGGAACTCAGGGTACCTGCCAAGCCCAGCCTCTCTGCACAGGTCAACACTGACATGATGGGGTTGCAATATTTCCAGTGCCAGAGCTAGAGGGTCTCTATCAGCTTCTTTGTCTGCACCCCACACACAACACAGCACTGAGAAGCCCGAGGCAAAGGAAGCCAAAAGAGCCAAAGATGCATAAGGGAGAGACATGGGACTTCTCCAAATTATCAGTAAGAAGTATCTTATACAACCATACTGACAATGTGGCAATGCCTGGAATAAGCCAGAACTTTCCAAGAAGCTAGACACAAGGAAAAATTTCAAAGAGAAACAACCCCAGCTGCTAACATAGACAAATTTCCTGTCATTTTGATGATGAGCAATTCATCAATTTACCCCTTCAGCATGTGATTAGAGGAAGGAGCACAAAGCACCAGACACACTTAAGGCTCAGGCTTTTTGTTGCTGACGTAAGTGTCTAGTAAACACTCGTGAATTAAACCTGACAGTGTTTTGCTTCACCAAGATTTTTGTTTGTTTTCCATCAAGTTGTTGCTAGTCTTGCTAGGGAATTAAAGAACCTTTTAAAGAGCAAATATTTATCAGAAAACAAAGATCCAGAAAAGTTCAGGAGATGAATTTAACATAGAACTTCTTTCGTATTCAAAAGTTCATCTTCTTGCAGGGTGACCCACTCAACAACCATTTCAAGGAGCCCACAGCATCACAGTTATTAGTAGTAGTTATTATTAGAAGTGCTGCAAACAGATCTCACACTTTCCCTCATCGGTCTCTACGACAGGGCAAAATAATACCAGAAAAAAGGCAAAGAGGCAAGCAAGCAAGGAGATAAAGTCTATTTTTCCCTCCTCTGCTTCTAGGAGACACAGATGGTCACCGCATTGCTGCCACAGCATACCAGATAAATGAATACATTGCAGTTGACCTGGCAACAGAGGGATGCTCATGCAAAGCTGAGGGTTGCTCACACAAGGCTTCCTTACTTTAAACTCAGGACTAGTGTTCAACAAACCCTTCCCTGGTACAAAACACAATTCTTAGATGGCATAAAGAGATGGTTTTCCTAAGCCAGTAACTACTATAGGAGCTATTACCTTTCCGGAGAACATTTGTTTGATCAGAATATTCCACAAGGGTTGGGATCTGCTCAACAATGTACAGTGCACCATCATCAAGGCTCCTCTGCAGCTTGACCTTCTTCAGGTCTAGAACCATGTACTGATTGTTGTAGGTTCCTGGGTATGAGAGCAAGAGAGTTACATGTACTGCCATGGGAAGAAAATGATTACAGGAGGTAGAGGGAACACATCTTTTTTCTTCAGATGCATATGAAGGTGTACTTACCAGAGTTGCACTTTGAGAAGGTCTCTGCCCAAGTTTTGCCATCATTTGCCATCATGTTGGCAATGCGGACCCTCTGCCAAGCTAACAAGGATTCAGGCACCACTTGCTTAATGAGGGTTTGGTTGAAAACACTGTTGGTAGTCTGTAGCATTACCAAGCCACTGCCTAGTATGTAAAAGTCATCCAGGGACACCAAAAAGCCTTAAACAGCAATAACACAAAACTTGTTATCTTTGTGAAGCTTTGATATACTCATAGAACAAAACAGAGAGACAAGCCATGAGAATATGGATGAGTCAATGTGTGTGTGTGAAATCAAACTGTACAAAGATTAAAGATGAGGTGGTAACTTCCGCAAGGGCTTTAGGCCCACCTGTCAACATAGTTTGAAATGAGAAACTGTCACACTTTCAAGACACCTAATTCTTTGTCTAACGCATTTGCTTTGTGTTTGTATGCCAGTCTTGGAAGCTTCTCCATAAGTCAACCTGTGTCTTAATCTTATGCTGAGGATTACATACACTAAATGCCTATCGAGTGTTTCTAACAAAGAAATGAACTAAAAACCCATAAAAATCCAACAATGAAAACCAAAGTACAAACTCCACAAAGACGTTTTCATCAACTAGTTTCCGTTTTAGATTTTTACTCTGTAAAGACAACAGAAATTAATTTAATTAATTTGAATTAATCCCCTTAATTAACCCCTTCTGTATTAAATCAAGCAGAAAAATCTTCCTTCTAGTTTAATCTTTTCCCATATAAGTATTCTTAAAAGCATCTCCAAGAAATGGGCATCTCTTAAATCATAAACCACATGCTGTATATGAAGAGAAGCTCTACCTACTCCTCTTTCTGACATATTGTCACTGGGCTTTTTTTATACCTGCCAGCTCTGCAAAGCCAATACAGCGATGGATCTGTGGGCAGGATTCCCTTCCAGGTTACATGCCAACAGAAATACTAAGTCCAGTTGCAAATCCTTCGCCAGGAGGTAGCATACAGAGCTGCAAAGGTCAGCTATGCCTTGGATAGCGTGGGGACTACTTGTAGAGCAGAATAACTTGGCTTTTAGATTACTCAGCAGATATGTGGCTGCCAGGCTGGGGAAGAACAGTTGTTAACAGAGCTCCTGATGGGGAAGTCATATAGATCCTAAACTCTTGTTAAGAAGTTTTTAATAGTATCAGTCTTCAAAGAGTACAAAATGCTAAAATGCTGTGCAACACCATAATAGCTGAGTTCCTTTATGAAATTTTCCACAGCAAGCTTTATTAACGCAATCTGCAAACAAAGGTCACCAACCCAGGACAGCAAGAAAGACAACCCAGCTCTGCCTCCTGTTCCTGGGCTTTTATCAAAAGGCAGACCACCTTCAAGCAAAAGTAATGTTTAAGGGCTCTATTTCAGCAAAATTTCTTTAAAGTAGCAAGTTCTCAAATCAGAACACATCCAGGAAAATGCACTGTGTGGTCACCTGTTCTCTAAAAAAATATCAGTATAGAATAGACTGAGCACCCTGGCAGCTGGTATTTTACTCACTGAGAGAGAGTCAATACATTATGTACATTATCAGCAGAGATCTCTCTCAAATAAGTAAGGACAAGAGAAACATCCTAAACTTGGCTCTGCCAAAAAGAAGTTTTTATACAAAAACATGGGATACTCTGCTGCATAACAAGTCAAGTGGTGCTTGCCCAAACAGAGACAAAAATTGAAATGGTTAAGACAATTGTGATATGAATTGAGCATCAATTCCTGTGGGTGACAACGCCAAGTGTCCCACTTCAAAACAAACCAAGTAGTTTCTTTCTTTGATTTTAATCAAGAGCTGAGATAAAACAGAAAAACTTGACTCAAAGCAAGTGCTAACACAAGGAATGATGCTGAATTAACTGAAGGTTGAACTCTGTAATTCAAATAAACTGCAAAGCTCAGCTAAGCTGAAAAGAAGGGGATTTCCTTCTGGGCCTTAGTATGTACCGAGTTTTATCCGGCAATGTTTTGTAACACAACATGCCCTCCATGATACACCATTACTAGCCCAATTATTCCAAGATGGCATTTACCATTTTGATTTAAGGCATAGGCAACTCCAAAACAAAGGGAAGCTAAAACACAAGCAACAGGTTACCCACAGTAAAGACATAATAAAACCTGGGCAGAGAAGTCTAGAGATATCAGCAGATCTTTGATGTCCTCTTTTGCCATTCTTTTAAGTGTGAATGAGAATCTGTTGTAATTGAAGGTGTTATCTTACTGTACATTTCTTCTATTTCTTTTCCTGTAAAACCACCTCTGTAAACCCAACCCCCGTTTTTGTCAGGAATACTCAGTCAAATTTTTTTTAAATTTTTTTTTTAACCCCTCCCTACAATGAACATGACAACTCGTACATAGAAACGAGTAAAAGTACTTCTGATTGCATCTTCTGGATCTGAGCCATTAAGATTCAGTTTCCAAATGCCACTGGAAAACTGAAGTTTCCAGAGTCTGGAGTTTCACTCATCATGACATTAATCAGCCAAGCAAAGCAAAGCAAAGCATTTTTTGCAATCTGAGCCACAGTGTTCTCCAGAAAGTCAGCACATCAAAGAGCATGTGGGTGGCAGCACGTTCCCTGCCGCTATTGTTCTGAAAGAGGTAGACTGCTGCTTTCTGAACCAGATGGCATCAGCTTTTTTGGTGTTTTAAAAGGTCACTGTGCTCATTCAAGTGCAGAGAGGGTCAGCTTTACAGGCTGGAAGTCAAAGCTATAAGGTCTAGCGCACCCCTCAGGGATGGGAGTAGCTCCTGACTGAGATGCCCAATGCTCTGGTGTATAAACACACTTGAATATGGGAAAGTGGAGGTATTCTCTGGATTAACAGAGAATCAGCAGCTGCTTCTCATGTCAAGACTGAACACCCATCAGCTGCCTTCCTTCCACTTGCACATCTCTCATAGGCACTAAGAAATAGCACATCCCACACTATAGCTCTAATCTCAACTCCAAAGTTCACCTGACACTTTCCTTTGCTTCCCTCCAGGTTTTAAACAGATGTTGGAGGAACCAGTGAAGCAGGAAATGGTCTGGCAGTATCTCATGAGCAAACTGGATCCCTAAGAACAAAGGCTACCACCCTGTCCATGGTTTGTTTCTCCCAGCTCTTCCTCAAGCTGTGGGGAAGGATAACGCTGCACTACCACCAGATTACTTCAAAGCAAGGGACACAAACTACCTCTCTCTCCTGCCTTACCATGTATATGTATTTGACATGCATACTCATCCATCAAGACAACTTGTGCC
This sequence comes from Edolisoma coerulescens, assembly GCA_013397115.1. Classification (NCBI taxonomy): domain Eukaryota; kingdom Metazoa; phylum Chordata; class Aves; order Passeriformes; family Campephagidae; genus Edolisoma; species Edolisoma coerulescens. Next base: position 815,108 of record VWZW01000237.1, on the reverse strand, counting down.
ATCTTACCCCCATATCACAGCCTAGCTCAATCAAGAAAGATTCCAACAGCAGACCAGAGGAGCAAAGGTAGAAAAATTCTTCAGCTTTTCTTCTTCAACTGTTTTGTTTAAACTGCTAAAATCAAATTAACATACTTTAAAAGACTGTGGCTCAGCACAGAGAAGATAGTTCACTATCCAAACCAGAGTGCTTGGTCAAAATGGCACATTCCCGTTCTTAAATGGAGTTCAAAAGAGCTCCATCCAAATAGATGGAAATCCTGGAAGCTGCAACGTCCCTGCTATCCAAAGAAAATAACAAATTTTATCCGTTAGTTTGGCTCATTTCTTTGAATGCCTCAATGGGCAGTGTAAAGAAGTGACTGGAAGAGGGAAAAGGGGCACAGAGGGAGGAGAGGTGCAGGTTTCTGTCTGATCCACCACTAGACAATGTGGCGCAAAACATAGCACCTACCTTGTTTCTATCATCAGTTTCTTACTCCCTCAAATGAGCACAGCTTCACTCAACATTTGTGAGGAACAGTAACATTCTCTGTACGATTTCTCTCTGCTGTGCATTGATTCACCAGCCACAGGAAGTACTTATGTCCAGAGCTTGAAGAAGACAATGAAGCTCAAGCTTTCAGTTCAGACATTCCTCCTTTCCAAAGGTTCACAGAACTGTCCTACGTGCAGCTCTGCAGACGAAGACTATGAGCAGAGTTCAAGTGAGGATTAAGGTGAGTTAGTGTGGAAATGAGCAGCAAGTGAAGAAATCATTCTGCAAAAACAGAGGTTACAACTCCCATTAATTCCCACTTGACTGTGCCTCTGCAGCACTACTGCTTCTCTGAAGGGGAGAAACCAGCAAAGAGAAGATATGCTGTTAACAATGGACATTTGAACATGGTGGCAGAACACTGATAACTGCTGAGGAAGCTGGGATGGACTCTGTAATTCCTGCCTGTCCTCCTACCTACTCAGTCACAACATGAGCAAAGAAGTACAAGGCCCTCCAGCTGTACCACAATGCACACCCTAATACAAATCATGGTTAGTCAATAGCCTCAGAACCTCTAAACTGAGTCACAGCAAACACTAATTTTTGCAATCTAGTAGCCTGTCTTTTGAAATTCAGTAAATAAATAAATAATATGGATAATTTTACTCTGTGACCCTAGGAGGAATCATGGATTTGGCACATTCCTTCTCAGAAGTCAAATGACTCCTTAACGTTTTCTGACACAGCTTTCGGACAGCAGCATAGTTTTACTTTATATCCAATCTTGTTGGATGACAAGAGTCTTTGAATAACTCAGTTAAGTGTCACTGAAGGCCTGGAAGGGCACCCGCCTTTTAATGCTCTCTGTTTCCTCCAGAAGTTAATACTTCTATGTTCACAGGATCATGTTACTATTCAGGAGAGATTACTAGGTTGGCCTTTCTTACTGGTTCTTAGTGTCTATCAGGACAGAGAATAAGAGTGGGAATATTTATGCAGGGAGACATTACAATTGTTGAGTTGAACCATGGCCAGGATCTGCAGATTCCAGAGTCAGATGCTCTGAAAATATCCTCTCTCATCGTAACACGGAGCAGAGGAATTTGGCAGTTGCCTCCTTCCTACGTGATGTCCCTAGAGCATTACTAAGCCAGTGCTTACTCATCCCATGGAAAACTGCAAGTCTGTGAACTACAACTCACAGCTAATGCCATTTGCTGCAGTCAATGGACATGCTTGTCTAGTGCTTGTGATAGTACCCTGTAATCAGGCAGCCAGTGAGCACACTTTGCATACCACAGGCCTCTCAAACTTCACTGTAGCCATGGGAACTATGCTTTGCAACAGTTCTCACTCAGTTTTTTTGGTAGAAGTACACCTTCCCACATCAGCATGTCAGAGTCCACATGGCAATAGGAGGCTTTAAAAAATAAGCCATTTCTGCAGACCTCAACACTCTCAGGGAAGCACACTGGGATTCTGTTCACCAGTGAACAGATCATAACCATTTCATCAAAGCAGTAGCTAATTTTCGGGTATCCTGCCACACAGTATGCTTTATCAGTCTCATGAAAACAGAATATTTGTATTTCCTCATCCAAAGAATCCACAAAAGGAACAACTGAAAGACATCACCACAGACACCCACTAAAAATAAAGTAATAAATGCTGTGTGGCTGACCTTGATCCCCAGTTTTCAATCTGCAGCACACAACAGTTGCTAAACAGAGCCACATTCTTGTGAAGGGTAGTGCTATCATCAGTATTTCAGCTGAGAGATATGAAAGCTAGAATAACCTTATGAACATTCACGTGATGAACAGAGCTGAGAAACCTTTGCCTTCTACCAAATTACAGAGGCTTGGCAAAATTCCTTGCAACAAGTGAGCGAAATTCCTCCAAGGCAATCGCAGATAACCCAAGCTCTTGAAAGGCTGTACGCTTAACAGACATTCAGACTAACTCTACCCCTTCCTCAAATTAAAAATCTCACTTGTCAGAAAACGTTGCATTCCTGAGGAGAGTCACTGAGGAGGGTCAGAACCCCACAGAAAAAGGCTCGTTTTCAATGTGAAATGAACGCAACTGCTTTTCAAAACATTTTCCCAGTCACAGTCTCAGGAGTCCCTGCCATGAAGGACCCCTGCCCTTGAAGTAAGGCACCATAACTCAACAAAGCATGTTTTGAAATCATCAGCCAACAAAATTTCATGAGAATGAGATGGTCTCCTACAGTACTTACTTCACTTAAAATGTTTTATGAAGATTCTTGAGTGTTTGGGTATTTTTGAACTTGAAATTTCACCTCTAAAAATTTATGCAATGTCAGCTCTAAGACGGAGTTATAGTTTAGCTTTGGTTTTTCACGTTCCCATTTCTTGGTGCTATTCTGTGGCAAGAGTACATATTTTGCCACCAAAACATTACGTGCTGGCAGTTTCTAACATTTGGGCTAATCTTCCCAAAAGAGACCCTAAATATTTTGGCTGGCTATATTACTAACACACCAAATAAGCATTAAAAAATACTCCCTGNAAAAAAACCCAACAACAAAACAACTGAAGGCTTCTGAACCCAACATCAAAGAAGCCAACACACTTTCAAACAGCGAATGTTTGATACTCAGTAATAATCCCATTACACCACGAGTCATGTCACGGTGGTAAACAGAAGTGCTCAAAATTGTTATTACCAAACATGGGAATGCTATAGGCAAGGTGAGGAGTTCAACACTTGAGATGACTGCAGACTACACAAGCAGAATTCAAAGCAGCATGTTTGTGCCAGAGGTAAAATATTTAACCAGTACTATTCAGAGCACTGAAGGTGATTAATCAACAACAAAAGACAACGACAACAATATCATGTTCAAGACAGAAAATTCAAGGTGGCATTTTGTCCTCTTGGTGGCTAAAAGTTTTAAGGTAGATTGAAGCCAGTGCTTGTTGAGTTACCATCCTTTTCTCAGCCAAGACAGCCACAAGACAGTAAGGTGGTCCGTGCCAAATTAAGTACTACATTGTTTTGGTTTTTTTGACTTTACCTGGGTAACTGCTGAACGAGACACGGCTGGTGCTGGTGTATGGATCAACTATATTAAAGTTCCAATGCTTATATATTCTCAGTGTGGCTGCATAAGTAAACCAGCTGGAATGGGCAAAATATATATTCTCATATCCAGGTAGAACCTGGAAAACAGAAGCAGAAAGATGAGTAATTTCAGACCCCACAATACTCTTCATTTTTTCTACTTGACAGAAACTGGGAGAACTACTTGTTTTAAGCAGTCTGATTAATTGCATTGTTGAAGAAAGAGCAGATTCTTGTGTTTTTAACTGTGTACTAAAAGAATTTCTAAAACATCTGGAAACAATTCTTGCCCATGTGTTATTTTCAAAATAAAACACCTTGGGGTTATTTGGGATACCTGCATCACATGGTATGTTTTTTCCCCCAGTTTCATTTTGAGTATTTGTACTCATACATTCAGATCAGATGTTTACAAACATATCCAACATTAATTTAAAACATGCTATTTCTGTGAGAATTCCTCTGGTTCACTTTGAAGTGGAGTACAGAAGCAAATGCAAGTAAATTCAATTTGAAAAGGTAAATATATATGTTGATAGTACATCTCTTCAAAATATTTCCCTGGTTCTATGATTTGTTGTTAGCTCAGAAACCTCTTGCTGTAGGCAAATGCTTCAATTAATGTTTCTCAATTGAAGGTGAATATCGTTGCTCTGCGATACATGGAGTCTCCAGATGCTGCTTAAATCCTTAATCATTTTAACTGAAAAATGTAATTGCCACTATGATGCATCAGTCACTTATCTTAAAAATGTGGGGGGGTTTTCTGTCATTACTCCCATTGGAAAGACATTCAAGGGTATCACTATTAACAGAAAACATTAGCCACTTGCACCCATTTGATTTGTTTTTACGGTAGCACTGTCCTTAAGGTTAAGTAATCCTTTTCCCCTTTTCTCCCTGCCTATTTGCCCAATGTATTTGTAGTCACTCATAATACCCCTTTTCAGACTTCACTTCTCCAGGTGAAATGAGTTACTCTCTTCCAGTCTCCTCTCCATGGTAGCTCCTCATTCCCTAGTAATTCTAGCAGCTTTTCACCATCCATCTCTGTGGTTTTGGTTTGGTCTTTTCCCTCCCCTTGAACAAGTGAGAAAAACTGGACTCAAAATCCTATGGAGGCACAAATGCCAACTGCATAAATGCATCTTGATCATTGACAGAAGTCTCTTTATGCATATGCAACATAAACAGGGAAGACTCCAGAAACGTAGACTCGCGACACTGCAAATCAGCACAGTCACTGGAGATTAAGTTCTGGTGCTCACCTTGATCAGTGCAGAGCAGTGTCCCATGTCCCACTGGTATCTCCCATGGCTTCCTGGCTCCACATTGCATTGTCCACCCCGTGCAGAATAATCAAATAATGCAGGAATAAGGTCCAACAGGTCTCCAACTGCATTCAGAAACTGGACATCAAAATTGCTCAGTGGCTGAGGAAAGGAAAAGAAGAGAAAAAATGCTTTGAGACAGAAAAGCATCAAGACAGCCTCAGTTGTTAGAATTTTTCTTTTGCTCCCAAAGGAAGCTCTTGTATGGTCTAGGAAATGCCTACTGACAAGGCCCAGATGCTCACACTCAATATGGCAGCAGGCACTGAGGAAACTTTCAGGGTCTAGCCCTTGTAGTGGCATTACCAATGCTATGATTTCTGAGGCAAAAAGGAAGACATAACTGTAACTTTATGAAACCTTAGTGTGTGTTTGCAAGCAGCACATCCATCAGTCTGCTGTTACTGGTACACTGAGGTAGGAGTAAGATTTAATTTTTTTGTTTATCTAGATGTCTTTGAAGAGTTTTACACTAATGCTCTTGGGAGCTCTCGGATTTTTATAAACAGTGCAATTTAAGCCATCCTCAGGACTGAGGAGGAAGAAACAAATGAGGGAAACAACGTTAATACCCATCAAACTAGCTGAAAAAGCAAAGTCAGTCAAAAGGCACTCTGCTATATGCTTTTGAAAACTCCTTATGGTTGGAGCTAGCCAGGGTTAACAGGGTTAACTACACACAGCTGGTTGTGCAACACGCTCTTTAGAACCTCCTCTTACTTTGCCTCCTCAAAAATAAGAGCTTAATAGTGGTTTAACCTCGACCTTCAAATACCATTTTCTAAATCTTTCCTGTTCTTGCTTTCACCATGCCTTCACTTAAGGCAAGGCTTAAAGAAAAGAAGTCAGAACACACATCACTGTAGGGCTGTGAATAGTAATTTTACAATGCTACAGAATCATATAGCAAAGAAACACATTGCTTGCAATATAAATCACTGTTACTAAACCATATAGCTGACCTCTCTACAACCCTAATGAAGGGTGACAAGGAAAAATTAAACAGCATCAAATCCATCTACTTTTTGTTCAGAAGACTGAATTCTGTGTTATCCATCTGCTATTTTGGCAGAGAGAATAACCAACAGGAAAACCAGAAATAATGTAAATTCCAGTCCATGTATCCCATGGGAAGGAATTAAACTTTCCCACAATGCTTATGAAGACTAGCAAGAGAAATAATCCATTCTGACAACTAAAAACACTCGTGGCGGAAGGCCCCAACAGTGGCTATAGTTTGAGGAAGAAATCCAAAACAAACTTTTATGTATGTTACATTGCTTCAGTTCATCATGTTTTTGCTGTAGGATCCAAATAGGGAGCAACATCAAGAGACGTGTCTTTGGGTAGTTTTAAGCAACTTAGAAGTATGAATCAGTTACAAACCAGCCACAACTTCTATTTCATTGGAAACCATATAGAGAGACTTGGCACTGTTTAAACACCATTTTTCCCCATCCAGCTGCACTGAAAGCCCACCACACAATAAGAAAAAGCCATTTTCCAATGTCTGATTCACACGGGCATCCCTGTACAGCACCACCAGGAGGGGAGCAAACTGGCTTGCATATCAGATTGCTCAGCCAGCCCCAAGACAATTTAATTGTATTTAACATCCATTTGCTACTACTCCATATTCTCCTTCATAAAACCTGCCTTCACTGTAATATCTACAGGTAGCTACATTGGTACTGCTACAGCACCAGTCAGAATTGCCTGTGTATTTTTAAAAAGTTTCACATTTCTATGTGAAAAGTTTCACATTTCTTACAGTCTCCAAGTCAAAACTTCTGTAACTATTAGGATGTCCATTCAAATTAGAACAAAAGTGCCAAGCAAGGAAGCTTTCAGAACAACAGGCACAGAAAGGTGCCCAGTGAGCAGGAGGAAAGACCCACTCAAACAAAGCACAGGTTATGCAAATTCCTAAGGCACTGGGTGAGCTTAGGCTGCCAGCTGCCAAAGCCAGCCAAAATATCACAGATACAGAAGAGGGACTAAGCACCCCCTAGGGCCCTAGGATTCTGTTTTCATTCCCTTTTTGAGGGCCAAGCAAATTTTGTTCCAGTTTATTTCCAAAAATTCATTACTCTCTCTTAATAAACCTGGTTTTGTATTTAAAACTGTCTGATGTGACATCACATCAGCACAGTGCTTCTCTGGAGCCGCAATAAAACAATGTATTTAAACAGAAGACACAGGAATCTGCACTGCAGGCCAAATCTGGGAATTTCAGGAGTGGTCTGAGGCATCTGCCACAACAAGGCTGAGAACCTCATTTTTGGAAAAACTACAGCTAATTTACTCCTCTGTGAGAAGTAAATCAGTGTCCACTAGCAAGAATTAGACCCAAAAAAACTGCATCATAACAAATGCATGATATAGGGCATATTACAATTTTTTGTAATCACCTTCTCCCATCTTACACAGCAATGTCACGAAAACTCCTTATATACATGGTTTACATCCTGAAGAAGAATGAATAAACTAAACTGACAAGCAGAGAGGTGGTAAAGCCACAGCAAAAGTCCTTTTGCTAGAATGTGTGCCTCCTCTAGGGTACTATCCTGAACAGCAAAACAAAAAATCAATTTGAGTTTGAGTTACATCACAAGTAGGGAGAAATAAACTTACAAAGGGCAGGAGAAAGGAGAGAACCAGCCTTAAAGGCTTGTTTACATGGGACATTAAAATAGGCAAGTTATTCTGTAACAATTGTTTTCCAGTAACTTTTCCAAGCCTGAGCACTCTCAGTACAAAATAAGGAAGTACAAACAGGGAGCTATCCTGGAGTCATTCTAGTATTTAAAACCCTGACACCTCCTTATTCAAGAGTAATATCCCTGCGTAGACAAGCCCAAGATTAATCACAGCGTTGGTAGAGCATTAGGCAGATGAAAAGGCTTTATGTTCTTTGAGTGCCCCTCCCTCAGAAATTGTCTTGAAAAAAGGGTTGGGTTTGTTTACTGGATATAAAATGTTGCTAAACCAGATGGAATAATGTTACACTTTAACATGAAGACGTATTCAAATTTTGACATCACTCTAAATGATACCTGTAAATACCAAATTCAAAATACAGAAGTTTACAATGTACATTGCCTTCATGCAGGTCTTAATGGAAGCACCTGCCCAAAATAGTCCTCAGGAGGACAGACTCCATGCAATAAAAACCTCAAAGTTTAGAACAGTACACTACAAAGCATTTGCTTCATAAAGAATAAAAAATATATACTAGTGCTGCTATCAAACCATTCGAACCAAATTTTCTTCCTGCAGTGAGGCTCAGTTACTTGGGGCAGACACAATGGCTCTACAATATTCAAGTGAAGTAGATCTGAAGTTTAGGGGAGAGCAGAAACATTTCAGAGTGACTTGTGTGCATATAACCCAACTCTCACTTAAGCAGTATCTGGATCTGGTTTCAAACTACCATCCATAGTACCAGACAACAGAAAGTCAGACCTGTCACGTGTCTTCCTCAGAAAGTGCACATCAACTAATCCACCAAAGGTAAAACTCCAAACACTTGCAAGTTTGAAAAGGTTATGTGTAGTGCTGATGAGTAAACTTGAAACATGAAATGTGTAAAATTAACAGCAGATTAGCTATGAAACAGCTTGTTTCCATTCTCCTGAAAAGGAAACAGTTCTATACAACTTTGCCCAGTGCTCAGTGTTACAATCCACAGACTTTGTAAACACAGTTCCTTTTCTTCATCCCCTTTATCTCTTTTAGCCTATTCTTGTCAACCAAACAACTTCTCAGTGTTCAGGAGAGCATTTTGTCCATGTATGATCATTCATGGTGCAGGGGAACACAAGAACTTCGAAACCCATCTCCTCCTCACCTTCTCTTTCTCATGTCTCTGGTATTTTGGGAGTTAAGGGGAAAAGCTTCCTAGCTTTTCTTCTACAGCATTTATTCTTATTTTAAGTTTCGGACAGTGGGAACAATTGTCCTCTACATACAGAGAATAATCAGTTGAATTCAGAAGTACACATAGCTTTCCCAACAGCAAGTAGAACATCAGAACACCAGGCAACAAAATACAGACTGTCATATGTTGGGTCTTGGCTTGGTTTTGTTTGGGTTTCTGGGGGTTTCTTTTGTTTTGTTTGGGTGTGGGTAAAAAAGGAAAACACCACAATTCACACACTTCTGATGTTCATTACCACCATGAATCCAAACTACTGAACTACTAGAGATCAAAAGATCAACTTGTTCCCGATTATGATAATCCAAAGACAATAAACACCTGGAAAGGATTCTTTTTTCAATGAAACACAATAGTATCTACCAAAGGAAAGAGGTAAGAAGAGACTTTCAAAGCACTACGGAAGATGTGCAATAGGAATGAGATTTGCTTTTAAAAACATGCAGAATTTGTTACAGAGACTTTCAGTAAGAAATTTCTTTGATTGTTTTATTTTAAGGTGAGAACTGGGTAACAGAAAAGTAAATACTTGTTACTGGAGTTGTTGTCCAAAAAATAGCAAACAATTGGGTTAATTGAACCAAAGTACAATACTTAAAAATAAGGAAAAAATCATCGATTAGGTGGATTTATTTACCTATCTTTGGATGGTAGATTTCTTTAATCGCAAGGAATAAGGAAGATACTGGTGGTATTTTTGCTTGTTCGGTTGGTTTGTGAGTTCAGTTGGAGCTTTTAAATGCCAATAGTTTACAAAAGCTGGGCTGATTCTCAGATAAATGGATGTGTCAAAGCTAGAATACTAGCCAGGAACTTTGCATCTGCACCTGTTTTTATTATCCATGTAAGCCTGGAGCAACAGTCTTCAAGCTCTGTTTCCTGAAGGAGATCCTAACAGCAGTAAATATGTACACACAGTTGTAGCCTAATCTCCCAAAAGTACTTGAAAAGTATCATGGTATCCAACAAAAAGAACTTCCTGTACTTTTTACAGAACTGTCAGGTATCATTTTGATGCCAAGGAAAACCAAGGACCTAGCTGTAAGAGCAGCTGTCCAAAACATACTCAAAGATAAGGACTGATGCTAACTTACTGGCTGTGGCAAAGAGAGGAAACAGCAGCACCATCTCAAGTAAGAAATACATACACAGTGAACATTTTTGCTTTGAACAAAAGTATATGCATTTCAACATAGGTGATAATGTCCAAAGCTAAAATTGTGACTGGCATGGAAAAGAGTCAAAATAAATCGCAACAACTGCTGAAAGCACATTTGGGAAAAGAAAAAAAAAAATTTCCTGCATATAATTCAAGACTATTTCAGCCTGAACCACACATCTAAACTTTCACTAAATGCACCATTTTTATACAGACATGCTGGTGAGATCTCTAAAACCAGGATAAAAATGATTCAGACACTTCATAGGTCAGTGCTTTTTAGTATCAAATGCATAGTTAAATAAGCAAGCATCAGGGAACACACCATGCAGCTAGGACATGCCTGTTACAAAGAACTCAGGCACAAACTAGCACTCTTCCCTTCCCCCCACATGAATCGAAAAGATTCTGAAGCAGCAAAAAAAAAGCCTGATGAGCTTGACAGGGCTCTTCAGATACAGGAGTTATGAAAGGAAATTAATGTGTTCTTTTCCTAGAAAGTCAAGGTTTCTAGTGTTTTCCCCTACAAACTCAGGTCCCTCAAGATGGATTATTATTATGAACACTATTTTTTTTTTTCCCAGTTTGAGCTGGCTCCCCATTCATGAAAGCCCCAGAGTGACTTCTATACAAGAAAGACATACATTTTACTAAAATGCAATTGTTTACAATTCAGGACTTCCAACTTCTCAAAATTCTTGGTATAGTTAACCCAGGTAAAACAGTCAACTACAATTACTCAAGTCCTTCCTCTCACTCTGAAAAACCTATTAGGTATTAGACCTTAGGACAGCACTATAATTGCCATATCTCTACTGGAGTTAAAGGAGTTCTGCTATTACACACAAGCTGATGATCTGGAATACAATTCTAATTGAAATTGAAAAAAAAACCCCAAAAAAATCCCAAAACAAACAAACAAAAAACCAACAACAACAAAAAACCCCCCACAAAACAAAAACAAAACTAAAAAAAAACCCAAACACAAAAAGCAACAAAACCACCACCAAACAAAACCCCCAAACCTATCCCATCTGACCTGCCACAACACAGACCATATCTTTTGTAACCACATATTTTTGAGACTTAAAGACAGAAAAGGAGAAGTCATTTAGTAAAGTAAAACATACTCTAAAATAGAAAGGCTTTTAGGATTTGAAATGTAATGCTTGGAAATAAGAATGAAAGCTCTAATTCATTCTCTATATGCTGATTCATGCTGTTACAGGTACTCTTTATACCTAAAGGGTCATTTGCTTAATAACAATTATAAAGTGACAGCAACAAGCACTTTAGAAGTGTCTGTCCTTCCAACATCCACAGGGATACAAAAGCCACCCCCAACATAATCAGCACGTGAGTGTCCAGGGTTCCAAGTCCCCTATGAAGAATCTGTGGTTACATGACCTGAGTGTTCAGTCACATTATCTACACTGAACAGCCACTAAAGATTTTGCAGAATGGCATGCAGAATGAGTACTTGCCACTAAGTATCCTACTTTTGGTTTTAATTTTTAAAAAGCGGATCCCCTTCTCCCATGTTTGTCCACTGACATCCCAGCCCCAGCTACTGAAAAAGAGGTGCAGTAGTCTTACTGTTTGCTTATGAAGTTTAGCCCACTCGAGGGCTCCCATGTACAGACCATCCAACTGTGCAATAACATAGCCAGCATGCCTCCAAAATGGGTCATCCTTATTATTTCTGATTTGTTGTCTTGTCCATTGATCTTGCTTCCTGCAGAGGAACAAACAGGTTGGGGTTTTCTTGGGTTTTTTAAGAGTATAATTGATAATGCAGGGAAGGGACAAATACATTATGACCCAGATGGTCCAATCTTAGTAGAGATTTGAGGCAAATCATGCTTTGGAAATCCTGCAGATACAAACATTATATCCTCCAAGTGTAAATGTTCAGACTTAGGCAAAATATCCTACAATCATGTGCCTCTACCAGATTTTAGTGTCAAAGAAAGAGTTGGACTCCCTGTTTGTGGGGGACTTTGCTATAACATATCTAGCATTCCCTTATAGTCAGTAAAGGGAAACAAGCATTTGATAGGTCAGATGAACCATTCCTTTTTACATGTCTATTTAAGAATAAAAATAGACTGACATTTGAAGAGCCTCCTTCTCTCCCCCAGGTTCAAGTGCAATGAAGGCTTTCTGCTGGTGGTGCTCAAACGCTGCCTGAGAATCATGTCTATGCTCCTCTGAGTAACAGGTGGGAGACCAAACAACTGTACCCTGTGCCAGATCCAGCCAAGAGCCAAATCACCCAGGTTTAGAGCATGAGGCAACACAAGTTGAACAGACCCTAGGGCAAGAGCCAGCAACATTGTAAGGATCTCTCAGAGTTCTTTCTTTTGCTACACACAAAGGGCCACAAAAGAACCACAGGAAATGAGGACCTGCTGGCCTCTTCCATCCTCCTGTATCTATCCATCCAGTACTATACAAAGTAGCAAAATAGGACAAACCTGTAAAGGAAGCAAACTCTTCCAGCAGTATATGGGTGATAAAACCAACCAGAGTTAGCTTTCTAGAAGCAACGAGATGCAAGAAGTATGTCCAAGGAAATAGGGATGTGGTCAGAGCATTTAGGGCTAAGGACTTCCAAGATAACACAGCAACCCATATTGCAAAACTGCTATAAAGTAAAGAAGTGATGCAGGAGTTGAGAATGGAGGCAATAGAAAAACAATACAAGGCCATCTAGTATTTTCCTCCTTCATCCAACAAGCATCTTGGGGAATACAGCTGCTATGCTGTGTCCTTCTGAAAAAAACACATACACATTGATACAGTAGCTATCCCATTTCTCTCACTAGAACGAGCACAGCAATGCTGAAAAATGACAGCAAGGGAGCACTAAGATTTTTTTGTTCTATTTTTTGGATAAGCTAAAACCAATCAACTTTATATATGCACACCAACAAAAGAATTAGTCAGATATATAACCCCTTATGGAAAGGGCAAAACAAGGCAAAGATGGAAAAAAATAGTCCCCATAAGTGGCCATTTCACAAAAGTATTTGTGATGGAAAAAAACAGAGCTCTAAGGAGATTAAAATAATTGGTAATCACAGCTGAGTTTCCCAGTACCTGGCCTGTTCTTCTCCTACTTGTAGTTTCCCCACCAGTGTAGCTGCATTAGTTAAGCAGAATTACTTTTGATTTTTACAGCTAAAGAGAAAAGTGAATCAGGACTTTTGTGATTAGAACAGAATTTACATTAGTAGTAGAACAAAATTCTAACCTAACAGAAGAAGGAAAGGATACACAATGCTGAAAAGATTAAGGTGCCAGGAGACCACTGTTCAGTCTAACATTGAAAATATCAGCTTTTCAAAAAAAGAATTTTACTAGAATGACCTTCAGAATTCATTTACATTATCCACACCCTTTGGTAGCAATGGTTTTAAACATTTCTTTGAAAGAAACAGAATTAGGGAAGGGTATATGCACTTCTTCATGTATATTTAGAATTTCTTTTAATAATAATGGCATTCAATCAGAGAGAAGGGAAGCATGTATTTTCTTCAGCCCATAAGGAAGAGAATAAAAAAAGCTTGAAAATTCTGTCATCCTCCAACTCCAAGTCTTAACTGATTTATTTTTAGCAAATAAATACATACGCCATAAAATTCTGAACTCCACTTCGAATGGTGGGATTCTTAATTAGCTGTGGATACATATTTGCAGCATGGTCATACATTTGCCTGAAAGAACAAAAGTAACAGGAGTTATTCCTTTGCATCTTCTGTTTACCAACCAGTTAATCAGCATGCCTTGACAGACAAGGAACACAGTACACAAAGTAAGCTTTTTCTACTCACAGAAAATACTCTAGTTCATGACAAATAGCAAAAGTAACACAAAAGGATTGTTAAAATTTGATTTAAAATAAATTACTTTGCTAATGCCTGCTCAAACTGCTGCACAATGGAAAGAAGATAAGCAAGAATGAGACTGAACTACTTCATAGCAAAATTGCACATTCAGGGAATATGTGTAGGCCAGAAGCATCTTGAAAGCATTAGCACATCCATTTAAGCATAACAAAAATAGTTTTCTGGAGAGCTATTCTATTTGGAATCAAAAAAAACCCACAGAGATGAAGGTAATACTATTTGCTGATTCAGGCAATTTCACTCTTCAGAGAGAGAATTTCAGCATATCTAGCAGGTTTTACTTGCCATTAACCATGTTCCTTTCTGTTTAAGCTAAATATCTCCATTTTTAAGTGTGTATATGATGATCCTACATGTTACCACAGGAACTCTCACTCATGGGAGCCCTAAATTGATTCAGCTTTATGGAGACCAAAATTCTTGTGATTTTTTCTGTTGTTGAATTCAGTTAGCTGTTTTATCCACATTAACTATTAGAAACAGAAGTTGAAAGGGTTTTGTTGCTTGGTTGGTTAGGGCTTTTTTGTTTGTTTTCTTGAAGTGAAGTCCTGCAAGACAAATCAACTGCCAAAAATGCTCAGAAGCCCAAAATTAAAGTCACACTTCCATTTTAGGTGAAATGTAATTGTCTGATGCAAGCCAAAACAAAACTTCAACATTACTTAATGTGAGTCAAACTTAACCAACATTTTTTTCAGTCGCTGATTAAATTTTTTTAAAAAATAGGGCATCAGCAGAGAATTATTTTGCTGAAGTCTGGAGCTGACAGAGATCGAATTACATCAGTCACTTATCTCCTACCAATCACTGAGAGAAAGAAAACAGCACTGAGAAACAGATACCAGACTCAAGGAAAGCACATGCCAGCAGAACAGAATTCCTATAGTAAAATTTATGAGGGCAGCTTTCTCTGGGAAGGATGCAGACAGGAGCTCTTCCCAGTTTCCCTCAGGGCATAATTAGAGAATACAGACAGAGATGATGGAACGGTTGTCTGATGATTAAAGAATCATTCACTGACCTTCTCCCCTCTTTCTGTCCCATTCCCAGACAATTGCATGAACTTGATAGCATGATCCTGCTGCTTCTTATCTCAGCTCTGGTACCATTCTGACAATCAAATCTAATTGTCTCACGCATTCAGGCAAAACACTAACCCAGCAAAAACGTGATTTATTTTTATTTGTAGTTTGAATTAGGTTGTGGAAGGGAGGTGCTGGGACAAGTGGGGAGCATTCAACAGCTTTGCACCATTACATTTTTCACAAAACTGCAGCTCCAGCATCAATTTTAGCTCTAGAGTTTCCTGTCTCCCATGTAACGCAAGACTACATAAAATAATCATAACCTACTTCTTGAAGATGTCAAGAAAGTTGGAGAAATAGATCAATATTCTTCACCCCTGCATATTCACAGAGAATTTGGCAAATAAAAATCCCAAGTAATTTTAGGAGGGGAACTAGAGCATGACATACTCCATACTAGAAATCAGAGCTCTCATGTCACTAAAGAGGAGCAAATAGCACGAGTTGGTCCATCTGGCAGATGTTCATTTAGGGATTACAGCCAGATGAGGAAGATAAAATCCAGCTAGAATCCTGGCCTAACCACTGCCTAGGCCAGGACAAATGATGAGGCTTCCAGACTCAGTCGTCAGCTCTACTCTCTATTTTGCATTCAAAGGTTATGCAACACAAGGCAGATTTTACAGCAGCAGTATCTTTAAGCTGTCATGTCTGATGTAGAGACTGGGTTAGTTCAGAGTCACATGACTGAAAACACCTTCTTTAATGGCTTTCACTCTTCTCCTTGCTAACAGAGGAGAGACAATTCCTGGGATTGATTTTTTTTTTAATGACCAAGATTATCAAGAATTTCTCCCCCGGTTGCTCTCTTTAGCTTTTTTTTGCTTTGACAAAGCTTCTATGTGCATGGCTTGTGTGTTTTGTAAGGGTATTATTCTCTGAATTAAATTGGATCACTACAGTAAGGCTTTGCAACTACATCTAAGGCAAAACAAAAGGCAATTGAAAATCTGGGACAAGAATTCCAAGCCTAAAACCAGAAAAGCAGAGTCCTCCTTCTTTAAATTAGTGAGGAAGATGACAGAACTCAGTTTAGCTGAGGCTATATGAGGAAAGAGTAAAATTAATGTTGCTTCAAATTTAAATACTGGTCTTAGGCACCTGGCATGCCCCAAATGGAACTGATTTAAAATAATGTCACAGATTTGGATGTGGTCTGCCACTAAGTAAAGTCAAGCCTCTGTTAGAAATGGGGAAAGGAAATTCATACCTAAGAAAGCCAGAGCAAGTACCTTGGCTGGATGGTATGACTGGACTTTATAGAAAGGTGAGATATTTGGGATAAAAGCATCTGGATCTCCAGACACTACAGGCACTAGGATTCAATTTGTCCAACATCTAACTATGCATTTTAAAAACATACAGATACTCTTATACTCTGAATCAAGTGTCAACACTAGAAAGATGAAGCATGCTCTAGAGAAGACTTACATTTCTACCATCACTGGAAAACTGGTCTGACTATTGCTTTTTCTACCACTGATCTATACCATTACAGCTGAGATTAATTCTTCCCCAGTAATCCAAGATAAAACAGTTCTAGCATGTTTCATACTTTGATTTTTTTTTAATCTGGTTATTTTACAGTCTGTTTAGGTTCCTACTATAGGCAAGGCATATACTTTTAAGAGAGACACTTTGTCACTCTTTTGCTTACATATTAAGGGCCTAGGTGTGTCTGGAAACTGTCCTTCATGCCATAAGAGTAATGTGAGATCCGAGCTAGCCGAGAATTCCTGAAGGCCTCCAAACTGCAGGCACTGTCAAGCTGGAGCTCCTGCTCATCCAACATGGGTTCAGACACCAACATTTCCTTCCTATCAATGCATCACATTGGAGCCCTTCCTAGTAGGACTTCTAGGATTACTGCAAAGAGCCACCCTGGGTCTGCATCATGGAGTCTTTACTGCATATGGATGCAAGACAGCTGGAGACCTTGGAGTTGCTCAGACTAGAGGTAGCCATGTACTAAAAGGCTCTTCAATTACCAAGCACACCCAATGTTTTCACATTGGAAGGCTGTGCCTGGACCACCTGAGGTGCTTGTACAGGTAAGTCACACAAGAGTCTTCACTCCAGCAGCTAAGAGGCTGACAATGCAAATAAAGCCTTCCCCAAAGCTGAACACATACCTACACTCTCCCTTGTTCTTACCAAGAACTTAAAAAGGAAGGTCAAGCTGTGGGCACCAATGTGTGCAAAAGTAGAACGAGAGTGTTTAGAGACACCTTCTCTAAGGAAAGTTGTGATGGTGCTAGAGTTTCCCTGAAGACAGGCTAAATGCGCCAGGCAGTCTGATGGGAATAAAGTTACAGATTGAGAAAGGTTATTTCCCAGTTTTACTTCAGAAGTCTTGTTTAACTGTACCATAGATAGAACATCTATCTGCCAGCACGTTAATCAGGATTCTCTACATTTCTAGGCAAGATGAAGGAGAAATAGAGTTCTGAGTGCAATCTTAACATCTGCAGACTTAGTGAGTTCTCACTTCTCCTGCAATTTAGGAAATTGCAAACACAGTCTGTAAAAGGATTCATTAGTTGCAATTTGCCAAATAAAAACCCACTGAGGTCATGCAGCTAAAACCTGAAGTAATAGGTTCTCTGTCTTATCAAAGGTCAAGAGAGTACATCACTATTTTATCTCTGCTCCTTACTTGAAACATTTTCAAAAGGTATTCTTAGCTAAGCCTTCTTCATCCAAAATAGCTTTGCACAACCTGACAGAAAAAACTTATGTTTGTAACCCCTGGTGAGAAATATGTTTGCACTGCAGTTACAGATGGGCAATGGGGCAAAGAAATAGCCAAAAATATTAAATTCAGATAGTATCTATAATATTTGGTACTCATTTTATTGATAGCAAGCATTTTCAGGTTTTGCACTTGTCACAGGATTTCTCTGTGGATTTTCTCAAAAAGTTTCCCCAGAAAAGAAAGGCTTTGGCTACTTCTGGTTTTGCATCTTAACCCACTCTCGCACTTAATCTCCTTTAAAACAGCCGAATTTCCCCCTTTGCTTGAAAGTGTAAGTCTCAAGCTCTACTTTTCCACTTTAATACAAACCCTTAGCTTCACTTCTGTTCACTACTAGTTCTGCTCTATCCACTTCTTTACGAAGGGCCGCTTAGTGCTGGAGCTGTTAGCCCTGGAGTAACAGCAGCCAGGGCTAGGAATCAACCTCAGTAAGCATATGTCCTGGAGAAGGCAAAAGCCTTGAGCAGAATAACTTGAGTAACTTCACTCCCATGAATCTTCGCTTAACACGCATGGGAAAAAAAAAAAAGGGAGAAAATCTCCTTCCTCTAAAACTTAGCCTGGAATAAGACAGCAGATAAATACCTGCAGACACTGTTTCACATTCAAACCACATTTAAAGGAACAGACGTACACTTAAGTTTGCTTAAAACCCAGGAAGACACATAAATCCACTGTGGAGGTAGAAGAGGAACAGGGTGCGAGTTGTTCCTACTAGAGCACTATTTGCCATCTAATTGAGCTTAGCATGGACTAGGCTACCTGTAGTATGACAAAAGTTAAGCTTAACCACCTATTGATTAATATACCTAGGTAAAGCCTTAGGAAAAAAATCTGTTGAACAACACCCAATTTTAACAATATTCTAAATGTAATGCTGGCATTCCCCAGATTCAGGGACAGTTTGCATAAACTCACTGAATAGTGCAAGGCAGTAACCTCTCACGCCAAATAATCCAACAATATATATTCAGATCTTTCATGTACTTCATTTCCTTTCCTGTCTTGGAGTACAAGTTGTGCACTATGAACTTTAGGACTCATTTACTATCTCAGAAGTGTTTTGTTATTGACAAATATTACTTTATTGAATTTCCCTTATACACTTCCAGAGACCTACATGCCTCATCAGCAAACCCCACTTTAGAGTCACATTATCATATGCTCAGAGAACTATCCATAAATATTAACTTATCTTAAAATATCTTACTAATAAATTAATATCATCTTGTCCAACAGCCATATCTGACAAATGGTCAGCAGACAACCTTCCCTTGCTGGCCTTTTCAACACAGCCTATGAGTATTTATTTCAGTGTTCTGAAAGCAAAGTTGGTGAAGCCAAAAAGTCATGTCACAAGCAGCCATCACAAACCTCTCCCAACCACTTCCCAGCCATTCATCAGAATTTTGGAATTTTTCTTTTCCTATGACTATGTTGATAGAACAAAAGATGGAGCTTGTTCAACAACAAGCCACATGTCATGTTCTTAGCTATATAACCAGCTACAGAGAATCATAGAATCTCTTAAGTTGGCAAAGACCCTTCAGATCATCATGTCCAACCTAGTACTGCCATCTACTACCAGAGAGTACTTCATAGTGTCATTCTGCCTTCCAACTTAGTCAAGGAAAGAAAAAAGTTTGGGGTTTTTTTTTGTTGGCTGTTCAGGGTGATGGACTTTTTTGTTTGTTTTATTTTAGAAAAAAACCCCTGCACTGGATTTGTAACAAGTACAAAATTCTGTCACTTTTCATAGACACGCACAGTGGGAAAGGAGCAGTCCCTCAGGGCTTTCAGGAGAACACTGATCCTTCTAGACATACCCCAGCCTGCCTTCAGGCCTATAGTGTATATTTTATTTAAGTTGGTCAAGACAACTCCCCATGCTGTGAAGTTTCACTATCTGCTCCCTGGCAGCTTCTTGGCAGTATTTGCTGAAAAAGGTCCTTAAGGAAGCCCTGAGACCTTGCAACCAACATTTCTCCCTGATCTGCTGTGAACTGCCTGATCAGTCACCTAACTACAGGCTGGGGAAATAACTACACTTTTAGCTACTCCTTATGCACTTCTTTACACATATGTTATTTTGTGATTACAATACTTAAGCAGTAATACAAATACAGTACTCATCTATCTCTCCAGGGTGTTGGGAGAGCCTGCAGGATGAGAAGGGGAGGGCACATCCTGATCCCATAATGAAGAAACTATACTTCATCTCTGCTACTAATTAAAAGAACAGCACACAGCTGAAAAATGTATCACTAGTTTAAATGGACAGGAATTTAGGGCAATGAAAGCAAACAAAAATCTCATAAGTACAGAAATCCACTGGAAGTGTCATGAATTGAGTTGCTTCCTGAGGTACTTACGGAGCTGTGAGATAGCCTTCCAAGAAGCCAGCAACATACATAATATCTTCATTGCTTAAGGTCTGAGTGCCATAGCCTGCTCTGATCTCCAGGACTCCCCAGCCTGTTGTCTGTAGACTGTTGTTGTAGAAGCCATAAGCATCTCCACTCCTGTCCAGTGCATTCCTGACCTGAAGTATTTTTTCAGCTCTATTCCAGTACACAGTTGCATAGCGGAGTTCTGTGGTGGAGAAGAAAGGGGATAACGGAAACAAACATAAGTAAGTGTTTCCTATGCAATACTGAAATGTCAAGACAGTATTCTAGCAATTTAAAAAATTAATTTTATAGCTTTCCATCAGGTTTAGTTCTACTACGGAGATCAACACTGATGTTAATGTACTAAAAAAGCGCATGAGAACTAACTGGAGTTTTACAAAAGCTCACAGCTAAACATTCTCATGTTATTCTTCTGGAAGTTATCTACAACTCTTTCAGTGTACAGTTCCAATATAGCTGAGTGTTGACATAAAACTCTGAAAAGTATTTCCTTACCTAGCCCAGAAGACAATCTATACAAATCTTACTGAAATCAACTTTAGAAGACAGCATGCCTTAGTAACTGCAAAGGATTATAAACTACTGTTGACTTAATTTTCCACTTAAAGATTCAAAAAC
Organism: Edolisoma coerulescens; assembly: GCA_013397115.1. Classification (NCBI taxonomy): domain Eukaryota; kingdom Metazoa; phylum Chordata; class Aves; order Passeriformes; family Campephagidae; genus Edolisoma; species Edolisoma coerulescens. Next base: position 794,330 of record VWZW01000237.1, on the reverse strand, counting down.
CAGCAAAAGCTTTCTACACTGACTATCTGGGCAACTAATCCTGGAGGCAGCATAACAGAAGCACTAGGACTCAGTGGGTCACAAGCTTAAAGACAAAAGCGCAACAGGTACGCAACCCTTTACAAGATACACAATGTCTACCATCCATCTGAAATAGAATCGATCCCAAGCATGAAATGAACAGGAAGGAAGGGCGTTAGACTGCTCAGAGTTCCATGTGGACTGCTGTTTTAAGAAACATTGATTACTTGTGTTTTAATTCTGCAAAACTGAAGAACAAAGAGCAAGGTAAACTGCTTTCTGAAAAAAAAAGAACCAAACTACCAAACAAACAACAACAAAATCAAAAAAGTCCCACACCCTACAATTCTAATTGAATCTTCCCTAAGATGGGCTGTGATTACATCAGGTCTCTATTCATGAGTGATCAAATCAGTACTACAGTACTGTAAGTGAGAAGAGTTAAAAAATAATATGTCAGAGTTCCCAGAATTATTTGAGAAATTTTAAGGGATAAATTCATAAACAGCCCTTCTGAATGGCTGCACAGCCCCCTGGCATATCATCAGCAAACTTGCCGAGAGTACACTCTGCCCCATCATTGAGGTCATCAAGATGCTGACCAGTGTCAACCACTGGCATATACCATATACCACTTGTTACCAGCCTCCAGCTAGGCTTTGTACACTGTGCACTAGATCAGTCTTCATGATGCACTGGAGACACTGCTCATGGGAACAGAAAATGCATTGGCAGAACCAGAATTTTAGTAGTGAAAGAACTTTGCTTTTTCCACATTCTCTGAAAAGAAGTTGTTACATGAATCTATTTAGAGATGAAGTAATTTCAGGGACTTGGAACACAGCGTTTAAAAACATGTTTTTCATCTGCCAGGTACTGAGGCTATTTAAAGGACTGAGACATGACAGACTTTCAGTAACTCTTCAAGCAGCTATGAGCTTACTCTTCTGTTGTCTCCTTAACTATCTTCTAGCAATAGATGTAGTAATTTCTACTTTAGGTTAAAGGCAGACATGAGAATCACTCAGACTGAAAAATTTGGAAACAGAAGCACAGGCTGATAAGGATCATCACTGATGGAAGCCAAAGGCCACCTAACGTACCAAAAAAGTCAGGGAAAAGGAGGTTCTGTGAGGGAGTGATGCAAGGGGTCAGGGCAGAATACAACTTGCCTGTCCAGCAGTAAATGGGAAGGCTGATTCCAACCAAGAAGGCCATTGCAGGGCAGAGGAGAGACAGGCTTCTTGCACAGTAAACAAAGATATTGAGGAATGTGTAAAAAGAGCAAGAACAAAGCAAGGCAAAACATGACCATCTTTCCTTCTCTTTTTGAGGCTGTGGAGAGGTGGAAGTCAAGAGGAACCAGGGCAGCTGAGTATTGCTATTAGTGCCTGCAAACTAAATAGGTATGTCAGATATAATGTGTCTCCCTAAAGCAAAATAGCTGTTGCTTTCCTTTGGAAAAGAAAGTGGATGCCAAAGCCAGGCAGACCTATCTGACACAGGTACTCTTTACATGGCAGGCTGGGTTTCTTTGTTTTATGCTCTGCCAGAGCATGAACATGCAGAGCTATTTTCAAAAGTCAGAACAAACTTTTCAATTACCCCTGGAGTTTGCCCTGCCCCAGCTTCCCTACATGACAAATTTAAACTGAAGAAAACCAGGACTCAAAGAGGATGGAAGGGAAGGGGAAATATTAAATAAGAGGATAATTTGCAACAAACCTTGAGAGGCCTGTAATGGAATAGCATCAAGGTAGCTGTTACAGACATCGTTTAACAACAATGCTGGAAAACACTATTTCCCATTACTGCTTTTTCTTTTCATTGACTCATCATCTCATTTCACTTTGCAGTTGGAGTTAAAACTACAAGCTTATAAACCTGTACACATTACAAGGTAATCAAAGCATTTCGTACCACCTAATCCATTACAATTTTATCTGTGTTCATCTAAACAAGCAGGACTGCCTTTACCAAGAAAACCATCCAGAACTGAAGCATGACACAGAATATAGATATACAAGAAGCACCTGCATATTTTCAAACAATCCTGTTTTGAGTTCTGAAAAAAACAGGAGCCTTCCTATTGAATAATACTGGCATTTTTACATTTATTTTTGAAGGGTAAGGCAGGGGTCCTAGCACCTTTTATCCCAGCAGTCATTTTGGTCAATTCTTGCATATAAAACAATTGCAACATCTTCACGAACCTACAAATCATCCTTTCATCAGAGTTAAGACTTCCAAGTGTTCAGCCTATTAGGACTCTGACGAACAGAAAAGATTGTGATAATCTGTAACTATTCCATAGCAGTGCTGCTTAGAATAACCTAAATAACACACCAAAGCACACACCATCTACTGCAATGAATGAGTCAAAATCCCAGGGGATAGGACAGGCCAGGCCAGTGGAATCACCCTTCCCCTCCATCAGCCAGCCAGGAGAACTGCACAGCATCAGCAACGCAGAGTTTCACCACAACCACCAGTGTGGTGGGAGAGAGACGAGCAGAAGTGCAATGACAGAACAAGCCCGGAAAAAAGAGTTCCTTCTCCTTTCTGCAGACAGCAGGGACTGGGATGAACCCTCCTGCAAACTGCCTGCTTTTAAAGATATATCAACCCTTCTGCCAAAGGTAGATCCAGAAACAGGGACTATAGTTGGGAGAGTGCTGGAATTTCAACAGCAAGTGAGAAGTATTTGCTTTTTGTCAAAATTATTCCCTAAATAATGGAAAAAGGAACATATTTCAGCCATGAATAGGACGTGGCAGTGGTCCCTTTGGGTTTCAAGCTGAAATGCCAAATCTGTTCTCTGCCTTTTGGGCTCAATACAGGTATTTCCAAACTTATATTAAAACTGGACATTGTCTTATTTGGTGGCAGCAGGAGAGCAGAAATACATACATGTTCATTAGAATATGAAATAAGCAACTAAAGGAAGTATTAAGAGGATTGACACAAGATGAAACACAACGGGAAAGCAGATGCTGAAGAGGACATGAAATAATGGCAGTAATTTGCAATAAAAGAATTGACAGAGAAGATGAAGAATGAAAGAAAAGCAGTACAGAGACGGCCCAAGACCATCTAATAAGCACACTATCACTAATATTTATTAAATAAATTACAGCTACAAAAATAACACCTGACATGCCTTAAGAACGCCAGTAAAATTTGTTTGGCAATATGCAACAGCTGCTTTTCTTATGCTTTCCCAAGTATAAGATGTTTTTAAAACATACATGTATCAAGTTAGGTTATTGGACTTCATAATTAGAGAAATGAGTAGAACTCTTTTCCTTGCAGAGGAAAGAACTACAAGGTCTGGGGGTCTGGGTTATTATGGAGAAATAATATTAATATTTTTCCTTAGTCTGAGAAACAAGCCAACTCAGAAGCAATGGAACACTGGTTAGTTCACATGTAACAAGCTCAATTAACAATTGTGAGCATCTCCTACTAATGTGAAAACTACTGGTTTCTGTAACTACTAATTTTACTAATTTAATTTAACTACTAATTTTTATCTGTGGCTCTCCGAATGTGAAGCTATTTTTTTGTAGAGGTGTTCTTCATAGACTCTGCCTATAAACTTTCCACTAAACAGGGAAGATATCACTCTCTTGTTTCACTGAAAACTAGTTTTGCATCAAAACACAAAAAAAATCTAAACCAAAATTGGACATTTGAATTCAGTATACCCCCCCTACAACTAATTTTCAGTAGTAAGATTATATTATCACAGGATAGCATTTAAATACTTCAAGTCAACCATAATAAGGATGTTTCTGTTCAATTTTTTAATTTAAATAGCTTGACCTACTTTTCCATTAAAAATTTTATACAATCATAGAACGTTAAGGGTTGGAAGTGACCTTAAAGACCATCTAGTTCCAACCTCCCTACCATAGCCAGGGTCACCTTTCACTAGACCAGGTTCCTCAGAGCCCTGTCCAACCTGGCCTTGAACATTTCCAGGGATGGGACATCCACAGCTTCTCTGGGCAACCTGTGCCAGCGCCTCAGCGCCCCCACATTGCTTTCTGTATCTAATCTCAGTCTGCCCTCTCTCAGTTTAAAACCATTGCCCCTTGTCCTGTCACTACATGCCCATATAAAAAGTCCATCTCCCTCCTTCCAGGTACTGGAAGGCTGCAGTGAGGTCTCTCCAGAGTGTCCTCCAGACTGAACAACCCCAGATCCCTCAGTCTGTCTTAGTAGGAGAGGTGCTCCATACTTCTGATCATCTTTGTGGCACTCCTCTGACCCTGCCTATCCATGTGTTTATTTTTTTTAGAAGCATCCTTTTATCCATTTAAAAAAGGTATAACTCTAAAGAACAACTGAGATTTCAATATACAGTTATGATTGGAATCTCTTACAAAACAAACGTTAAGTATTTCAGGACTTCTTTAGAGATTAGCTTAAACCACACAAGAAATTAACCCAAAGCCCAGTAATTTTCAAATAAAGGAGTAAAAGCTTTTTTGATCTGCCTGAATATAAGCTATTTGCATTTTCTATTCTACTGGCCTTAATTCATCCTATTTCCTCATGCATTTCAGGTCTAAGTAATTTTTCAATTTGCTTCCAACAGGCCTGTCATTATTTGAAGCCTAATCCCCTGATTTGTGCTTACATCAGAGAAATACAATATTCAAATGTGAACTATCAATTAAGAGTTTCAGTCTTGTATGGTTTTCATGTTCACAAGGATACTTACTAGCAAAGCTTAGGAAATGCAGCAGATTTGCCAAAACAGTTATAGGTACCCAGTATAGGTCATGCAGAGGAAACAAAAATAACCATTCAACAAGTAGCTTCACTAATCTCAGAGCACCTCAATTTAAGTCATATTAGAGAATATTCTCTACACCAGTTTCCAAAGTGTATGATGGAGAATCTTCAAGGCATTCAAAATGCTAAAGAACAATGAACTAATTTTTAAAAAAAGGAATCTAGACAATTCACAATGTTGAAAGCCATTTACTCTATTAAATAGCCTAAAGGCATTTCTATTTGCTCCTTTGTAGTTTTCTACCAGTAATTCAATCATGATGTCAGAAATCAGTTGGGCATTAGGTGAAACTACCTCATACCTTAAACTTCATTTCTGCTGCATAATTCATAGCTGACCCTTCCTTTGGTTCTCCTAACTGAAGTTTTTGCCAATCCAGGTAAAGTTTTAAAAGCACATCTGCAAGATGAGGTAGGACTGCCCACAAAATGCTCACAACATTTTGTACACATCGAAACAACTCTAAGGTGAATTTCTCCTTGGTTTGTGGCACTTAGTACATTAACTGGGAAATTCCTGTAAGATAAGTACCAAATCCAGCCCTCAAAACCTTCAGAATCTATTGAAAGCAGCACAAGAGCAAGATACCGTGTCCCTGCCCGAGGCAGCGTGGGGAAAACAATGATCCTTAAGGTCCCTTCCAACTCAAACCGTTCTGGGATTCCGTGTGAGTTCTGAAGCACAGGCCGTGACCTACACCCACAAGGTAGCACTAAAACTCTGTTAGTCACAAGCCGCAGCGTGCTGCAGGCCACAGTACCACAACGAAGTCTTCACCCTGAACGATTCCCGTGCCTGCATACGACATTGAAGACCAGCACAGCTGGGAGCTCAAGGCAACTTCCCACCTGTTGGATCCTCAGGTTGGTTCCCCGCGCCCCTTCTGGGAACGGGAAAGATGTTTAGAAAGCGCCGGCACCGAACACCCACGAGGCAGCACGGCCGCGCCGGCCCAGCCACCGGGGCACGAGGTACTCCCGGAGCAGCCCCTGAGGGGGCGAGACCCAGCCCGGCCCGCGGGGTCCCGCCGTGGGGAGCGGGGACCCGGCGGCCTCGCACCCGCGTCCCACGCAGCACGGAACGGAGGCGCGGCTGCCCGAGGCGGGGCGCGGAGCCCGGCGGTCCCCCGGGAGAGCCACGCTGCCTCCGTCGCAGCCGCGGCAGAGCCCGAGCCGGGCTACCGCTCCCGACCGCCTGGCAACCCCGGGGCTGGGGGCACTCGCAGGGCAGCCCCGGTGCCTCCCTTGGTCCCTCCCACCACGGCGAGGGGGCTTTGGCCGACCGCCCCCCGCGCCCCCGCTCGCCTCACCTGCGCGGCCGCCCACCGCCGCCCACAGGAGGACGAGCGCCCAGCAGCAGCGGCACGCACCGCTGCCTGCCCGGGCCATGCCTCTGCTCCCCCACGCCTCCTCCGAGCGCCGGGAGGCGGCGGGACTTTAAGAAGTTCCCTTGCTCAGGGCAGGTCTCACCGCTGCCCCCGCCTCCTCCGGCGCCCGCCCCGGCCGCGGCGCCCCGTGCTGGAGGTTGCCCTGCTGAGGGACGGTTGTTCCCCGCGCCGGCCGCCGGGACGTACCCCGGGAGCGGCGGCATCTTTCCTGCCCCGATACGGGTTTGGAGACCCCAAGGCCTGGCTGAGGTGTGGGAATCACTCCTGGCCGAGGTCCGGCCTTGCAGGGTAGTGAGGGCGGGTCCCCAGGCTGATGCCTGTGGGACCCCTGGACTTCCCGAGGGTGATTAACCTAAAAGGGGGGAAGGTTTATCGGGAAAGGCTTCCGAAAAGCAACAAGAGTTGGACGATGCCTTGTCGAACTATGCGTTTTGCATCACAGGAAGAGCAGATTTCAGCCCTGTTGGGAACAGCAACTGCTGTGTGTGTCCCAGCAAAAGAAATGAGGGACATTCCTTTCCCTAGGGTTTACAGATAGAGACAACTTTCCATGGGGTTTTCCTTTGCACCCGTGATTCAGACCATTTTGAGGCACTGCATTTTTGTCTCACCCAGTGTTGGATAGTCTACCATTATCTGAAAACGGCCATTATCTGGACTTCATGTTTCAGTAATTGTTTAAGACAGTTTGAATTTGATACTAGTGCCTGTAATACCCTCATATAACAAGGTCACATGCCAACCAGTTCAGGCCAAGTAGCAAGCCTTGGCCCCAAGCCCAGGGTAAGAGCACTGTATCTCCAGGCTGCAGGCATCCTTCCGTACCTGTCACTGCTTTGTTCTGGGCTACTTTTCACTTAGAGATAAGGAAAAAACAGACATTCAAACCAGAAACCTAGATTTTTTAAAAGAGTAGTCAAAGTTGGTTTTATTGTGATGTGTAGGTAACAGATACATGCAGGGACAGAACCATGTGAAAAACAAATCTAACAGAAGATGGGTCCATCAACTCATTGCAAAGGTAACTATTTATCTTCACAAAATGATACGAAATTTATTATCTGAAGAACACTGGAAAGAGAAGGGCTGCTGAAAACTAAGAACTGTTTAAATTAATTTTCTTAATCAATGTCAGCAGACATTTGCTCTAAAATAATTTGTATCTCAGGGGTGTCAAGGATGGAACCCATAAAACTCTTCTTTAAAAAGAGGAGTTATGTCACTTGTATCACTTTGAAGATCAGAACAGCTCTGCTTGGGGTAATCATAGTGGTCATCTTGAGGCTTGATGAGTCCAGCACTTGTCAGTACATCACAGCTACACGTGCTGAGTGTTTCAGCTACAGCAACCAGAATAGCCCAGCAGTGCCAGTAGCGCAGCAGTCGAACCCAAGAATGCATAGAGACAAAGCTTGTTGATTGGCACCATGAGGTAGGAAATAGCAAACTTTGTATTTTTATTGTACTCATACTCTTTTTAATACATACCAGTTTTAGAACATCAGGGGGTTCTTTTCTGTCCTCGTCCCAATGAATGTTTCCATTAGGACAGAGACAGAGGATGGTATGGTATTAATGCCAGTTTGAGTTTCAGATTGGTTATATGTAATGTGAAAGCTGTGGCTGTTGGGTACACATTTTCTGCTATTTGTATCATGTTCCTGAGTGTAGGAATTTACATTTATTAGGTAAGAGTATAAGCCCTACAGCACCTCATTATTTAATTTTTCCAGTAATCTTTGCACTTTAGATCTGACTATTTACATCTACATTGTTCTTTTGGGGGGTGTGTGTGTGTGTGTTCTTACAAAGCCAGCTTATCTTAACAAAGAAAAAACAAAGGCAACTGGATTACTCTTTTTAAATTCTTTTTATGTTGTTTAGTTGAACAAAAATGCTGTTCAAAACTATAAAAGAATGATTTTGCACCAATTTTATGGTTTGAATACTGACCAATATTTGACAATGGTGGAAGTAGTTCTGCTTTGAAAGCCAACAACTCACAAAAGGCCCTTGCAAAAGTAGATGTGCTTTTATTGCTTTTTAAAACTGTTTATTAATATCAGTGCCGTGGTGACAGTTGAAGAATGAGTCATCTGAGTAAAAACTGCTTGACTGTAAAACTGCATCCAAAAGTTGAATTGAAAAGGTCTGAGGTTAAGAAGTCCAGATATTTTTATTTCCTTAATTTCTGTTTCACTTCTGGTTTGGGTGCAGAAGCAGAAGTAGTGAAAAGATATGAAAGTGTCTTGTTTTGCAAGAATGGCAGTTTGATTTTTCAGGCCCAGGAGATTCAGTTAGGCTTTAGAAACCATACTTCTGGAATAATCTCCCAATGTAAATAACAGAAGTGTTGTCTTTTGAACAAAGTCAGCTTGATTAAAGAAAACACGTGAAACACAGAGGAAAACAGCAGAAGAAACAAAATAGCAACATATCCAGGTTTTACATATGATAGATTTAATTATATTTTCAAATATATTACACCAAATCTTTCTTCAAATAAAAATTACAAATTAAATACAACATCTAAAAATCATGACAAATTAAGGTTTTGCTGTGAATATTTTCAGAAGTGGATTATTGAACAGGCTATCACAGTTTAAAAAAACCTAACTAAAACAACCCCCCCCACTATTTTCTAGACTCAAGTGCAAACATTTTCATTTACCTCAAATCACGCTGCATGTGTCCTAACGAAGTCATCCAACAATTTCAGTGTTACAGCAAAGAGAGGTTTGATTTACTGACAGCAGGTCGGACGGTAGAAAGGATGCTTGAAAAGGTATTTTCTTTCTCCTCTAGCTGAGATTATAAGCCTCCAGCCTCCACATGAAGTTGTCCAGAGAGTTGCTGCAGCTTTCTGAGTCATACTAGACATCCAGTTTTAAACATATGTGGTAAAATTCTCTGTGCTGACCAGTTGCAGGTATTCCAGGGTACCTGATCGGTAGCTGGCTACCCGCGAAAGCTCCCGTGCCTTGGATCCTTCATTTTCCCTTTTCTGAAGACTATTAGTTATCATCTCTGCTAAATCATCTTGTAACCGCTGCTGATTCTCCCTAAAATCAACAGGATGGGGAAAAAAAAATCAGTGATTCACACATTTGTAGTGATCCACAGGTCCCCAGAGATTTTTAAACATTTTAATCCCATCTTTATCTTAATGACATTCACACACTACTGATAAAAAGTGTGGGCAGGACCAAATTCAGGTTCTGAATTTGGGAACAGAAGTCAGGATTTTCATGTGAGTTTTCCAGATAGTATGGATCAGTGTCTTTGCACAAGAGGCCTGTAACTGTGTCATTATTGACCTTAAAAAGTCATGATCACTTGCACAAAAAGGAAGACACGAATTAGATTAAATCTCAATCAAAATAGTTTTTAGCTCTCCACACCATTACTGGCACCAGGACTTTAACTATTCAACTTCAGGTGGCCTTCAGTAACAGAGTTGCCATTGTTTCAGAAATTTCTTCAGTGTATTTGGCTTTTGCTGGAGTACCCCACATATGACAATTTTTAAGGGGCAATCTTATATCAGGAAGTGAAAACAAAAACATCACTGTATCCAGCTCAAAACGTACTTTCCATAGTTGAATTCCAGAACACTAACAATTCAATAATTCTGATAGTCTCAACAGATCATATTAATTTTAAAAAAGCATTTCTAAGTTTACAAGAGAGATGTACCATAAGAGGTAGTTTTGACAGTATTTCCAGCTCGGCCCAAACACTTGTACTTTCCATTTAAAAAATAACAAAGTTCATGAGATTCTGTAGTAGATTAAAAATTTGATTATTTTTGTTTTGCAAATGCCCTGAGAAAACCCTCATATTCTGCTTAATCTCCTCTTTTCTCTTAGTAGGAATAAATTGACAGGGAATTTTATTTGCAGAGAGGACACATTGTGTAAGACTCAAAACTTAGAGTAGAAGCAAGCTGTAACATTTTCTTATGCGTTTCAGGACACGGGATCCCAATGTACCTGGCAAACACCAATTTGCAATATCATTGCACTTTGTAATGAAACACTGTCCTTTCAAAGCAGATGGCAGCAAATTCCCACTTAGTGAAGAGTGACTGTACACAAGTATTTAGAGCAGAAAGTGAGGAACTACCACATTTAGTGAGTTTGCAGGAAATAAAGAGGTACTCATATGCAAAATACACACTAAAAAAATGCAACAAGTTATCCTGACTTCAATTTTGCATAGTTGCTCAAAAACACCACTTCCACTATTGCTATATTTTATTTAATTCTAATGCAAAATGATGGCTCAGTTCCAGAACATCAACCTCATATTTTTTTTACTGATAACTTCTCTAAGTGTTAGAAAGTAAGCTCTTGTTTAATTTTTAAAGACTTTATTCCTGTGCAGTACTACAGTAACTTTGTCCTTCTCTTGTAGCAGAATAGTAGTTGAAATCCTGCAAGTTTCATTTCTCTTACAAATCCCTCCACAAGAGCTCATAGGCATAACATGGTATTACAGAGAGCTGCACACAGTTGTGGTTATCCTCTTCCTGAACTGTGGCACACAGGTGCCACTTGGACTAAATTTGTGAGAATATTAATGTTTTTCATTTTCCTGTCCATCTCTTGCTCTTACCACATCACAACTTCTCCTGTAAGTCTTACACCCCTTCCAAGGCAAAGAACCTGCTACATGTTTATACAGACAAATAACCTTCAGCACACGCATAGTTCCATGTCATGAATATTTACATGTTTATACGCACATACACTATTAAGCCTCTAACTACTGAAGTTCAATGGCATAAAAAACCACAACAAGTGCCAAGGAGGAACGATAAAGGCTAAAGCACAAAGAATGGGAATTTCTCCTCCCTTTTCACATATAAAGACTATCTTACACAGAAGGAGGTGTTGGGAGATGGTATTTCTTATCCTCAGTACCCGTCAACCAGTAGGTAATTTCTGTTCCTCTGCCCTAAATATGTATGACAAAGAAGAGAAAGCACAGTTTTGGGATTAGCATGCAATTTCCTGTAGTTAATTTACTTAAATAATACTCTATTGCACATTGCCATGTTTGCCTTTGCTTATTTTCCATAACTGATGCTGACAGCAAAGGATTACAAATCAGATGTGAGAAGGAGAAGAATGGGGGAGATGCAGCTTGCATACTCACTTCCTTGTTCCATGACCTGAAACACAAGTCATGGGAGAGGTGAGCTGTGCTGCCCTGCCATCAACTCCCAAGGGCAGACAAGTGGACTTGATTGAAATAAATGGATTGGCAGATATTGGACCATTAACAAATTAACACTTGATTCAGCTTCCCTTTCAGCAGATGACTTCTCTACAATTTTCTGTTCCAAATGGTATGTTTCATTTATTCTCCACATCTTTATGTTGCTTTAATTAATGAGTTAGGGAGCTCTTCATTGCCTGCATTGTCTTTATAGAAGTGTCTTCAGCCACTGGAGACTGTGATACCAACTGATCAGTAATCCTTGTTCCCCAGATGTTAATTAGATTCTGGGGTGCTCTCAGCTATACAATACTTTTTCCTGTCTCTCTTCTCTGTGTTCATGCGTTCACATGGTAAAGGTTACCTTCAAGTATGTTTCTCCTCTCTCTTCGTACTGGAATTGGCAGTCTGTTCTTTTCAGGATGTTAATTGTGGAACCACTTACATGAATCCTTAAAGCTAAAAAAATAAAGAGACAATGAAAGCTCAGCCTGGAAACATCTCCCATACTCATATTAAGTATATGCGAAAACTGGTGCTATAGCGGAAGCTCGTTCAATTGTTATCATCGTAAATTCTGAGAGCCAAATTAAATGAGAAGCAATTACACTGCTGTATGAAAAATCTGACTCCACTACAGAGCATATCCAGGCAGGAAGAGGTGGTACAGCCATTGATCTGAAATACAGGTGACAATAGTATCTGTAGTAGTTAGAGGTCAAAAGGGAAAAGAGTAATTGTGAGTGACCTATATAGAGAACGTTCACGTGAAGACACAGGGCAGAAGGAAGAAAAACTGGCTCTTGCCACAGTTCCCTAATTGTGAAGTTGATGACATAATTGCTTCAACTTAAAATACGGTCAGTATATTTACACAACAAAGCTGTGATACAATTCTAGGTCAAATTGAAATCTGTGGTCCATAGACTAAAATTAAATTCCAGACACAGAAGTATCATATCTTGCAGAGGAACTCAGGCAGTGAACCAGCCTACAAACTCCCTGTTACCAGCACTGAAACATGAACAAGGAACAACTCTTCATTGCCCAGTGAAGTGCCCACTGTCACTTTGGACAATTAAATAATTGGTAATCAAAACAAATAGGGCTTCTTTATCTTTAAAACTTCTGCAAGCTGATAATAAATTGTTCTCAGCTGAAAAAAGACACTTTGGTCACAAACTAACCAATAGCCTTTGGTCCTGTTATACTGAGAGCTAAAATTAAATCCTTACGCAAGCCTGTGGATTCCATCCGCGAAGCTGTGTTTACTGTATCTCCAAACAAACAGTAACGAGGCATTTTTATTCCAACCACACCAGCCGCACATGGACCTAGAAATGGGATGCAGATAAAAAGGGTGAATCAAGAGACTTGATTTATTTGGCAGGTGTCTCACTGTTGCAGAGCAGTGCAGTGCCTGGGGAATTCTGCATTCCTCACCAATGGCAATACTTTCTACCTCACTTCCCACAGTACCTTGTGGTCTCCCACTACAAATCAAGCCTAGCTCTGTTATTCTTGCATAATCCAGTAAGAGCATAAAAAGGACACAGCTGCACAGTGTTAATTGTATTTAAGCACAATTTCTGTGCAGAAAAAAAGAAGTACATTTATTAACTGTCAGGTTTGGAAGCAAGAGAAAAACAGAATAAGCTTCATTATGCTAGGGTGCATAGTGGTGCCTCAAGAGGCTTCCCAGTGCCTCAGTCACTTTCTCTGATATGTTCCTCCCCTGGCAGCTGGTGTTGAGGAATTTCCCAAAGTTATTGAGCTATCTGGAGTTCCCCTTTGACAAAAAGTATTTTTACAGATAAATTAAAACATTAACTCCCACACAGACTCAACAAAACTTTTGCCTCCAAAAGCACAAAATACAGGCTTGCATTTTTTGCCTAGATAAGCATAGCTGGCCACGACTGATCGCCGCTTCAGTCAGAGAGAAATAATCTGTGAAGGCTTATTTGATACAACTGGTTTAATCACACCAGGAACAGTGACTGTTACTCATCCTAGCTACTGACTTAAGCTGTGACTTAATGGCTATGGGCTATTTCACTACAGCAGGAGCAAAACAGTGACTTATTTACTTCTGTTACTCTTCCTCTATGAACATTTTTTTCAACCTGATTCTTCATGAGGAGGGAAATTGTCTATGGTGTATTACCAGATCTTGTATGGGTGTTAATTCTGTTCAAAATCAGGCAACAACATAGTCTCTGTTGATCTAGCACTACTGTGTACCAGAGTGAATTCCAATGCGAATCCAAACAGGCAGCCCTGGCAGATGTCTCAGTTCAAAAGATCCCATGAAGCTGAGGATGTCCAGAGCCATCATGGAGATGTCCACTGCGTGCCGGTTGCCATTCCTCTTTGGTAAACCACTCACCACCATGTAAGCATCACCAATAGTCTCCACCTGTGGAAATAAAATCAGAACTCACTATTTGCAGACACAGAAAAGTACATCTTTAGTTAAAAGCAGAAAGATGTTATCAGATCCTCTTGTTCATGCCTAAACATTTCTGCCCCAGAGAGCAGGATTGATTAGTTTGAGGTAGCTGACACTATTTGGGTATATGAGTGTTTATAACTATACCCAGCATTCCAATTAATGAATGTGTGACCACCTACTGTAGGAAATTTGGTATAAGTAGGCACAGTGAAAGCATATTGAAATGAAGTAATCCTGACCTGTTTTTCTCTCTTTTGCTTTGCTTAGAAAGCAGATTCGCTAATCCACCACATCATGCAATTTGATTTTTGTGTCCACTGGTTGTAAATGAGCAAAAGTACAGAGGTAATCACCTTGTAAACATCATGATGGTCAAGAATGTGGTCAAAGTTCTTGTAGATATCATTGAGCATATCTACCACCTCCATAGGGGTGCTGTATTTGCAGAGCGTGGTGAAGCCAACAATGTCACTGAAGTAGATAGTGACTTCTTCAAACAGCTCTGGCTCTACCAGGCCAGTCTCCTTCAAAGACTTTACTACTGGCCTGTGGAAATAGAGAAGGAAGGAAGACAGATGAGTAGTGTTTACTATTAAAGGTATTTTTTCATGCAACCTAATCACAGTATTGCTTTCTGTGTAGGAAACATCAAATAGTTTGCTGAAAACTGCCATTGTAATCACATTTTAGATGCCCATAATGCTTTTCAATCAGGGACCTCAAAGCACTTACTAATGGTAATTAATGCACTACGGACTTTCAAAATCCAAGTGTGTGAATAGCCAAGAGGAAACTGAGACACGGACAACTGAGCTTCTTGGTTAAGGTCAGAAACAGGGATATTTAGTCAAATTTAAAACTGAAATTCTGAACTTCCTGACATGCAGACCTACATTCTAGCCATACAATAAGTAAGAATAGACAGGTTTTTTCTGTTTTCTCAGCATAAAAGTAATTTCATTATAATAATTACATCAACTCATCTCGATTTCAGATGAGATATCATAGTCTGATAATTTTATGGAAGAAAAATTCAATACCATGACAGTCAGGAGTTATTGAATCACACTACTCAAGAGGTACCTTCATTTTCTTGCAATTCTAAATCCAGAAAAACATCTGTTCCTAGTGGTGATATTAGAAGAGAATAACTGAAGGAGACCCAGAAAATTATAGGTTTTGCACAATGCTGTGTTCCATCTCCAGTGAAACAGCAATAGAGTGGTAGGAACAACAAAGAGTGCAAGGAGACATGAATTCCTTGTCGCACTGTCTATACAGCCAGATCATTCTTGATTTTCCCCAAAACTGGATTGAACAAACACCTTTTTTTTGTGATGAGTCATAAAATCAACACCCTGACTACTGAAATATCCTTGAAGCTAGTAATGACATACCAGGACAGTTTTATTATTCCAAATGTGTGCAATACCAAAATTACTGGTATTACCAAGATTAGAATACCAATAATACTTGTCCTATACATACTCTGAAGAATCCATCTAACCCAGTATGGCCCAGCCAACCTCAGCCCCTCTCTTGCATTGCTAAGCCCCAGCCTGAAGTTGGACTGCACTCCTGCTCTTCAGCTGAAGACACTCCTTCTACCTAGCAAGGTGCTGGAGCAGAGCAGAGCTCTGTGATGTGGGATGTGTAGATCTGTGTCCCCATGAAAGCGGTGAAAGAGAGGCTTGTGCTGGAAAGGGGGGATCCTGTGCATGAAGAAATGTTGAGGAAGATAATGGGTCCCAATACCATCTTGGCATGAAACTCCACCATAAGGTGGGAGCTCAGGGACAGCTGCTTCTTCTTTCCTTTCTAGCAGGATTAGATTAGACGGGAAGAAAATAGAACATAAACATTAATCCTATCCCCTACTCTGCAAAAATCATGTGTATGTAAATAAAATGCCAGCGAAAATCCCCCTGGACAGTTACCTTGGAAGTAACATGAAATTAAGCCTGTCTGCTCTGTCTCTCTCTGCTTTGTACAGCTCTGTCCTTTCCTCCACCAGGTGTTCCAAGTTCCTGGAGTACAGCTGTAGACGCCGGATCAGGGTATCCATGTAGCTTTCATTGGTCTGGCCATGGAAATTACTGCAAATAACAGAATTACAAAGGAATCAAGAAGAAAGATTGATAGATGTACATTGATGAGAGCAGCTAAAAGGAGGCAAAAAAGCAGCAACAGAAAACTTCTCCAGTGTTTGACTTCCCTGTAGTTAAAATGCAAAGTGCCTCAAGTGCATCATTCTTTTGCTTGCTTGGAGGCCTTATGTAGATGAATTGAAAGTCTGTAATCCACACTTGTCAGTTGGAGCTGGTAATTCTTAAGGCAGCCTTCAATCACCTAACCCTGCTAATATTGTCAATTCCAGATTACCTTGGGTATTCCAGGAACATTCATTTGTAAAAAGTAACTGAGGAGCTCAAATTCTGAGAGGAAGCTAAAAATAGTAGGTAGAAAATTGCATATAATATTTAGAAGGGGACTTCAGCCAGAAGAATTAAGACAATTTGAGGCTGTCTGTTTGGAAGACCGAAAAGTACAGTGGAACAATGGGCAGCCCCATGGCTAGTTTTACTCACAAAATCCTGCAGACTCGAGCCTGCTAACCCCTGGAAGCAGAAGTGTGGTAACATGAGCTGCTCAAACCCCTATTTGTCCAGGCAGCCTGCACCTGCCAAAGCAGTCTGAAAGTAATTGGGACCAGGCTGACTGGAAGAGTCAGATTAGTATTGTATCCAACTGGACTTCACTCTTAGTTTAAACAAATTTTATGTCAGGGGTGCATCATCTTAGACCCACATGAGAAGAACACCATATTGCATGGGACAAGAGGCAACCTCTTTGCTTTTGTAGGATGGAGGCTTAGGAGCTGAACCAGGAGGCCTCTCTGTTCAGCTGCAGAAAGGTTATTCAGCTGATACATTCAGTTATGCATAGTACAGTTGTCCTACCCATGTAAAATGTAAAATGATGCTGTTGGGGTTTGTTGATGGGGAGCGTCTTAAAAACTGGGGAGCAATTTCCCAGGAGAAGTGATTAAAAGCTCACTGTTTGGTCATTGAAATAATTCAGACCAAATTCTGCAGGAACAATGCAGCATCATGCAGATGAAAGGCCTGTGTAACCCCACAGGGTTTATCCAGTTATGACCCTTACTATTTTCCCCCAACTTTGTACCACCAAAGCCCTGTAATTAATACTGCTTGTGAGTTACAACTCAACATTTCTAGTCAGCTTAATTTGGGACCATCCAAACTTTCAAATCATCCTTCAAACATCTATGTGCATTCATTTACCAAAAAGTAGATGACATGAGTCACTATACAACTCTTGACTAGAGACAGGGAGTAAATTACTTGATTGGTTTAAATCCCTAATTATCCAGCTTGCTACTTTCATAATGTACCAATTTGAGGTACAGTGATCATCTCACCCTCACTCAGCTAGTACATTGTACACAGGTGTATGTATACATATGCACATGCTCACCTACTTTTCTGACAAAGAATAAAAGAGGATCTAAGTGAAAACACTAGGGTTTTCCACTGACTGAATTATAATCACATCAATTTACACACTTAAAAATACGAGCTTTCTAACACAGGATGTTTGGAGCATCCAAAAAAACAAAGCCCCTGCTGCTCACCTGAATATTTTAGCCAGTGTACTCTCAATTTTCTTAAAGTCAGGCCTTTTCTCTGGATCTTCCTCCCAGCAGCTCTTCACTAGTGTATATACCTTCAAACAAAAATTTAAGGAAAATTCCACCTGAGTAATGGATATAGACAGGAGTAGTGCTCTAGTTCATTATAGAATTTCCGGTCACTCTTGACCAGCAACATATTAAATTGTGTGACTAACTGTCTTGAACCTATGGTTAGAACACTCATTGCAGGCATCTTAACTTAGCTCTGTGATGACTAGTGACATGATCTTAAATTGAATTTGCAAAACACAAATGAAAGGCAAGTAAATGGATCCAGTCTTGCAGACTGGTGTCAGACACAGTTACTGACATGGTGGTAAATGCTGTGGTAATTATATTTCCAATATCCCGAGTCTGGGATTTTTCTGAAACTGGTGATTGAGCCAAAAAGAATGGTGTTCATTACTGAATATGTGAATATCTACAATAAAGACATTTTCACCTGAGCAAGAAGCCATAGGGGCTATATTAGTGGAGAGGAGTGTACTTGAGGTGTAATTCATCCCATCTCAAGGATATCTAAAATAGGTCAGAAGAGTGGCACCATATAAGTTTCTGTTTCTTTCCAGTGAAATAATTTCCATGAGCTGTATTTCACATTGCTGGTAACAACTATAGAATGCAATTTCTTCCCACAAAGTTAGGGCATTTGGCATAAAACACATAGCTTTCACCTTCCCATGATCATGGGCTCTAGTTTGGCCAGGACTTCCGCCTTTCACCCAGAAAATGGCTCAGTTAATTATTAGCTTACTTCCATCTGTCTTTCTCCCACTGTTTCCAAGGTCAGGTCTGGTCGGAAAGGCTTCGCTCCTTTGCCGCTCTCCACTCTGTAAAGTTTCTCTAATACATGAAAAAGATCATAGTTTTAAACAAAAAAGCATAAGAAGGACATTGATTGTGTATAGCAGTCTGTGATGTTACAAAGCACTGTACAAACAGAAGTCTCGAAGACAGTTCCCTCATTTTGATGTGAATTTCAACTTTGGAGCTTTTCTTAATATATGGCACACGACCGAAACAGGCTGGCTTGAAGGCCCCTGAAAGCAAAATGAATAGAAATGTACATGAGTATTTATTGGTCACAGTAGACGTGGTTATGGCACTTTCCAAAATGAATGTTGGGCATTACTAGTGTGCCTCTCAGCATGAAGTATAATTATAGTAAAAAACAATGGGAAAAGCCCATTGCAACTTGATCAAAAGTGTGGAGACATACACCGCTCATTAGAGCAGTTCAAATCATCCTGCAGATGCTTAATTTCCTTAAAACTAAGCTATTAATACAAATAGGTTAAAAGCATTGCATTTGTTAACTCATTTGTACTCTTATGCATTAAACCCACTCTATGAAAGTTATTTGGACTCTGAACACATCAAAATCAGGCTGCATTTACACAACTCAATTTAAGCACAGGAAGAGAGAGCTAAAGCAAAAACATCTTCCTTTGTCTTTCTCCTGCAGACTTCACAAATTCCGGGGGAAGGTGGGGTGGTAAAAAAGAGAAGTAATTTTTTACCTCTGGAGTAAAGGGAAATTGAAAGGGATCTGTGAATCAGAACAGTTTATTTATTAATAATGTCTGATTATATTTGGGATACAATTTTACTGAAGGAAGTATACATCATTCATGTATAATGACATGAGGAAGGTTTGTAATTGCACTGGTCTAGAGCAGCTACAGATGCCTAAACATGCCCAATGTGCATGATCACCCTAAAATGATGTAGCAGCTTCCAACTTTCTGGTACAGAAATTACAGACTAGAGAAGGAGCAGAAAACTTGAGTCTCCCAAATGCTAGAGGGTAGAGAGACTGCTGAGAAGTCTTCTGTGGGCTAAGAGAGAGGAAAGTCTGTGTAGAGCTCATGTATGCAGGAGGAATGTGCTGGATTTCCATGCTGGACACACACCTGAGAGAGGAAATAACAGCACCTATTAGCAATACTACAATTAGTCAGTGGCAGAAAGTAGTGGAACAAGGAGGCAGCTTAAATTGAGCATTAGTACGTGGCAAGATTTCACAGTCTTGAGCAGTGAATGAGATGTTTCTGCAGAAGAGTGGAGTAACCAGACGGGGAACAGCTTCTTGCAGGGATGTCAGTGAAGCAGATGATGACCTAGTTACTTCTACACATTCAAAATCCAGTTCTGTATACCTGTCGTGGGACTTCTTTTCTCTCATTAGAAGCAACATTATTGTACATTAAGTTGATTGATACATATTTTCACATTGAGAAAATTGGCTCACTGAGTAACTGAAGGTAGAGTTTAGTTTTTCTAAGTTGGTGGATAGAGCTCAGGTATGGGGGTTTTTAAAAAAGTCTTTAAAAATCTGAACACAATCCTTGCTGCTGTCATTTAAGCCTGGAGAAGCAGTTCTATCAGTTGTCCTGAAATACCAATATCATGTCTTCTAATTTGAAGAGACTAACTTCCGATAGCCTAGCCATTGAAAGAGTTTCTCTGGTGACTTAAAAACCAAATGAATGTAACATACAACAGGGACATTTCTTTGTCCATTACCATTGACTCTAGTTTGGTATTTTTTTCTCTCTTTTTATCTTGGATATTTGTAAATTAATGGTCACCCCAAGTTTGAGCTACTGTCTTCCAAAGTTAGATGATGCCAAAAACAAAATGCAGAGGTGTTTGAACAAGTATGGTTCACCGTCTTGCTCATCTTGTCTAATGAATGAATCAGGCATTTAAATGAGGAGCCACTTCAGCAATATGTAATAAAACTAATTCCTTTCTGTTACATGAAATTTGATGAACTGATGAACACATTTTACTCAACTTGCATAATCAAAAGTCAAGAATAATACCAGAAGCCATTAGATCAGCAATATAAATCTTAGACATCTACTAATACTTTTATGGAAGAAAAGTTTTGTGGAGAAAACAATCTCCTCACTGAATAGAAAATTTTAAATTTCAGCTGAAATTTACAAAGCAGATTATTTTTTTTAAGTTACAGTGGACCCAGACTTACCAAACAGGTTTCACGCCTAGTTAATTTATTGTTGTCTTACCTTACATGCTGATATGTGACCATCTCCAGCAACAGCACTTAGATGCTGTTAGGTACCTAGCTTAGGTGCTACAAATTCTTTGAGTTGCATGGATTAATCTAATGCCGTTTGAAAGGGACAGTCTTTCCAAAAGGACAGAATACAGTGTTAAGAAACAGGTAAAAGATAAAACAAGGAACGAGGTTCTCACTGTGACAGCCAGGGTCAAACACAGAGCAATGAGGAGGCCACCACATCTCAGAAAAGCCAAGAAACACTATGTCTGAGGCTAACTTAATAACCATTAACACAACACAGAAAGACTGTAACTGCTCAAAAAGCAGTTAAAAGTATGTCGTTTGCTATGGTTTTGCTTCACAAGGCAAAATGAGCAAGGTAGGGCATTGTACTTTCTTTTCTCCATGTTGGCAATATTTGTAAAATTCTTGCATTCATGAGGATTGTGCCTGCCTCTTCCCAAGGAAAAGGAATAGAAAGGCTTTATTTTCTCTACCTTTTATTAAGCGTGGAATCCTGAAGAGTTTGCTGTGAGGGGAACAGGCATTTCTAATCTCTTTTAAATCTACATTTATATTATAGAGTTGGTGATGTGAAAAACTGTGTTTCCCGAAATATGAACACAGATTTGTGATAATGTAGGATGATGAACATGCCCCAGAAATAATTCTCAAATGTAACTCAGTTAAAGAGCTATTAGGCTGTCGAGCTTCTGCTCTAGATGTTTTAACAAATGTGAGGCGGATCTAACAGAATGACTCAGAGATAAAGGCAATGTCTAAATTTGTTGTTAGTAACTGTTGTTAGTCACTAGGAAAATCCCAAACCCACACAAGTTTCTGTGTCAGTTCTAGTATATAATAATGTCTGGATTCGGGGAATTGGGATTGACTGGGCTGGATTTTAGCTAGGGTAGTTAATTTCTTCTCAGAAACTGTTACAGTGTTGTGTTTTGAATTTGGAATGAGAATGGTGTTGATAACACACAATGTTTTGGTTTTTTGCTAAAATGTGTTTCTCCTAAGTCAAGGACTTTTTTTTTTTTACTTGTCTTAGGCTCTGTGAGTGAGGGGGTACACAAAAGAAACTGGGAGAGAGCACAGCTGGGACAGGTGACCTAGACTGACCAAAGGGATTTTCCACACCAAAGAATGTCATGCCTGGCGTATAACATGGGGGGGAGTTACCTGGAAGGGAAGATTATCTGGGTTCAGGAAGGGGAGTCGGGTATTGGTCATCTGGTAGTGAGCATTGTTCATCACTTGTTTTTCCCTTTCTATTATCATTATCACTATCATTTATAATTAATATTGTATTTTACTTTATTTTCAATTATTAAACTGTTCTTATCTCAACCTATAAGCTTTACTTTGATTCTCCTCATCATTCCTCCAGGGGGAAGGAGGGCAGAGAGGCAGGGTTGAGCAAGCGGCTGCGTGGAGCTTAATTCCCAGCTGGGCTTAAAACCAGAACAGCCACTCAAAAACAATGTCACAAAATGCACAATACAGGGTTTAATGGATGTACTACAGGAGTAGACGATTTTTCTGGCAGAAGTTAAGTTGCTGAAGTTAATTATAACCAGCTTGAATAAAGTCTGAATTGCCAGTTTTTAAATGCCAGCTGTTCTTGTGTCATGAAACTGAGTTTTTGTTATTCTGTGTTGACAATGCTGATTTATGCTGCCTAAAATGAGTGGCATATTACATTTTACACATCAAAACAGAAAAACCTTTGAAGCCTTCAAATGTTACAGTAAGGCTGAACAGCATTGTATAATGTTAACTTCTGCAATGCTGTGCTCCAGGTGAGAAGGGAAGAGAAAGGGCAAGAGAACTCAATGCAAACTTAATTTACAGAAAAGTAGAGACACTTGCCCCCACAGCGAGATCCTTCAAACAGGCTTTTCATTCACCACGCAGAGAAAGGGGCAGCTGTTCAAGCAGTTATCAGAGACAGTGCCTTTCACAAAACATGGAGAATAGACCAGTTACAGCTCCAACCATCCCAGAAGGCTGCAATAGAGGAGAAATCTGTGGAATTACCTCTGTTGTCCCGGCAGTGTCCGGTGTAGAATGTCTCTCTGCGTAGGATGATTTCTTGGGCAATGATCCCATAGCTGTATACATCACCCTTCTGAGACACATCGGCGTGACGGAGATGCTCAGGAGCTGTCCACAGGTCTGAAGATCCAGATGGCAATGGGGGATGATGTAAAGGGGAAAGGGAGAGAAGTAATTGAAAAAAGGGTGATCCTTCTCAGAGCATCCACTGGCTATAATGATATTTCCTTTTACTCTTTTCATATCAAATCCAGAGCCCACTGGTATTGTGTATTTCCTGCTTTAGCATTTTTCTTGAGAAGCTGACATCAATACAGGTTAGGTAAACCTCTGATGTAGTTTTCAGTTTTCTGGGATTTGCTGGCCCTGGTACTTTCCACTGTAGATGCAGACTCTTACACCTTCAGAAAAGTTATGTTTATTGGCAATGAACTTGCTTTTCTTAGCTATGTTTCACAGGCTTCTTAGAAATAGCCTATGTATCCGTGTAAGACCAAGGAATACCAGTGCTATAATAAAAAAACCCTGAGCCATTAATTATTGAGCTGGGAGATGCAAGGAGTTTTTTACACACAGTGTCTGATGAGAAGACTGCAATATTTCCCAATGGCCTTGATATCATGAAGCTATTGAAATAATTCTCAAGTGCTCTTGAGCCTGACATAATATTACGTGCTCATAACTACTTGCTTTCTACAGAAATTATTAATCTGTATTTCTAGTGCAATGAGCACCATTGTACCTCAAAGCCAGAATGTTGTCATGGTACAACAACTGTGACATGCTGGTGACATACCATAACAGTGACCTGAACACAGTGACCCTGAATACAGTGTTATGATATCAGGCTGTAACATCCAGCCACAATGAATCTGTAGATCTCTTGTGAAACAGTGAGTTTTCTTCCAGGACATAGACTGAGTAGCCAGAAATTCTGAGGCTGCTTATAAGCAATAACAGAAGATAAATACATTACAATGTAATAATAATAATAATAATAATAATAACAATAATAATAATAATATAAAATTAAATAAGAAATTTGTAAAATGAACAATAAATAGAACATTTATGTTCAGTGCACTTTTCTTAGTCCTTTTTTATGTTCTTATTGCTACTGTTGAGTATGTGTCTGAACGTAAAAATTTTGTCAAAACCAGTTGCAACAAGTTTCTTCTCAGGTCATATTCTGCAGTTACAGCACAGTGCTGTGCTTATTGTACCCCAAGCTCTACTCTACAGATTCATATGACATAATTTCAGATGGGTTCATCTTTTCACTCCAGATCAAGTAAGAAGGAAAATATGAGTAGAAAGGAGTGTTCTATTTTACAGAAATATTCTGTGAATGTGAGGTGAATAAAAAACGTAAAGAAAAGCTATTAATATTATTCCAATCTGGTTGAGCATATATTACTAGATTCCTACCTAAGGAATGAAAAACAGAGTTATCATTGCATATCAATACAGATTTCTTCAAGAGTTATCAGAGTCATGCTTGTTAATGTTTAAATGATATCACAGAGCACTGTGGTAACACATGTATCTAATCAATTACAAGATTTATCATAAATGAACTCCTTTTTTTCTTCACACAATTTCAGTATTACTGCTGAAGAGAGCTGTTTGCACGAAGGACTTGGATAGTGAAAATGTTTCTTTCACCTCAGTCACAGGTGAAATCTCTGTTTTCTAAACTAAAAGTTGAATATTCATCTTTCCTTCCTTCTCCACAGACTAATTTCTTTCTCTACCTGCTAGTAATTCTTTCATTGTATTATTAAAGTTAATATAATAGCTGCTATAATATGAATCAAATTCACATTGTTTTGTACTGTGTTTGTACCCTACTGGTCTATGAAGATAAGAAAATTCCATTGGGTTGGAAACCGTGAAGGAGAGTTCAGTTGGGCATTTTTTTACCTTTCCTTGGGGGCAGAATTGAATTACAGCCAAAATCAGTGATCTTCACTACCATGCGATTGTCTACTACACAGTTGGTGGATTTGAGTCGACCATGGACTTCGGTTTTGCTTGAGTGCAGGTAAGACATCCCCTGCGGTTGACAATAAAAGAGAAAGAAAGCACAACTACATGTGAGACACTCAGATGTTACCAGACTCAACAAGAACATTAATATTAGTGAATATTAGTATAGTATCTGTGCAAGTAATTAAATGGACTTCATCTGCAATGGATATGCATAAATCACAATTCCCTTCATATTATTATTTTACAAACGAGACTTTCCAAGATATGAGGAACAGTCAATGTTAAGAAATGAGGAAATGGGTCATGTCATGGAAGGCCATCCTTCCTCTTAGCTAACAACAGTCTGACAACATCTTGGGTTTTCTCAACATTAGAACATAATTAAGCAATTAAGGGAATGTATTTCCTCCCACAAAAAGTTTTAATTTCACTTGCAATAAATGTTTTTTGGTAAATTTAATACCGATTTCTTGGAATGTCACATAAAGAAGTGCTTCCAACTACACGTTCATCCAACGGACACAATAGGTGTGAGAGGAATTGCTCCTTATGTCTGTATCAACTTTGAAGATCACCATACACCAGAGACATTATTTGAAACATTGCAGCAGATCCCCTTACTGCAAAGCAGAGGGCTCGAGAGCAGTCAATGCAGAGAGTGCTAGATGATGCACTAGGGCATAGATCAGACAGGGGATCAGACTAGACAGTCAAAAAGATCTCTGCTGACCTGACTGTTTATGGTTTTCTCTGTACAAGTCAATACCTACCAGCTATCCATGAGCTAAACTTGAAGTGAGCATGAGGCCTGGCCAATGCAGTTTCATCTTTATTTCCTGAGATTCAGACTCTTGACTCACAACACACTCAGGCATACAGAGGTGTGTAGCTTGCCCCTTTTTTACTCATCGCCTCTGAAATTATCTGATTTAGTCTAAGACATTCAAATACGGTGCAATACATGAGAAGGGGCTAGCACTGAGGCACAGCAGGAAAAGAACATTATTAAGTGGGTGTCAACTGAAGAAGGGAGTAGGTATGCTAATTTGTACCCTCTTGCTATTATTTATTCTGTTTCATCTCACTCTTCCGAACTACTTAAACTCACATCTACTTATAGCTTACTGCTGGTTGTTTTCCTTCCTATAGTCCTCTTTTCTTTGTGCTCAGTATATGAAGTGCAATCTATATCCTGTGGAAGCTAGAACAGGTATATCATATTTGTTTAGTTTCTTCTCTGAATGATCTTCCACTTAGGCTCCTACCTGTATAGCTCATCCTTTTGTATAACTGGTAGATAGAATTTAATCAGAGTTACACAGCTCATGTGGTCATGAATACACTGTATGACATGCTGGGTTTTCTTTTCAAATACTGGGTTACCCATAATTGGGAATGGATCAGCAAATGCTGAGATCACTAAGAGATCACAAAAGATCACTGAGACGTGAACTGAGTTTTAGGCAGAGCAGATGTCTGTCTGAGACACAAGCAGCCTGCAAAAGATGCAATCTCTGGAGAATGTTGTTGGACTGGTTATCCTGGACCTATCTAGACCATGCCAAATTTACAGAGAGTGTGTGCACGCTATACCCAAGGAAGACTTGATTAAGCAGATTTTAGCATGCAGCCCTGATGATACTACCCAGGATGTTTTGCCTGCTTTAGGTCCTATTTCCTCCAGCGGCATCTTCTTCCAGCTCCTGTTTTCATTAGCCACAAAATATTCCCATTGCTACAGCAGAATTCCCAATTAGTATCAGGATCAAATGACAGGCAAAGGTAATTTAGATTTCCTTATCCCAAGGCTTTCTTGTTAACAGTTTCTGGAGGCAAAGGTCTTACAGATGTACCTGATAAAATTTTCCTCTTTCCTTCCCACTATACTAAGCACCTACCTGAAAACACAGAACCTATTAAGAACCCACCATGTGATTTTCAAAATTTATTATGACTTCCAGTACAATAGTTCCAAATACTTGAGCATTCTTGTAACCTCTGCTCTGGAGCTCTGAAGCTTTAGTTCCAACTGACAATCCTTTTTCTGGCACAATGCAAGAATATTACAATCCCTTGCACAATATCCTGCAGCAGCCACTTACTTAATAAATAGTATTGCAACTACAGTGTATGCACTAATAACTACAAGGCCTGATTACTGCAATTCCCTCTCAGCAGACCTTTAATCAGAGCTCTTTGGTCACATGTAGCCAAATCCATGTAGCTACAAAGTGGTCCCATCAATCCTAGAGGCAGCTATGAAAAAAAAAAAAGGAGTGGGGGGGAAGTAAATGGAATAGATTTAGGGCTTCCTCTTTGGCCACCCCACCTTCTCTATTAAACTAGAGACTGCTCCAAGAATAGTCATCACTTGGCTGTTTGTACCAGGGAATACAAGTGATCCAACCTTTGTTCAGAAACAGATGCAGCAGCTTCTCGTGCCAGATGAAGAGCAGGAATAGTACAAGCACTGTTTGGGCCATGGTAAAAGCAGAGTGTATGAAAATGGTGGCATCGAGAGGGAGAAGCATCTCAAAAGGAAGGCAAAGGAACTGCTGCACCTCGTCACAGGTATTTTAACAGCCTGGAGAGCTGTGGCTGGTCTTGAAAAGGATAGATACTGAGATGAGAGGAACTGGAGCTGAGAGGCAATGAAATGACTTCTTTAAAAAGAGAAGCCATTCAAGTAAATATAGACAGGATGCTTGGAGGTTTAGAAGATATGGTTTGGAAAAAGCAATACAAGAATTTTATGGAAATGTCTGGGTCCCAGAAGCTTCACCACAGTATCAAATCAAGAAATAGGAAAGGTTGGCAGATCATCCAAATGACAGTAATTTTCCTGATATTCCTAGGTACATACAAGTTTTCATGAAGAGTTTGTGAACCATCTCTACCAACATAGCTAATAATGCTCGGGAGCCATTCCACATAATGGATGCTGTGTGCCAATCCAGCCTCAAATGCCGTGTCCCCTTTACCAATGGTGCAGCAAATGACTGGCTGTGAAGTCTCAGTACAAGTGCAGTCATTGGGCATTTGGTCACTTTTTCAGAGGGACTGGGATTTCTCTCTCCTCATAAACAGAGAGTACTAATCCTTATTTTCTAAAGAAACATCTGAAGGTGAACTGCAAAGAGTTAAAAAATACCCTGGGTTTTGATATGTTTTAAGGAGGAAGGGAAACTCCTCTGCTGCTATTTAAAATGAAACTTAATGCTGAACGTTAACTGAACTTGAAAGTCATTAACAAGGCCAACAAACTGTGACAATTTGGATTAAGGGGGCTTTAATAAAGCACAAGATTTTCAATATCTCTTTAGAACAGACGCAGTGGAGTCATTCATCGTGGAGACCAAATCTGAACTGGTGCATGTAGGGAAACAGGAGGACCGTCCAGCTGCAAACCAGCAATAGGAAAAGAAGAGCAGCCAAGCACTAGCAAAAAGATAGAGGTGATTCTCTACATTATCTGTAGAGGTATAATGAATTATTACACCAGTGAATTACAAAGGCTCCTTACCTACTAGCTGGACAGTTACAAGTCTCTAATGTAGAATAGAATTTCCTTTACTATGCATATTGATTTTTCCTACCACAAGGACCTAAAAGGCAAAGATCTGTTGAAAGCTATTGAAAACCATCTTGGTTTCTGAACAAGATTAATTTCTTCCCTCTCAAACTGCTTGAAATGGATAGCTGTAGTGAGAAACTAGTGAAACTAGTGAAAACTCTAGTGAGAAAATCAAGATGGTACATAAACAGTTTGTTTAGAAAAAGTTGAACCCATCTCTGGATACATATTAGAATAATTCTATGATTTGAAAAAATACAGTATACTTTACCTGAGGCCACAAAGCAGTGTGTTTTGCAGAGCTTGTGACTGCATAAGCCCTAGTTACAGAAACCATTGGTCAGCAGATTGTAACCATCTGATCTTTGGGCCACATTTCTCTGGGGTATACTTTACTTGTTTATTTATAAATAGCCCAAAGCCAGTTCTGGTCCCTATTTCCTCCTTCAGTCTGAAAGCCACTGGCTTCTCCTGCATCGCATACCTGTCCCCAGAGGAGAAAAGACTGCAAGGGCATACAGCTCTAAGAAAGAAGGAGAAGACCTTGAGAGCTACACTCTCCAGAGGATCAGTTTTGTAAGACAGGACAGGCTGATTAACATTGCACCGTCAGAAGTCTACTTACCTTGGCAATATCATACATGACAGAGATTTTAAATTCCCAGTCCATGAACGTGCCATCAGGGTAGGATATTTTATCATTTAAAACATCCTGTCAAGAGAAGAAAAGTTTTTCAGGGAAAAAGCAGAAGATGAGATATGGGTATCCAAATTGCACGCCTTTCAATCAGCAATTTTGTTTTTATAGAGAGTACATGCACTAGAACAGAAGTTGAATCAAAAAAATAGGGAATATTAAATATATATTAAGTTTACACAGAGCTAGAAAAGTAGGGACTCCAGAAAAGAGGGTTTTGTGCAATTAAAAATAGGTTGTGAATTTGGTCTTGAAAACAAGTCTTTAACAACACAAAATAGCTGAGAAACAAATGGTCAAGTTGTGCAAGAGGAAGGGAGAGGATTTTCCATGTTTTGTGCTCACAGTCCATTTCCTACCAATTTACTCCTAGCCTTACAAGTTCAAAGTAAACTGTTGCTTTATCTATGCCTGCCAGTCATTTACACTTCTTTCAGCCATGATGATATCCATTACCAGAAGTAAACTTCCATGAGTATGCCAGTTTACCAGAAAATAGAGAGAACAATTATTTTGCTGCCTTGCTGTGAGTTTGTTCCAGAGACCACTGCTACTGATGACAGTCTTTGTATGATCACAGAAGGAGAGACAATATAGGCCCGCAGAAGAGCTGATGATTATCACTTCATGATTAGCACTGAAATAATATTGGGAGTAATAAACAATAAGTCTTTCCATACTTTTGCCAGCATCAATTTACCGTTTCTTTTTATAAATAAAAATTAAGGGTTGTTGTCCCTTATAATGCAGAACTTTCCGTTTTTCTCCCTTACTAATATGGAATATATACTTTTTTCTGTCCTCACACACTCTGTGGTACACAAGCACATCAGCAGAGACAACAGCTACAGCTTGGAAAATGAAGAAAAAGTTATATCCTACGTGCTTCCAATAGAGGGGACAATACAAATACTGGCTGTTGCTGTGTCCTGGGCCTGTACTTTTCCTTGGCTCCACCTCACCTCATCCTCTTGCTGCTAAGGACCATGAAAGTGACACAGCAGCATCTGGGGAGGGATGGAGAGAACCAAGCAAGGGAGAGGAAACCACCACTTGCTCAGTCCATTACTGCTACATGAAGGCCAAAGACGCAGAGATGGGGATTTCTTTTCTTACTTCGAAATTTGATAATTTAGGGGTAGAAGGAGACCGTTAAAACTCTTTACCCGCAGAGAACCTCTTTCGCAGTACTCAATCACCCCAAAGATCATGGTGTCTATCTTCACGGTGCCATAGAACTTGGTCAGGTTGTAATAATCAATCTGTAGGAGCTAGAGCAGAAATGTTTCATCTGTTTTTAAAAGCAATCATTTTTCATACAGAAATATAGGTCATGGATATTTGTGTGACATGGTTTTTTATCTCAAGCCCTGATAAGATGTATGAGTTTCCCTTAAACCAGAGTGTACTAAGGCACTGAGTGAAGTACTTGAAGACATTTGTCATTCCAGGGCCTTCTGGATTAGGGAGATAAGAGTGGCTGCTGTTGGATACTGCAAGCTAATTCCAGAGCCCACTATAGTATCTATTATTGCCTCTCTATCAAACCTCCCAGCTGACCAGAATAGCCATTATGAGTGACAGAATGTTGTGAATCAGTCAGTAAATGAGCAAGTAATAAAAATTTAATGATGCTGCATGATATTATGAACTTTGTCCATTTAAATAGGCAACTGTAGTTTACTTTGAGGTATTTTTAGAGTTTATTGAATTCACAATATAGCAGTGTTTTGTAGAAGAAAAACCATTCAAAAAAAGATGCAGTACTGCAGCCAAATTCATCTCCCGTGTTGAAAGAGTCTGTATGCAGAAGTCAGCAGAGAGTAACTTATATTCGAAGAGCTGCACTTGGCATTCAATAATAAGATTTAACTACAACATTCCCCTACTGATGAATTAGCATGATACGAGCCAAAAGAGCGCAGTGCCTTTTAGCACCAGCTATAAAAATTGATTTAGTAAGGCCATATGACAGCACATGTATTTAGTAAGGCCATATGACAGCACATGAATTACTTCATTCATCCTCAGCTTGACTGGCACACAATTCAGACTCTGAAGTGGTGATGAGATCACATTACAAAGTTCATCAAGCAATGTCCTTTGAGGAACTCATTACCTGTCCACCTCACAAACATGCACAAGCATGTGGCTGTTGGAGTTGACAGTGGAAAGCAATGACTTCACTCATAGACTCCATCCCACCCTGCTGTGTCCAGTTCCTATGTGCAACAGTTACCTTGTTCAGTTCTATTTTTTGCTTCTCTGAGAAATTACCATCACTGTTTTTGAGATCCTTTAGGATCACCACCTGAAGGAAAAATATCAGCAGGGAAAAAAATCATTAGGTTTAGTACAACAGCAATTCATCTTTCTTTTCCAAGAAATGTCCATACAAAGAAATACTTCAAAAACACCTGCTTACTGCTTCACTGTTGGAGTTGCAGTTAATCAGCTAATAAATATTTGAGCTATATTTTCTTCAAAGGATTTAGATCTATCAACTGTGCAGATTTTAACTCAACAAGAATATACCTCAGTCAGGCAGACAGCTCTACTGAATGCACAAGAATTGCCATGTAAAGGACCTGACCTCCATTAACCTATTCATCTCTTCAGTACCAAAATGTATCAGATTTCTGGTCCCTGTGTTTATGCTTCTGTATGTGTATGTGCTCCTGGGCTAGGGGTTCATGGAGTCTAATATTTAGCCTTCTGTCAGTAAACAAAATACAAAGCAGCTGATAGGGAACAAATGGCTTACTCCTTCCATAAAACAAACCATTTTGCAAGGTCAGAGGAGGTGGAATGACTTCCTCCCAAAAAGTGCCCTCCTAAAGGTGAGGAAGGGAGCATGGACACTGCAGTCAGGTTACCTTCTTGTCATATTTGCCCTGGCGCAGTCTCTGGGTGGTGTCACGTCTCTTATCTTCATCAATCTGAGAACAAAGAAGAATAATTAACTTGCAATTATCACCTACTCCCCACTTGACAGGTCCAGAGAGATTAGTAATGTCTATGTGTATCACACAGAGAAGCTTAAGCCTCTCTCTCTAGGGAGGGTCACTACATGCCACAGAAAGTGTAGGACATCCATGCCACTCCCAGGCCCTCCACCTGCTGTTTTCATGCTCTTGGGCATTACAGAGGCATAACAAAGCACTGGGAAGTCATCTGTAACAGAGACTGGAAGTCAATACCCAGCCCATTCCCCCATCACAAAATGAGCTTTACTGATGGGAACAGATATATTCTATTAGGGAGCAATAAATGGGGAATAATCTCTTTTTCTTCCGTACAGCAAGTGTGGGTTAAAAAAAAAAAAGGAAACAGATCCTAGTCCTACCAGAGCCATAGGGTGCTGTAGTCAGAACATGCCAAAACCCCAGCATTGATGGTCTTTAGGAGACAGAATCCAAGACCCAGCTTTGGGCACTGTGCTTCTCTTACCTTCAAACTAACATGACTTGTCTCACTGGTCTCCAGAGGCAAGATTTCCTCAGGTGGTATATGGGACCATTTCTTCCACCGGCGCTCATTATCTCTCCTGTACTTCCTGAAGAACAAGAGAAGTCTTTCAGACTATCCTCCCAGTGAACCAAAACCCACAACAGGAGATTAGGACAGGGAAGCATCTAGTGTCAGGATGACACAAGGATGCTGTGTCAAGCTGACGAGACTTGAGCACGAGCCCTGTGGCTCTCATCCAGTTTGAGGATATGCTTTAATTCCCCAGGCTTTGGGAAAGCCTAAATGCTCATTCAGTTCTGTAGCAGAACAGAACAGATTTAGCAGAACAACTGCTAGGCAATTGCCAGAGTCTCAGGGGTGGTCAGAAGAATTTAAAGCATAAAGGGCCATCTGGATTTTATATATAGTTTTCTCCTCCATGTTACTCCTCTCCTCCGAATGTACTCGGAAGAGAGGTCCCACAAACAAATGCAAGCCAAAGGAAGTCCTGCCATCAACAGTGGATAGTAAGAAATGGTGTGAATACAATGCCAGGAGAGGAGGTAACAACAGCGTTGAGATGAGATGCCTTTTTGTGGGTGTCTCTTGTATTCTGCACATTTTGTAAAAATGAGGGAAGAGTTCTTGGAAAGGGGAGAAAGAAACTGCTATCTGCCCTGCAAAAATTCAGAGCGAGCACTGTCTTGTCTTAGAGAAAAGCTACAAGACAGCTAGTGTTCATCAACTTACCTCCTTACTTGTGCAAGTCCTTCCTCTAGTGAAAAAACCTACAGGACTGACTGGAGAGTTTGCAGGAGAATCCTAACACACTGATGACTACTGGCAAATGCTCCAAATGGCAGAACCCATACTATTGACTAATAAGACAAATATTCCCTTTTCCGATACATTTTTAGCATATATTTGCATAAGAAAAGGAAGACCAACAATTGCAGTAAGAACTGCCATTTCTCAGTTCTATCTTGCAAAAAGGATTAGGATGCACTACAGTTCAAACTGGTATTGGCTGGTGATTAAGAACATATCAAACTGAATTAAAATCTACTAGGTCTAATATTTAGTTATATGTTTTTCAGGACTTGGACTTTTTACTTTGCAGTCAGAACTATACAGGTAGCTGTGAAATAGTTTAAGTGTCCTAGAAACTTAGGAGATAAAGAAGGAATAATGAGGCATTTTGTTGAATTTCATAGGAGTTTCTCTTCTCCTTTGCTTGTTAGGGGACAATCTTTGGCAGCAATTATATTTGAGAAGTTTGCTATTATTTTGACACTAAAAGTACAAGTTTTATTCTAAAAAATTCTCAGAAATCTCTTCTATATTTGATGCTTGGGAGTATCACAATGATATGTATACAATAATAATCTAATCATCTAAAGAGAATCTTTAGGTTTTATGCATCTGCAAATATGGAAAAGTACAGAATCTTTTACAAGTCCATTCTTTTTGTTTATTAATTTTCATGGGCATTGCAAACTTTACTGTCTGTTTATATGTTAGTGCTTAGATGTGACGATGATTAGCTCCTATATATTTTGAGTACAACTGGATGTGTAAGAGTTGTGTATCTTTGATTTTTCCCTTGCTTTAGTTAGCACGGCAGATTGGTCTACTCAAAATAAGAGAGCCTGAGCAGCATCTGTTTCTAATAAACTTTTCTTAAGATCTGATTTTCTTGCTTTTTCTGAACTTCTCTGATATGTAACAAAGATATAGACTGAAAACAGATGCATGGGTAAGATAATTTTTTAAAGATTAAAGAAAATCATGTACTTTGGAACTGTGGTGGGATTTCTTCCATCAAAAGGAGGCATCAATGATTTCTATTTCTGCTTTTTCCATAATTATAAAGCTGGACTGTGTTATATGCATGAAATTCCAAGCTGTTAGAAAAATTGTTATGCAGGGTATTGGACTGAGTTGAAGGAATGGATCCATGCAACGAAAACACCAAAACCTCATGGTGTTTTGACTCCTACAGTGGCTCAAGAGAAATACCACCTTCTAGATTGAACTTTTATGTCACCAATACATTAAAGAAATGTAAATGAATCCCAAGAAAGCCAAAGATGTGTGGTGAAGTAGAAAAATTCAGAAGATTGGTCTGAGATTTCTGTTTCTGTGTATATATAGGAAGCAGAGCTTTTTAGCAGATGCAGGAACATTGAGCCTTGCTGCATCTTCTCCCTTGATTATTAACCTATCATAACAACACTATGAATGCAAGCACTACTTGGCCTATACCAAAGAGTTCACACTAGGGCCATCCACATAGGTACGTAAGGTAAGATAATGAACGGCTCTTCAAGGAGAGATCAAAAGCATTGTCCTAGCTGGAAAACTGTTCAAGGACAAACAAACGGAAAGCCAAAGGGGTTGGTACCTTAGAATCAGCAAAGAGATGATCAGAACCAGAATCACAATTCCCGTGAGTGTAAAGACAGCAATAGTCAAGACGTGTGGGCCTGCAGAAAAGAAAAATTGAAAGATAAACAACTTCATGGAGGATGCTGAAAAACAATACTGTATTTAAGAAATTACCCTCACACACATGTGCAAATCACAGTAGCTGACCAAGGATACTTTTTGGTCACATCCAAATTGAGAGATTTTGGTAAAGTCCAGCACTGCCTTGGGATGACACAAATTTGCCTCTTTCAATGTGGGATGAAGCATGACCCAGAGCAGTGCAGTCTTACATTCCCACCTGAGGCATGGGCAATCTCTAGGGACACCCAGGCAGTGGTGCTACTGAGTGGACTGTACTCTTCAGTAGGAAATTAATATGCTATAGAGGGAAATTAATCTGGTGGCAGCACAAAGCCAGTAAAGTGTCCTTAGAAGCTGCCAGGTGCCAGCAGTTTGAAAATCATGTTGTTCGGGCATCTGAGGACTTAGACCCAAAAACCACAGAGCACTCAAGGGTTCTAATCCTGAGCAGGCAGGCAGGATGAACAAGGCTGGGAACTGACTAAGGTTTTAATTTTTATTGTCTTGCTCCGGAAAAGAAGCCTGTCTTATGTCTGTTCTTGGAGCTCGGGGGTACTGGGAAGGAAAGTTGGCAGCCACCAGCTTCCTTTGAAGAGGCCATTATCACAGAGCTTCAGCTGGTGGTCACATGTCTAGAGTGTATGTACTTTACTGAGCAAGTGTGTCAGGCAAAAAAAGGCAGAGGAGAATCCAGTTTTGCAGATTGCCATGTTGATTAAAGACAGTAAAAGAGCTGAGTTATTCAGCCTTACTGACGCTAGTATACTTCTGTCTGTGCCCAGAAACAGAAATGAAGGCACACAGAAAAAAATGATCAAGTGTAAAAATTAGTAAAATAAAATTCAAATTTACACACACTAGCTGCCTTCAGAATCAAGCAGCAATTGAGGAGGGATTTTCAACATACCAATTTTTGTGCCTGCATCTGACACAGGATTCAGTTTATGAACTCCTCTGGATTTTGGACCCAGATTTCTGCTTTGATTTTTCTTGTTCTGGGTCTCACATCTCCCCACCTTCTTTCAGTATGTTCATCAGTCTAAGGGCCTCACAGTAATTTAGTATTAGTCTGATGCTCTCTGATGAAAACCATCAGTACTATTGTTTTCCTCCACAAGTGAAGTCACCACTTTAAAATGAGAGATAAATGAGAATGTGCAAAGATATTTTGTAAGAAAATTCTCTAAAACTTCAGATTTGTGAATTGTGGCTTGCAGCTTAACAATGAACTGATTATAGTTTCCCATGAGAGCACTGTGGGACCGTAATTTCCCTTTCCTGGGGTTCTGCTACCACCTTCTGGCTTTTAGTATTACAACAGGCATAGGGAGAGTGCATCACAAATGAACTGGTCCTCCAGAACAAGAAATGTTTGTATATTAAAGACTGATCTTATCCATGTTTAGAATGAGGGTTAAAACTTTCTGAATAAGGGAGAAATGTGGATGAACCCCCCTTTTTTTTCACAGAATACTAGGAGGAAGACAGGCGGCAGAACTGGGTCAGCTGTTCTCAGTTACAGCTTAGGAATGAGAAGAGCTCTGGTTGTCTGCTCTGTTCACCTACCTGGAGGAAAAAAGATATTCCAGGTTGGAAAGTTTTGACTGGCTTTAGCAAGGCACAGTGATTACTTAAACTTTGACCATTCTCCTTTTTGGGGGGATATATATATTTAGAATCACACTTAAAGAAGGTTTGTTTTTTTAAAATGTGAAAACAAAATAATCAAGTGCCTTTGGGAGGCAGTTTTGCTTTACTATGGCCTGGCCACAGTGTCAGGCTTCAGTTAAACACTAGATGTTATGCTACTGACATTTGTAGACATTGGCTTTCTGCAACTCTCTTTTTTTCCCTCCTTGTTCAGCAGCTTCAAACAAGGACATACTGAAGGGAATATTTGAAAGATATTTCAGATCCACTGACAACACAGCATGTTGTGGGGCCCATGGGATGAATGAGAATGGGACTGGAACAACACCAAGAAGACAGGAGCCAGAAAGCACAGAGCTCATGGAGCTGGTACAGGGAGACCCTGTGGCTGATGTGTGCAGTGTTGCAGTCTCTGCACAAACAGGACTCACGGTCATACCCAGAGAGACCAGAGATTTGACCAGAGATGAAAAATGAAAGCTCCACTGAAATCCCTCTGCTCTTCCCAGAACTAACTGGAGTCTTATCAAAGCTGTTGCCTCCTCCTGGTAGCTCCCATGGGTCCCTGGCAATGAACCACTACTCCTGCCTCTCTTATGAGCGATAAGGCCTAATTTGAGGGCATCTGATTTATTTTACTGAGGAATAAAAATGTTTGAATCCATTTTACCACCTTACTGTGAATAGACTCTTAGTTAGCAGAAGGTGTTTATCTCTCCAGTTATGCTTTGCCTGTTCCCTAATGCAGGCAAGCAGTCCAGCAAACTAATGAGAAGCCTTTAGCAGAGACTTTTAACAGCAGCATCTCTGGATTCTCACTGATGGAATGACTCAGGTGAACACTAACCCACTGTGCACTAACCCTTGCAATTACTGCCACTGCAATAATTTTTATTCTGCATATCATACCCTGAAGCATATGCCCTTCCATTGCCAAGCACCACGTGGCAACAGCCTAAAGGGGGAAATAATCTCAGTCTGATCAGACTGACAAGGCTGTACTCTGCTATGCTGAATAACAAGCGGCTTCATCCATTCTATCCAGGAGTCACCAAAAACTCAAAAGGAAAGGAGGTGGTGATTTCTGGGATTTTAGATTTAAAGTTTGGGTGTAAATAGAGCCATAAACTAGTTTTCCATGGTCTTTCTTCAATGAGTCAGCTCTTCTCAGAGACTCCTCCAGAGAAGCACCCTGAATCTGCACAGTGCTGTGTCCTCTCCCCAGCTCCCTACAACAAGGATAAAGGGGCAAGCAGAAGCCACCATGCTCCATCAGAGATACAGAAATGCAGAGTCAGATAACTCATCATAACCTTAACTCAACTCTGTTGCCTTTCCTGAACAGTCTTTCAAGCAATTCACACCACCCCCATCTTCTAGTGAAGATTATTTGTTTGTGGGTCACTTCTTCTGAAACACCCCACGGTATTCCCCATAAACACTGATACAGTATGGAGTTTACAAGAGACTTAGTATCAGCATCCAAACAGAAATAAAGGTTTCGAACTGGACTGGAGGCAGAGAACATGGGGGGGATGAGGCAGGAGAAGGAAAGATGCTGTTCTGCACCCAGCTCCTGGCATCACTGGCTGGGAGCAGCGTGAAGGCAGCATGCTGGATCACACAGCAGGTGGGTCTCAGGACTGTGTGACTTGTCTTCAAAGAGGTAGGTGGTTGGTTTAATGGGTGTCTCACCAGTGCCTGGAGTATCACTGGGCAGCTTGTGGTTCTTCCAGATGAAATCCGGACTGTTAGTTGCCTCGTGTGTCTTGTTGGTTTGAGTGTTGAAATACAGAAGAGGTTTGAACTATAGATGTAGGAGGGAAGAAATGCAGTCAGCTGCTGTGTTCTCCCTCTTTTGTCCCTTGCTTCAGACTACCCTTAATAAATGTATTGCCCAAACTCAAAATAATTTTCCTGCTACAGTGGTGCATTTCTCAGTGTAGCCATATGTTCGGCTGCCATATTCTTTCTCATTCCTCCCCTCTCTCTGAAAATAAATTTACCAATCCCACAAAATACCAGCTGCACTTCACTTACTGAATCACCAGATTACATCAGTCCTGTCAGTCTCCAGCACACCTCACATGACCCCCTTCTGGCATGCACAGCATGCCTTGGCACTGCACCACTCCTGCTGTAGTAATTTTCATCATTCCTATGCAATAGTACAGGGCATTTTGTTTCTCCTCTCATATATAAGGTCAAACAGTTGCACTCTGGACATACGTACACAATTTGCAGACTGTGACGTGTACAGCAGGGTCAGATTGGTATCAATGTCTCCAAATTCATCTAGAGTTACAGGACCCATTACACCTGCAGACACAAGGAATTAGTCAGAAAGCTTGCATTTTTAGAAACACAAATATGGGGCAGGAAGGATGGGATAAATAAAAGGATTTCTGATATTTAGGATACTTTCCTTCTTCATGTACGTGCTAGATACATATCAGCTCAATGTGGCACTACTTATCTTTTAACACCACACTACATTTTCTCTACAAAATCCAGTAAAATGTGTTGACCTGACTGCACTGAAGAAAAAAGTCTCCCTCTAGCTATAGGAAAATATATTTGTCAGATTTCTTCTGCATACCAAGAATGTCAGAGTCACCACCCTTGAAGAGACCACTTTAGAAGTGAGAAGCGAAATAGTCTGTTTCCACTTGCAGTTTGAATCTATCAGCAATAAAGGAAATACAAGGATACTTTCATTCCCTTTACTCTTTTGAAAGCTCATTGTAACCATGTTCTTTTTGCCTTTAGCCTCCTACCTCTGTATGTCAGCAAATGTACCCATTGAGAAATTGCCTGTGTAGCACATTACAAGGATTTTAAGGTGGAACTTCCCAAATCCCTCCATACAGCTTGACTTTGCTCCCATGAAGTCAGCTGCCTCAACATGAGCACAAGCTTAGCCAATATCCACCACTCCTGAAAGTCTCACCTTCATTCTTCCCTTTTTTTTTTTTCCACAGGAAGTTTTTTTGATCAGCTTCAGATTGTCCTTTTGCTGCTGTTGATGATGACTTGTTTTATTTCTCCTAAGTTCAGTATCAGCATTATTTTCGTTCACCAATTACCTTCTCCCTTTTCACCTCAAAAACTGATGCTAAGTTTTTAATGCTCCACCTTCTTAATATCAAAATAATTATTGTATGAAATCCCACTGTACCAGACTCCATCACAAGAAAGAATGAAAGTGATTCAACCCGTATCACTTTTAGGATTTTTTTTTTTTAACTAAACCTATAAATTATGACGAGCATTACAGTGCTGTATTTTGCATGAATAAAAAAACTTTGTACAACTTAACTTTCAAACTTGAACTGAAGAGATGAGTTTACTGATATTCAGAAAGGGATGCTGTCTCCAGGAGGAATTAGTAAACTATATTTTGCTACGTATGGGATACCATGGTTAAAGCAAAAATAAACCTGCAACTTTTCCTATCTTACGAAAATCTGGGAAACTTCTACACACATATTTGCTGAATGTAGGTGGGACATATACACAAAACTTTCAGTCATCATTTTGGAACAGATCTCTGATATGAAGCAACAACTGGGACTATACTCCCAGAGAGGTAATGTTTTCACTTTTTTGTGTAATTCTTGTCTCTGCCTTTTCCTAATGATTGAATTCTGTGATTTTAAGCCCACAGCCTACAAAAAAAAGCCCACCAGTGCTAGACATTCTGTGAGAGGAACAAGAAAGTTGACTAAGAAGAGCCAACCTGCTGCCAGCTGGCCTACACCCACTCTGCAGGCACCCAGGCCTACATGGCTTTGTAAACTGAAAAAGATTGAAACTACTTCATTAAAGCTTAGCCAAGTGACTTCAGAATCATTTTGAACATCAAATACTGAAGATAACATCCTTGTAAAAGTATATAAAAAGAAAAAAGAC
Organism: Edolisoma coerulescens; assembly: GCA_013397115.1. Lineage (NCBI taxonomy): Eukaryota > Metazoa > Chordata > Aves > Passeriformes > Campephagidae > Edolisoma > Edolisoma coerulescens. Next base: position 753,844 of record VWZW01000237.1, on the reverse strand, counting down.
CGGGAATAAGACTCACTGAAAGGCTTGGACTTGTTTAGTGTAGAAGTGACTTATCCTAAGAGTGTTTAAAATCAAATTTCTTTCCCCTCATTAATTTAGTGAACCCTGCACAGGAAAGTTCTTTTTTTTTACCTTCAAAAGTGGTATTTCGGAATTCTTTGATTAAACTGAGAGGCGACACTGGGCTCTGGGAGATGACAAATTTCTTGAGACTATGTCCAAACAGCAACACTGCATTAAAATAGCCAGCAAGAAAGTCATCTTCCATCTAGAACAAAAGAAAATAAAAAATGGCTGTTTGAGAGTTGATGTTTCTGCCATAAAGCTACAATAACTTTGATTGGCTCCATTTGGCAGAAACTCCAGGATGGAAGACCAGAATCTACTGAACACTGAGTGAGTAGATGGCCAGTGCCACATCAGTGTTCTCACTTTGAAAAAGAAAGGTAAACAAAATATATTTTTGATGTGTGAAGACAGGGAGGTGCTGAAAACTTAAAAGAGGCCAATGTAAAGGTCTGGAATGCTGATCCTGGTGCAAAGGATTCAAGAAATCCTACACTGCAGGTTCTTGGCAGTTCTGATTTGCTCAGTGTGTCTCAAAGACCCTGGCTTTGGATTAGAGTTTCTGTGCAGATAATTCAGTGTGGTGCCAGCAAGTTGGGGCTTCCAGGTGGCCACAGCTCAAGGGCAAGGAGCTGTGCCAGAATTTCCAGCAGCCTGCCATAGAGCTGGCACCCAAAAAACCATTGAGCCCAGGCTGGGCAATCTAGAAGCCCTGTAAGTCCAGCCAGAAGCTTCAGGCTGCCTGCTGGAGAGCTGGAGCTCAAAGCCACAAATCCTGGGAGGAACTTTACATGAAGGACCTGGTTCCTGGGCAAGACGGCAGGAGTATCAGTCTCACTAAACAGATGCAGCATGTTCACAGTTTCTGTTTTTCTGGAAACTAAAAAAAATACTTATTTCCTACAGAAAAAAAAGTTCCTGTTTCTGAAGTTTATGTGGAAAGCCACTGGACAGAAACTGCAATGGTTGTCATCTCTTAGACATATCTGCACAGAAAAATCAGTCAACAATTATTAGTTCTGAACTTTCCATGCTCACATCTCAATTACACATATAGATCTTTCTTGAGTGATGCCTTGCAGCTACAGGTAAGATTGTCAGTCACTCAGACGTGGAGCTGGAAAACCATGCACCTGTATGTCTCCCTCATGCCCCATGAACATGACACTTGCAGAACAAAATAAAAGTTTGAGTTGAACTTCACAAAGCGGGAATATGACAGCCTGCAGATTTGCCTTATGATACTATATTCTTACATCATTGCATCGGGACAAAATGTCATCCTGCAATAACATAAGGAAACATCAGCTTAGAAGCATGACAGGGGATGATTACAGCTACATTTTTAGTTTTCATTTCCTAGTACATGAACATGAATGAACTGAATGCAGTAATGAGATATAAAATAGTGTTCTTACCAGGATGTTTTCCTCCATCTCACTATAGTCTCTAATTACAGTATTGTAGCTGTAATTAGCTGGTGGCAGAGTCAGGACAAGTACATTGTGCATGTAATCAGCTGAGATGTTCTTCTTGAAGTATATGTTACTGCAAAGCAAAGCACAAGAACCCCATGAACACTGAACAACAGGGTCAGTGGTATCCATGACAGAATCACTCACCTGTTCCCAACAGCACTGTTATTTAACAGGTTAAAACAGTAGTCCTAAAAATAAAATTTCATCATGCACATAATTCTTTATATTGTTCACTCCCTGATGCCAGCTTTTGTACTTAAATATATTAAAAGGTAATATCAAGGAGATCTGCCAATCTGACACTCATAGGTTGTTGTGAACTACTGTTATTATAGTAACTGTCTTTTGTCTTGTTTCTTTCCTCTTTTTTTTCGGAGCAGAGTTTATATTTATTAAAACTCAGTTTCTCCTTGGAATCCACAAAACTGCAATCATGGTTTCTTCATGTTACTGTGCCTGTTTCTGAGCTCTTCTGCACTCTTTTTGCTTGTTCCTCTAATTTTGGTATTTCCTGCTAGAATTGAGCACAGCAGGAGTTGCACTAAAAGCATTTGACAGGACGGAATGAAACAATCACAGAGGTGCAGAGAGCAGATTATTGATTCATTTGTTTAATTCTGTGAGATAGGAAAATCAGAGGAAACTGTGTCAACTTGAAAACTCTGCTAAAACAAGCAGAAGATGTTGTAGCTTTCAGGTGTCTTTGGTTTCATCACCCTGACAGGCCATCTGGAAGTGCTTCACAGACTGGCCACCACCAGATTCACATGTTAAAGAGGACTTTAGCAGTAGATATTAGTGTCAACTGGCAGCATCTGTCATTGCTAGGGCTAGATTGATAGAAAGAAAATAATTGTATGAGCCTTCTCTCATTATTCATGTTTGATCATCCTTTTATTTTGTCAGTCAGTACTGTATTAAGACTTTTTGGAGACCATAGGCTCTGCTCTGTGGCCATCTGATTGGATTCTGACGCCAGAGCCCTGTCCCTGCCTTTCCTTGAACCTTCTGACTTTTACATTGCACTTTTCATCCTAAAGAATTTCAAAATGTTTTTCATCCAGGCTTGGACTGAACTAGCCAGTTGAAAAGGAAACCTCATTAGTCTCCACCAGACTGGATAATCCTCCAACATCCCACCTTTCTTGAGGGAGGCTTAAAGATTGTGTTTGTGTCCTGCCTGCCAGACAGCTCAGAGCTGAAGAAAGTTTAAATCTATCACTTTGTCAGAGGCACTTCACTCCTGAAGAAGCACAGGACTTTGCCTACTCTCCCTCCTACAGCTTGAGTTTTCATCTAATACATCTGTCTGTATTTTGTTTAAGAAGAATAATGTGATTTGAGATTTTCAGCAAAATAAGGGGTATGTAGAAAGTTTAAGAAGGGCAGCATATAAAACAGCCTGAGGCAGCTGGGTACATCAGAAGGATGCATATCACAGCAAAGAATCCCCTAATCACCCTCACCTATTGTAATGCAACAATTATACATACAACACCAGTGTTAAAGCACTCGAATACACAGTTCCCATTGTGCATTTGCAAAGAAACAGGAGTTGAGGCCAGTTGCCTCAGGAAAAGCAACTGGGGATTCCTAGTGCCTGGATAAAATTGTGGAATGCTGAAAGCTCTTAGAGGCACTTCTGAAAAACAGATACAGTGAACCTGAAAGTATACAGGATAGAGAAGATCCTGTCAGAACCTGAACCACAGGATCCAGTTTGGAACCAAAGGTTAAATCTCTGAAGTCATTAACCCAGAGTTTCTCAGAACTGACCTGTTACAGTCAGCTTTAGGCACAAGAGCTGCGAAGTCCCACTGGCCCTAGAAGTTCATGGAATCTTTTTGCTACACCAACAGTGAAGTAAGTAACATCAAGACATGGGCACACACATTTGCCTTGTGATCATCCATCCATCCGTCCATCCATCCATCCATCCCATTACACCACCAGCACTGTCCCAGGCAATTAACTTTCTCCCAGACTGTGACATGCTATGGCAACTGGAGCTATACCGAAAAACCACCCGGTTCAGGTACCTACACTTAGTTGTACAGATGTGATCTCTGCTGTGTCACTTAGGCTTAGGGACAGAGATCAGCTCTCAGTCCTTGTACACAGCCAAAGCTTTTGAGGATACCATTGGTAAGGCCAGTTTACGTCAGACCTCTTCTATAAAGATTTTTGTAATTAGAAATATTAAGAGGAAATTAAACAACAGGAAACTTACGTGGTATACTAAGAAACTTCTCTGAGAAGTTGTATTTCTGTGGTTATAAAGATGTTGAAGAGATGGTTATAAAGTGCAAGAGTTATAAAGTGGGAGAACAGTTGTATCACCTAAATAATTTAAAAATTGAATAAATGGAGTCTAGAAAAATATACCGTAAGTCATATTTACATAATTGTCTGGTTGGGCAGAGTGTATGAAAAATGTAACATATCTCAAATGAACCATATCTCATGACCATTCTGACTTTGTGCTTCTCTCATGGCTTTCTGCACTGAGGAGCCCACAGGACGATGTTAAACCTACCTGCTCTGCCACTGCCTTAGAAAAATACTATATGAACCAAAAGGGATTTTGTAGAGGATGTACCATGAATTAAACACTAAGCACCTTACATAAATGGAAAGACATGAGGAAAGATGGCAATAGAAAACATTTTGTGAAAGAGCATTTCTTCAACAAAACAGTTCCACTCAGACTATTTCCATTATCTGTATCCATCAGCAAACTGCAGAGAAAAGAAGAGAAGCAAAGGCGATACTTTACTTGAAGAGATCTATCAGGATGATAACGACGTCATTATCCACCTTCTCCGTCCCTAGGTCTGTGCTGACGTCCTCTGGAGAGCCACACATGATGATCACTACAGAATGGGCAAAAATGGGAGACAGGTTGGTGAGATTTACAGACAGGAAGAGGATGTTTGCCTGCTCCCCCATGTTTGAGTAGCAGGCAGCAGAGCAACTCCAGGCTAAGGCACATTATCTGTGCTGTACTGGGGCCCAGGCACAGAGCTACAGCCTCTCTGCAGTAAAACCAGGATATCTGAGGGGAAGTGGTAAAAGGTGCTTCAACACCTGCACCATTTTCTGTCTAATTGCACCAGAGCACTACCATTATCTCACTCAAATAAGCATTAGGAGTTGTGGTGCCATAACAGCTACTCACTATGAACATTTCTAGGTTAAATGGCCTTCAAGTAATGGCTTCATTAGCTTGCTTACTCTCGCACTCACTCAGCCTGCTGATGCCAGGTGCTTAGTCTTAGGAGAAGATGAGGTATTTATTCATTCATTTTTCTAGTTTAGATGAATCATTTCCAGAAGTGCCCCTTGATGGCAAAATGAGGTCCATAAATGAACCAGGGCTGCAAACATGTGAATGATAAAGAGTTTGCAGTATCTATATTCTTGTAGGATTCAAAGCCCTTCTTAGGAGAAATTGTGATCCCTGTATTCCTGAATCAAAAACGAGCTTGTGCCTAGATGGGATCATTTACCCCAAAAGCTCTCTGGAACCAGGATATTCCCCCATATTTTATGAGGATGAAGAGAGGAATCTAGGAACTTTGTGCCATTTTATCTTTACATCCATGTAAAATGGTATATCTTTGTTTCCACCATTTCTGGTGAAAGGCTTTCCCTATAACCTAACTAAGGGGTGGGTTTGATTTCCTTGGAAAAGCAACTCACCTGCAGGGACAGTGCAGCCTCAACCCCTCCTTACCATTGCTTTTCCGGTTTGGACTTTTCACAATTTTTTTAAGCAGCTCCGGAGTTCTTAAAATATCCTTGAACTTCAGTTTTTCAGAGAACTCTGTGATTCCAGCATCTAAAGCATTCATGTACCTGGCACAAGGGAGCAAAGATATTGTCAGGAAATTGCTAACTCCTCACACTTTTCTCAATCAGCCACAGTGCAAGAGAGGCTGTTCAGAGCATACAAGAATGTTTATAAGCTGGTATGAAACCTTTTCTGCAGCAATAAGTGAGAAAATCAATACATGGCATGAAAGATACAGAAATGCTTGGAAAGTCAACCAAAGATATTTGAGCGTGGTTGTACAAAGGATGGATTTGGAAAATGCAACGATGTAATAGGATACTAAAAATTAAGAAAAAAAAATCAGGGATATGGGGAAATTGCAGGAAGTGAGACTAACAGGGAGGCAGAGCCAGGAAGCTCTGCTATTTAAGACATCAGTGGTAATATTAGAAGGCACACGTGAAGGCTCAAAGGATTAAACAGGAATTACAGAAAGAATTGAGATAAAAACCACACATGTACCCTGACTGTGATAGAAGTAAAGGAAGAAAAGTAGCAACAAAAAAACTATACAGAATCAGTTAAAACTCAAAAAAAGAAAAAAAGAAAGCAAAAAAAGCTCAGCAAAAAAAGCAAGCAAGTAAAAATTTGCTAAAAGATTAAGGAAAAACAGTCAACTCCTGAATCCTACTCTTGCTTCAATGTGTTGTTTCTGAGAAGAGATATTCTATCTGAAATAAAGTTAATGCAAAGGGAAAACCAAAAGAACTCTCTTTGTTTCCGAACTACACAACCTTTGATCTACCAGCACTGAGATGTCAGTCCTATGAGCTGCTAAATACCTTCTGCTTCCTTTTTTTTTTTTTTTCCAGGAACAGAATCATTAACCGTTAATTTACATATGCATATGTAAAGAAACATATGCATAGTTGAAACATAAGAAACTGATTTTGCTATACTGTGGGTATTCACTTATTTTTATATGTATATGGGAAAAATAATTAGCTCATGCAGTACTACTTGTGCTTTAGAGACAATGGATCTTTTTAAATTAGACTGTTCAAAAACCTTCACATTGACAGTTTCTATTAAGGCAGGATAAGATGCATTTTTACAACTAAATTAGGATGAAAAGTGGGCAGAGATACAACTTTTGTTTTTTTTTGTTAATTCAACAATAAAGGGGCTTGAACAATTCTGAAGTCATAAAGAAGGTTCTGATCAGAAGCATTAAAAAAGGTGAAATAAGAAACACTTGGAAAGGTCAGAAATAACTTCCATGCAATTATTTCACTGAAAGGTATGAAACCTGCAGAATTAAAGGGATTTAGCTAAAGTGTGTGTAGTGCATTGGCAATTACAGCTGCAAACATGGAGGAATAGGGATTGTAATAAGAGATGGGTGAAGTGCACTGATATTTCAAAACATCAAAGAGAGGTAATCATAGCAATTACATCATGTGCTCAAGTTGCTATCTATACTAAGAAAGAAGAAGGAAACAATATAAGTCCATAAATAACTACAAAAGAGTTAAATGGAGATCAGGTTTTAGGTCTCTTAATTCAGAAAAAAACCCTTTTGATTCTGTATCCAAAATATTCCATGAGTATCTGCTTCTATCACTCTGAAGCAAACACAGTCATACATTTTGCTTAGAATTCTGCAAGTTCCTCAGGTTATGAATTAAAAAATATACATATAATAGTTATTTCCATGAACTCTTTGCTACCTTTCAGCTACGTTTATAAAATTAGTAGGAGAAATCAGATGATTTTTTTTAATTAAACAGCTTTTTATATCCCAAAATTGGGAAAAAAAATCAAAGGAGCATAGAAAAACTCACGTGAGCTGAAAGTTAAATAAGACTCAATAATAGAAAAGTAATTATAAATATTGGTACATTAAAGAGTCTATTTGTCTAAAAGCAGGCTTTGTTTTCAGGCAGGCAGAAAACCCAGCATTTCTGAGAATCAAGCAGAGCCTGATGTTTCAGGTCACAAAGTGAAAGCTGTCTCCTTTGCTCCAAACTGTTGAGAGTATAGCTTAAACTCTGCAATCACTGGGGTAATTTTGTTTGAAGAAAGATACAGTTTGAATTTCGGAAATGTTTTGGAGCAATAATAGTGCCTACAGATTGAAGCTGTTAATGTGGAGAAACATTTTAAGAGCTTGGTAAGACCCCTGACCTAAAAAGGCATCTATGGGGAGCCTATGGAGGAGCCTCTCACGTCACACTACTTATATATGTATATACTTGTAAACAAGTATTTTCATCAGAGACAACATGTGAGCTGTGTTGTCCAAAGGAAAAGCAAAGGCTTGCAAATATTTAAAATAGACTGAGAGAAACATTCAGGTAAGTGCTACAGCTAAAAGGCACAATTCATCTTTTCCTTCTCTCATTCCTTGGTAGTAGTAAGGCACCTTCCAAAGTGTAGGACTGAAAGAACAGTTTGCAGAAACCATGTCTGAGGATGGAGACAGCATTTATCAACAGTTGGATCAGAGGTGGATCCAGATCTTACCAGAGGCATGCCTCTGAGGTTTCAGTCCTCTTGTAAATGTAGACAGATTCCCAGGTTGTGGTTTTGAATGGCAGCTTAGAATCTTTCCAAAAATAATAGAAGAATTGGTTCACTTTCCTGGCTGGGGTCAGAAGGCGGGTTAGGTTTACTTTGTAGTCACAGGATAGTCCAAAACTCCCTACAGAGATCAGAGGCAGGCTCAGTACTGTTTCAAGTCTGAAGGAAGAGATAAGAGGACAAGTCTGAACAGATTGCTGTTGCACCAAGGCAGCTACCACCTGATTTCCATCCTCACCTCCCTCTCCTCTTGCGCCCTGAGTTAGTTTAGCAGCAATTTGAACCTGAACCAGAAGGCTCCTCAAGAACACAATCAGATTTCAAGTCTCTATTGGTACCAAAAAGCCAAAAGTTGAACTTCTCTAGGCAGCTTCTCTCACTGTCAATAATTACCCCTGCCCTTTTGGGTACCACACACCATTTCAGCCCCAAGGACAGGAGTCCAAAGGCTCAAGACAGGCTTCTGCTCCCTGGCTGCCATCACCATGGGATGGATTTAATCTCCTTATTGGGACAGTGCTGCAGGGTGACAGCTTTTTGCCATCAAAAAAAGCTTTACTCCTACAATTCAAAGGAAAAACCTTTTAGTTTCACAAAGGTGTATTTTAGGAGCTGTACAACAGCAGCAGTCAGGGAGAAAAAAACTAAGGCAACCCTCTGCTGACAAGGAATTTGTAAAACAAAGATCATTTTATACACAGAGACAATAAGCTTTTAAGGACAAAAGTATATTCCTGGATGCTGCGATCTTATCAGACTAGGCTCAAAATATTTCAGTTCTTGTATGGTGGTTTTTTTATAACAGGGAATTTTGCCTGCAAAAACCATGGCCATAAGAGTTGTTGGCATTATTGTGACGAAACTTTATTTTCCAGGTAAAGTCCACTTACCCAATGACAGGGTTTTTACTTATTGCAACAGAAACAGACATAGATGATGTAATAAATAATGACAGGGAGAGTATTTCACTAATTAAACAGGCTTTTTTTTTTTCCTGACAGACTTAGAATAGAAGAGAATAGATTATTTCAGTTAAAAGGGACCTACAAAAATCATACAGTCCAACTGCCTGACTACTTCAGGACTGACCAAAAGCTGAAGCCTGTTATTCATAGAATCATAGAATGGTTTGGGTTGGTAGAGTCCTTAAAGATCATCTAATTCCAAACCCCCTGCCATGGACAGGCACACCTTCCACTGCACCACTTAATAACTGCATTGTCCAAATGCCTTTTGACCATGACAAGCTTAAGGCATCAACCATCTCTCTAGGAAGCCTTTTCCAGTGTTTGGCCATGCTCTCACTAAAACATGCTTCCTAATGTCCAAACTAAACCTTTCAATACACAGCTTTGAATCATTCCCACTTGTCCTGTTGCTGGATCCCTGGGAGAAGAGATCAGCACCTCCCTCTACACTTGCCCTTCTCAGGAAGCTGCAGAAAGCAGCAAGGTCTCCCCTCAGCCTCCTTTTCTCCAAACTAGACAAACCCAGTGCCCTCAGCTCCTCACAGGATATGGCTTCCAGCTTTTCATCAGTTTTGTAAGCATTCAAGGACATTCACATCTTTCTGAAGATGCACACAGTGCTCAAGGTGAGGCCGCACCACTACTGAGCACAGCTGGATAATCACCTCTCCTGACCAGCGGGTGATGCTGTGTCTGATGCACCCCAGGGCAGGGTTTGCCCTCCGGGCTGTCTGGGCATACTGCTGACTCGTGTCGAGACTGCTGCCAACCAGCATCCCCAGATCCCTTTCTGCAGGGCTGCTCTCCAGCCACTCCTCAATCAATCATTCAACTTACTGTCAGGAATTAGAAGTTTCCCTACTAAAGCTGGGGTTTTATCAGTGGGCTTTGGAAGGGGATTTTCTTCCACCTACCAAAGAGAGTGGCTATGCGTAAAAGTCTTACTGCCTTGACCGTAGACCTCAGGGTGTCTGATGTATTCTAAACACCAATGCCTCTGCAGGTTTGTTGTTCACAAAATAATTCTGTTCAGCAGCTGACATCTTTAACATCACAATATAAGGGGGAAGAATTGGTACTTACGAGACCATTTGGTACGTGGCATAAGTGCAAGCTGGTCCTATGACAGCACAGCCAAGTGTGCCAGAATCCTGCAAGGGATCAAAAAGGGTCATTCCGGGTAGGGCAGAGGACTGGCAGAGAGAGGAGGATGGGACAATGAAGAAAACTGTAGGATTTGAGGAGTCACAGAATTTACCTAGTAAAACCAAGAAAAGAGTAGGAAAGGAGCTACAGAAAGCTTAAAAGAACAAACATAAAGGGGAGGAGGAAAAAATCACAGAAAGCCAAAAAAAGATAGAGTACGACATTTGTTAAGAGACAAACAGCAAGTAAGGATTAAAATATTGTTATAATTGCACATTTGAAATCTCACACCCCAGAAGAGTTTGCATTTGCAGAAGACGGGGTGGTTGGAATTACAAGGTCCTGTATATCAGAAAAATTACTTAAGTGCATACAAAACTAGTATTTAAAAAAATCCTTCCATGACCATCAAATGAGGCCTGACCGGTATCTTTGTGTGTCATGAGGGACAATTTCTTAGCAAAGACTAGAGCATGGTCATAGATTAGTAGACTTGAAAATTCACATTGGATTGACAAAGTTTCACTCAGAGTTGTGAAAATCTTCAGAAACACGGGTTCTTGTAATGCACCGATTTTAACTGAAGCTTTTCCTCATATTAAAGTATTCACATAGTTTCTCTCACATGACTTCTGTGATTTCTAGTGAGGAGCAAGGACTTAATCTTTGCCCTTTGGGCATAGTTCCACAACCATTTCATTGTTAACAGTGCCAGCTTAATGATTTCTCTCCCCACATGTCCCCATCTTCACCACAGCTCTCTCTTTTATGTATTGTGTAAACTGATGGTGAACCAGATCAGGATCTGATCCAGTTGGAAATGGACCTTTTTGCTCTGCTTGGGCTGTTTTGAGTGTTTGAGTTGTTGGCTTGGTTTCTTTAGTTAATTGTTATTTGGGGTTTTTTTAAATGGATTGCTTTGGCTGTGTGACTACAAAAAGAGCTGTGCAGATATAAGAAGGAGGACAACTTAAGGACAGGAAAAGGAGCCAGAAGCTGAAGTCAGTCTCTGAGAAGCATTCATAGAATCTCCAGTATTTGCCCATTTCTTTTCACAAAACATACAGGAACATCTCCTCTTTGAAAACTTCACTTCCCTGTCAAATTTCTTGGGAACTGAATAACAGGATCAAAAGTTAATAAGGAAAGACAGAGACACACATGCGCACCCAGGCAGAATGAAAGAAGTCTGCTACTCACATAAATGGTTTTGATGAGCTCCACACCTTCACAAGTGCTAGTGCGGCAGCCTTGTGAGACATAGAGGGATGAAGCAAAGGGGTGGAAGATGGCATCCACCGTAATATTTTCTCCTGTGATGCAAATGTAAAAGCAAACAGCATCATGAATTGCAGGTAGCCACTAATACACTATTATCCCTCTTCTGACACAGGTCTGAGCAGTCTTACACTAGGAGGTCTCCCCACTTCTGCGAAGCCTACCTACAACCCCACCACCATGGATGTGACTGTGAAATCTGCTCCCATGTGGACTGCTGAGTTCTGCTGAGTGTTAGTACTTTCAGTACAAAGTACTTCTAGCGTTGGCCATTACTAGACAAATTTTTTTAAGGCTCTGTAGGAAGTAACTGAGAGACCACTTCCCAAGAAAATTGGACAGAATCTCTTAAACTAGAGGGCAGAAAGGGAATAGATATTATTTCTTTTATTATTTCTTTGGAACCTCTTTTTCCCATGATATTCTAGAGAGTGACAGTAGATTGGTAATGTTGAAAGGAGAGATAAGATATCAAAATAAATAAAAGCAACATGACTCTAAATGAAGGCAAAATACGGACTGCAGATTCTTCACACTTCAGATCATGATGTGATCAAAAGATAAGGTCAAGAGGAAAATTATTTTCAGAAAGTAGAGGCTAATCCAGTCAGGAGAGGAAGCAAGGGCATCCCAATTACTGCACTAGGTGGATCACTGGTCTTGTCGGATACAGTTCAATAACTTCCATGTTACCAAACACAGCTGAACACCTCCAGAGAAGCATGCAGGAAGAGTCTGCCCAAACACCATGAAAACATATATGGTTCTGCCCATTTGTAGAGCAGTTCTATTTATACAAAGAGAGGTCATTATTTCCATAAGATCTACATAAGATGGGAAGACAAGGAGCCTCTCTGAGAAGCAGCTTGCTAAAGGTCAGATGAATATAAAACTGTGACACAAAGTGTGACAAGAAACCACAGCAAGAGAGGAATAACCAACACCCGTTGGCTTACCTGTCATCTCGAATTCCTTTCGTACCCTTTCCAAGGCTTGTTTCACAGCTAACTTCAAACTACCAGTACTTGATGGGAAATCCGAGTAATTCATGAGCATCACATTGATCACATAACTGTTGTTGCTACACCGATTTGAACCCACTTGCTTCAGCAGCTGCAGTGAGGAAAACAAAGGCCAAATGGCCAGCACCAACACCCGTTGCTTCATTATCTCTCAGTTTAGACCCATTGTATGTGCTCTCCCATTTCTTTTTGTCTTCTAACTCTCTTTCTTTCAGATACTCTACATTGGTTTTGTTCTTGGATAGAATATAAGAGATTTCCACTCTGTAGATTCAAAGACAGGCTGTGCAATCCTTCCCTTCCACACTTCCCTATCCCCTTCCCTGCCTTCTCCTCTGCCCGTCCCTCCAGTGTACTAGGTGGCACTTCAAGGTGAAAAACTAGCAGCAGCACAACTCAGGAAAAGAGAGAGGCTAAAGGTTGCTGAGAATGTTTGCTTATGGAAAGGTTGAGGCTATAAACTAAAACATTACCAGAAACCTTGCCTGATAAGTGCACTAATTCTTCATCACAGGCATAAGCTGAGAGAAGAAAGGGGAGGGGACAAATGAACCATAAAGACAACCCTTCAAAATGGAAATAAAATATAAGGTCTGTTAAAGCCTAGAGGAAAACAGATGGTTACTTCATGTTTGCATTGCCCTACATCTCTGCTTACACTGCCACACCAACTCTGCTGACCGAGCTCGTAAGTCAAGGGTGTATTTTCTTCTGTGATAAGTTACCAATTTCATTCCTTTAGCTTGTAACACTGAAGTACTTTTTGTGTTGACAAAAATGTCCCACTTGCAGTCCTTCAGACCAAAGCCTTTGTTTCTGCTTACAGACTCGGCACAAGGCTCAGTCCACTCATTCTCATACAGCACTGTGCACCAAAACGCCCCAGGTCTGCCCCAGACACGTCTGCTCCCAGCCAGCACAGCTCTCATCGCCCATTCCCACCTCCTCAAATGGGGGCCCTAGGCATTCACACTTCGTGTGATAAACCTCTTGCATCGGGTAAGAATTAGCAAAGCTGAAGGCCACATCTCAGACCTGCAGGACCAAAGTTACATTTTAAATGGCATCACTAACCCCCCCCAACAACAACAACAACACACAAACAAACCCCACCAACCCACAAGCCTTATGGAAAACTCTAGGCACAAAGGAAACAAATTTAAATAAAGTATTGAGTGTTCTTTTGCTGAATACGGGGTGTTTATCCACACATACAGCAGCTGCTGTTTTTCCACTGAAACCTACATTGAGGCTGTCAGATAAGAAACTGGTTAACTTTTATTACCTTCCTGAAATAATTGTAAGACAAATAAGGAAAATAATCAGAAACAAAGTAAGTAACAGGGCTTTTGGTATAAAACAAGACTGCAATTTCATAGTTTCTTTCAAAGCCTATATTTAAAAGGTATTGAAAACACCTCAGATTTATTTGCACAGATCTTTTCCTGTGATTCTATTTTAATACCAAATTACTATTGCTTGAATCTTTCTATTATCCAGAGAAGACCTTGACCCAGCATTTAAAAGTAGTCCTTAAACACCTCCACATATTTAATCTAGCATTTGTAATTAATAATACAGTAATTCTAAATTAACAGTCTGTCACGTAAACATGTGGACTGGTATGGCTGGCTAGAGCCACAGACTGAGAATGGAACACAGGTTTTCATGCAGAGATCATCTGCTCATCACTGGCTCATTTTATAGGCATTTCCAGTGTCCTTGAAACTTACCCCATATACGTCAGTAACAGATTTATCATTAACTTCAGCAGAGCAGGATTTGCATTTTTATACTCTTCTTAGTCTATCTGGGAGAAACAGTCAGCACGGATAATGCAACTAGAACTGAGTATTTTACACAGCTGGTCACACAGGGAGTATGTAATGACACTGAGGTCTTCCTGGCTTCAGATCTATTAATGTATTTATTTGGTTTTCATAGCAGCTTAAAACTGTCCCTTAAAAACACAGTACCCATGCGTTTGTCCCTGATTGTGATGACAGCATCAATTTTTGGCCACTAAATATTCGATGGGCTGTTTCCTTCTACTCCACAAATAGCAGCTGCTAAAGCATTGGGACTGTTAAACAAGTTAAGATGTTAGTTAGCTCGGCAGACAAACGCCACTTTGTTTGCTTTAGCCGGATTATTAACAGATGTTGATTCAGTAAGGCATGCTACATTGCAAAATAGAACTGCTATTGATTTTTTGCTACTAGCGCATGGACATTAATATGAAGATTTTGATGGAATGTACTGTATGAATTTGTCTGACCATTCAAAATCTATTCATGCCCACATTAAAGAATCACAAACAGGCATGTCAAAATTGCATGAAAAATCAGAATCCGATTAGCTAATTAGTTTGTTTAGCAATTGGCAAACTGTGACATAGATTAAAAATCTACTTAAAATTAGATAGCTAATCATATTTATTATTTTTTACATCTTGCTCATTGTGCCGTGTTTATTGCCATTTTTGCAAAGGGCCCTGCAAAAGTCAATAAACGCTGCCTTTGTAATACAAAAACAAAAAGGGGAACCTGGTGAAACTGACAGCTAGTCTAGAGGCCTCACAGAGTCAGACCTAAAGACAGTCAGAATTTACCCGTGAGATTTACCCGTGAGATTTTGCAGCCACAGTGAAACCCACAGTGAAAGCCAAAAAGATAATCAATGAAAGAAGATGTTCTGGACACAAGGAGAAGATGTTCTTGTTACGGAACATTAAGTGTGTACAAGAAGAAACTTGCATATAATACGTAACCAACTATACTTTTGCTTGTATAGCTAATTGTATTACTGCTTGAATGGTCATTGTTTGTTAGACAGCCTTGTCATTGTTTGCTAGAGCCCATCTTAATAAGCCACGGTAATTGTGAAGAAGTATAAGAGCAGCAGCAGAGAATAATAAAAAACTTTTACTTCTTACGGCTTTGGATTACAGAAAGTGTGTGTGTCGTTATGTCCGTCTCAACAAAGTGACATTTATTCTCTCTTTAAAGTGCTGAGAATTAATCACTGTCTAAGGAATAAGGTGCTAAAAATCTGCATCTGACATCCCCATTCTTTTTAGCTGTGGCTTCTAGGCATCAGGTACTGCTATAATCTTGGCAGAAAGATCTCAGCATTACATATCTTCACTACATGCAAGTATCTATCCAAGAAGTCAGTTCTTAGGTGAACACCAGCTTGAGACCCTCATTTTTGTAATCCTAGTAGGACTAACAGCTCATGGAGGTCTCCCCTTGAATCACTGTAGTTTATCACTTATTTTGGCTTCAGCAGCATGGGGATGATTTAGATTCAGATAGGAAGGTCCTGTATTTATTTGTCTGAAGAAAAAATTCAGTTCCTCACCACCAGCATTACCTGTCCATATATTGCATAGCTACAAAACATCATAATAGTTCTCTTTAGGTATTCTTATAGTTCTGTGTTAGATTAGAAATACCACCTCAAATTAACTCACCAGAGAACTGTATCATTGGTTTTAGTGAAAAGTGACTTTTAATGCCCGGTTCTACAGCACTTTAAAGCACTGTATTTGTTCTGCCCTAGGATTTATTGGATAATAAAACAACTAGATATTATAGGGTGTAATTGGAACTGATAATCAGCACTGACTTCCTGATCTAAAACTACTCTGAGAAGTTCTCTCAGTCTTCTGGAAAATTCAAGGACACTCAGAGAGAAAGAAGAGCAAAAAATTCCAAAGACTTGTTCCTCTCTCAGCCTGTGTAACATTATGGTCTATAGAACATTTTCCACTCCTTTTTTAATGCTGCATGTGACAGGGTTTTCCTAATTTCAGTGGCTTCTCTTTATTTGTGCAGAGTCTGAAAGTCCTGAAAAATGGGAATGATAGGCCAGCCTGGGCACCATAGAGTCCCTTTGCCTATCAGCTCATATTTTATTGCAACTGAATGATGCGCTGTCTATCTCCAACACCTTTACCACATTTGTATTTAGGATCTTATTACTGGCATGCAGCCTAATTTATTTTTTACTTAGTTACAAATCATTCTTTCCACTTGACCACTCATAGAGGAGAAAATGGAGAGAATATATGGAATGAAAATTCCAGAAATCCCAGAAGAGCCCAAGAAGTAGGTGAAGGTATCAAGTGCCTGCAGTCAAACTGCTACTTGTAGTAGTTGGTACCAATAGTCCTAATAAGTGTGAAGATTACACAAACATATTGTCAGCTTGTTTTCAATTTCTTTGGTACCAAAGACAACCAATGTATCATTTTTCAAGCCACTATTTTGTAAAGAAACATGCATTGTGATACATTTGTCTTATTTTGTAGAATAACATATTTTGACAATGTCCTTTAAAAAGGAATTTTTCCCTGAATATTTGCTACAATTATTTCTCAGTGTCATTTAATTAGTATTGTTACGATCAGCTTATGTTTTTCACAGTTGCACATTATTTTTTATTTTCTCCGGAGCCAGGAACTTTGACAGTACACAAGAACATGAGGTTCCATTAAAATAAAAGAGATGCTGCAAGTCTCCAGAACTACAGAACTGAGAAATGTGAAAAAGGGAGAGACAAAAAAATCTGACCAGATTATAAATAAAAAGAACAGTAGATGCATTTATGTTCTTAATTCTCACTTACTTAAAAACAAATTTCCTTGATTTCCGTGGCCTGAACTCTATCATGTCTATGTTTTTGAATAAGTGAGGCTGTCAACATTGTTTCCATAAAATACAGAATTTTTAATTATAAATATGCATGAGACATTATATGTTGTAGTAGTTCTTCATATTTAGCCGACAGGACAAATGCTGAAAAACATCGATGTCGTTTTCAAGTTCTACCCACTATTACTAAGTCGGATTCCACATTAGTTTGATTGTCTGGGGCTTTAACAGCTTTTACCCTGTCTTTAAAATCATTTAGAAAATCAAGTTGAAGAAAAATAAAATAGAAATGTTTCCGTTTCCCTTTTCTCAGTTTTGTTAGAGGTTGGAATCACAAATACGGTTACAGACAGAAAAGAAAAAAAATACAGCACTGTAATGTCTGTGTTTATTTAATGCCAGTAACTTCTAGGTCTCAACTGGAGAGTATAAAGATGTCTTCTTTAACTTTCAACATTAGAGAGGAGACCAGGGACATGAAATAATGTTTTTCCATCTTTTAAATTATTTTTACAATACTTCTACTATCTAGACTTAGAAGACAATAATGTAAATTATTATGAACATAGCTGCACAGTATACATATGTAGCAGCTGTATACATGGATATAGTATACATGTATAGCAGCTGCACAGCAGCTATCTTGACTTTTCAGAACTGATCTTTTTTTCTTTCTCATTTACTACAGAAGAACATAAAGAAAGATTTTGCAAACACTATTCTTTGGAACCAGCAACTGATAAGCAACAAGCCTGTAAACCAACATAAAAATATGTGGGTCATGTGATGCATGATCCTGATAGTACAGCATGATAATACTGCCATTCCCATGGGTTATTGAGAGTTCAGGTTGCTACCACAATTTAGTTGCTGACACAGATTACAATGAAATTACACTGCAAAGCACTGACTGTTCTCATCAGAAGTTACCAATCTAGTAAGAGGAACACTACAGACAAGGATAAGAAAAGTGGAATTGCATCATATTACCAGCAGCTTGGGTGGTGGCGCCATCTTCCCATTGATCTATTATGTTGCCACATACCAGAAGATGAAGCTAATATACGTTGTGTCATAAATATCTAGCTCAATTAAGAAAGTCTTCTTCCTGTTAACCCTTTCCCAACACATAGACATTTTGATGTGAATATTATTTATCTATCTAACTTGTATACTACAACAATAAATAGTAGGAAGTCTTTCCTCTTAATTACTGTTTTCTTTCTCTAAAGGACTTTGTTTACAGAGTGACGGGATGTATTTATCTTTTCAGCATACCGGTTTGCCTCTGTTCTACACTCAGCAGGATACATGTCTGTCAAGAGACAAATGTAAGCTATCCTTAATGGGCAAACATCTGTTCTGTTTATCTTTACAAAGGTAAATGGCTTGAGTGTGTAGTAAGTTATGTCTTGGACATATACTTCAGTTTCCTTAAACTCTTTTTATTAAACATTACACATGTTTATACTATGTGATGGGATGGAGTTATGAGATTTTCAAGCTAGTGCACACTTGATCCTGTAAATCCAGATGGCAATGGAACACTGTACAAATACATCAGCACACGTCCTCAACCAGTACAACTGCATTCTTTGGGACACAGCACTTGCAGTGATGTGGCTTTCTGCCTTGGATAAGTCTGTGTGGACACAGCTAACTATGTATTGCATTTTCAGTTCTGATACTAACTCATAGCGGATCAGTGAATTGTCTTGCCTCCCCTCCTTTGGTTCTACAAACATAAACTTCTAAAAACTTACCTAAATGTAATGCTAAAATCAAATACAAGGACAGCTTTTTTATTAACTTGACTGAATCTTGATGACAGGTGGGTGCTGGAAATATCAGAAAAATTCTGAAAGTGCATTTCCCATGGACCCATAAAAATCACAGACATAAGTGAAAACTACAGCAAGTTTCCCCTTCCCAAATAAAGATAAAAATGATGAATTTTCATGTCACCATTTGGAGGTCTTTAACCGACACGGCTGTTGTTTGCCTTCCTGAGCTGGGCAACAGACTGAACAAAAGCATTAAAGGCACACGTGATCTGTGCTTACTTACGTGTTTCAGCTTCTCTTCTGGGTGGTCTATCCAGAGTAGATTAAGACTCAAAAGTTGCTGACACCATAAAAAAGGAAGCAAGTATTCTTCAAGTTCCTTGCTTTTAAAGGGATCATTTCCCATTTTCTCATCTCAAGGGATTGCCTTTGTAGCTGTAGGTGGGAAGCATTTCATTGCTCTCACTTTTGTGTATCATTTATCTTGAGATGTCAGACGTTGTCAGATGCATTTTCAAAGGCACAGGACACAGAACATGGTGAAGCATCATTACTGAAAGAACATGATCTTACCCAGATACTGTGGGAATTGAAGCACATGATTGTTGCTGATGCAAAGGTCATGTCCTAACCTCTTGCTTTGGTTACATGATGTTGATTTTTTTTTCCACTTCTTGCTTTTGCTTTCTCTCCCATTTTTAAATCCTTCTGATTTTTTATTTAAACACTCATTGCACTCTCTGATGCTTATCTTGGTGTTTAGTCAAGGATGCATGATTTCCCTTTTGCTGCCATCAGTGTAAGTCAATTCCCATTCTCCCAGCAATTCTGTGTGGAATAAACATGATCATTAATCATTTCACAGCTCACAGACTTGGGATAATGGCACTGGCTAAAAGAATAGTGAAGGTAAGAACTGCAGCAGTTTTCCAGTGTTATTCTAGAATAGACAAACTTCTTGACTTGTCTTTAATTTATGAATTGTCATCTTAGTGTTTCATGTGAGGAAATGATTATAACATCTCCACCTACTTTGTATTGCATCTTTGTAAAAATTTCTACACCAGACGTATTAAAAATATTTGGGTCAATTTGATGCTGCTATCACTTTTTATCTCAGTTGACACTGTCCTTCTTGTGCCCACAGCTAACCCACTGGCACTGTGTACCTGTTAGCTCTGGTGCATTCCCCAGCTTTGGATCCATGACATACAAATTCAGGAGCCACTTGGAAATGGAAGAAACCAGTGGAGCAGCTGAGAACTCTTTCATTTGAGTCAATATCTTAGCTGTATTTATGTTGATCCTTAGAACAACAGGATCTTCTGAAAGAATCTCTGTAAAAAAAACAGAAGAAAGCAATGTAGTAAAATTAAATTTTCAGTTACTTTTTCTTTAAAAAATAAAAGAATCTTACTTAATTGTACTATCTGCTTGCTTGCATTTCAGTCAAAAATATAACTCCTTTATCAATGACATCTTGTGCTTTTTGTTTCTCCTCCTTTACCCAACAGACTTTGGCACTTGTACAGTAAAAAAAAAGTCTCAACCCAAAATCTTCAGTTTTCCTAGTTTACTGTACAGAGCCAGAACATTCTATGACACTACTGAAAATTTCTTTGAGGTATTTACAACCACTGTTACTTTCTTTCAGTTCGAACTGAAGTACTTCTGAGGCATTGTTAAAGACACAAAAGGGAAAATGCATCTTAGAATATCCTTGTCGATCTAGATGTTTTTCTTGATTTCACAAGGTTCTTACAGAGAAGACTTAAATCTCCTAGCCTGCTGGAATTATTTTTCTATTAGATAATAGAAAATCCTAGAAAAGTGATAAGAAGATAGATATCTGTATTATATTAATTAGTCCATATACACAACATAAAAAAAAAAAAAAAGTAAAAAAAAAACCACTTGAAATCAAATCTCTGAAAGGGCAAATAATTTCAGAATTATTTACAAAAAATTAATTTTCTCCTGACAGAAATAATACCTTACATAATAGACAAGAGCTATAAAAGGAGACTAAATCACTGGCAAGCATTCTTTATCCCTTTGACCAAGTAACTAAAAATTAATTTATTGCAGAGAAATCCTTTGTGGGAGAGTGAATTATCCGCCTTCCTTACTTGTGGCCCATGGTATGAAAGCACATTCATCAACAAAGGACACCATCATGGTGCTGTTGTGCTCCAGTGGTTCTTGGCTGCAGAGCAACCTCTCAGACAGAATTGCAAGCTGGATGTATCATTCCTGGGTCAAGCCACGCTGAAGTGATTGGGACACAGTGAATATGGAACCCACACTCTAAAGAAGCAACACGCAGTTCTTTACTGCTGGTCTATGTTACAGATGATTGGAATATGACAGGATATATTTATTCATACAATAAAAAAGCTGCTTTTTCTTCCCTGGTGAAGTGCAAAAAACTTTTCTCCTGAAGGAAGGCAAAAAGGGAGAAATACAGATAGTTCATTAGTCCTGTCCATGGATATGTGTTTTTTAGTTAGTTGAGCTGTCAGCAGTAGTGTAATGCTTTAGTCCTCTGCACTGACATTTCTAATCATAGAAGGTTGGAAAAGATCTCTATGGTCATTGAGTCCAGCCATCAACCTAACACTGCAGGTCTGTCAGTTCCCCATGCCCCTAACTGCCACATCTACACGTCTTTTGAACATTCCAGGGATGATGATTCCACCATTTCCCTGGGGAACCTGTTCCACTGCTTGACCACCCTTTCAGTGAAGAAATTTTTTTCCTAATACCCAACCTAAACCTCCAATAGCATAACTTGAAGCTGTTTCCACTTGTCACTTGGGAGAAGAGACCAACTCTCACCTTGCTAAAATCCCCTTTCAGGTAATTGTAGAGAGCAATAAGGTCTCTCACCTGAGCCTCCTTTTCTCCAGGCTAAACAACCCTAGAAGAAGAGAAAGACTGAGCACGTGTACTAATTAGCATGAAAAGTGAGAGAATCATTAACCAATAGAAGACAGAATACTGATTATTAAGACAGCTATGTCACTTGTAGACAATGGACCTTAATGCCGTAGTTTGCTAAAATGTATAAACAATGAAAAGTTTTGGTAGTTGTCATGCTGGCTTTGTGGATTTGCCACCCAGCATCCCTTTCTGTGCAGAATTGTAAATACATCAAATACCTTGACTCTGTGTGTGGTTTGGCCTCTTGAACACCGGGTGAAAAAACCTTTTTTAGGACAATGAGACTTGTGCTCCAGACCCCTCAGCAGCTTTGCTGCCCTCCTTTGAACACGCTCCAGCCCCTCAATGTCGTTCTTCTCGTGAGGAGCTCAAAACTGGACACAGGATTCGAGGTGTGGCCTCACGAGTGTACACGGGCTGGCCACACTGTATATGACNCCCAGCATCCCTTTCTGTGCAGAATTGTAAATACATCAAATACCTTGACTCTGTGTGTGGTTTGGCCTCTTGAACACCGGGTGAAAAAACCTTTTTTAGGACAATGAGACTTGTGCTCCAGACCCCTCAGCAGCTTTGCTGCCCTCCTTTGAACACGCTCCAGCCCCTCAATGTCGTTCTTCTCGTGAGGAGCTCAAAACTGGACACAGGATTCGAGGTGTGGCCTCACGAGTGTACACGGGCTGGCCACACTGTATATGACAGAAGCCAAGATGCCACTGGCCTTCTTGGCCAGCTGGACACGCACTGGCTCATGTTCAGCCGCTGTCAACCAGCACCCCCAGGTCCTTTTCCACCTGGCCGCTTTCCAGCCACTCTGTCCCAAATCCGCAGCGCTGCAGGGGGCTGTTGTGACCCAAGTGTGGGACGCGGATGTTCAGGCCAAGGACCAAAGGCGAGGAGAGGAAGAGCCCTGGGGTTTGGGGAAGGAACCAGCGCGGTGCTGACCGAGAGAGCCGCAGCGGAGATCGCCATCCGCCGCAGTGGAGGCCGCCATCCGCCGCAGTGGAGGCGGAACCCTGCGGACGGTCCCAGTTGTCAGCCGGCGCCCGTTCGCCGAGGCTTTCCGCCGTCCCGC
>VWZW01000237.1:671230-731040 GCA_013397115.1 Edolisoma coerulescens | reverse complement strand
GCAACGGCGCCGCCAGGGCAGCGCGGAGCCCGGGCCCGGCCGCAGGATGGTGAGGGGCGGAGGGGCGGTGAGGGATCGCAGGATGGTGAGGGGCGGAAGGGCGGTGAGGGATCGCAGGCTGGTGAGGGGCATCGGGGCTGTGAGGGATCGCAGGATGGTGAGGGGCGGCGGGGCGGGGGACGCGGCGGGAGAAGCACCGTCGAGGGAGGGCCCGCTCTGACCCGGCTCCTCTTTGCTCTCTGCCCAGATGCTCTCCCGGGCCAAGCCGGCCGTGGGGGGTACCCCGCCGGCGGGAGACAGGCGGAAGAAGAAAGGGAAGGAGGTGCCACAGCTGGAAGAGCTCTTGGCCCAGAGGGACTTCACCGGCGCGATCGCCTTGCTGGAGGTGACGGGCTCTCCTCGGGAGAGCGGTATCGTCGCTGCCAGCCCTGTGCCCTCAGGCGTGCGGGGCGAGAGGATTCCTTCCCCTGCCTTGTGTCCCTCTCGAACCCTTGGGGCCCTGCTGCGGCATCTGTTGCTCCCCGCTTCACAGAGCCGGGTTTGGCCTGTGAGGGCTGCCTGCTGCTGCCCTCCGAAGTGTGAAAGCAGCTCCACCCCAGTAGCATCCACAGCTGTCAAACAATCCGCGATATATGATAGCCTAGTATTGCTTTGGTTATCTGTGGGGCTTTAGAAACTGTGGCAGCTAACAAATTCTTACATTCTTTATTCTCTACAAAGTTTAAACAGCACGTGAGTGAGGAGGAGGAGGATGGCAACCTTTGGATCGGATACTGTGCGTTTCATTTGGGTGACTACAAGAGAGCGCTGGAGGTAAGGTGGGGAAATCCTTCTTCCCGAGGCTGAAAATTGGAGTGTTGTGGTAAAGCAGTGACAACAGGAGGAAGATGGTCTGTAATAGGGAACAGCCCTGCTAGCCAGTTAAGGTACAATTGTACAGTAATAAGGCAGATGCTGTGGAAAGCAGTTTGCATTGGAAAAGAAAATGCTACTTGCCTATGAAAATAGAACTTTTTCAATGTTATCTACTGACTTATGACTGACTCAGTAACTTAATTTGTTCCCTTGAATGTCATAGTTCATGTCCTAAATCCATCATTCCCTTTTTGCATCTTGGTTTCCACAGTTTCGTTTTTCAGGTTTACTAATGTTTTTGTCTTCATTGTGTAGCTTATCTGTGATACGCATGATAAAATTCTTTCTTTAGAGGTTGATGCCCCTGGCCATTTAATGTACTTTATTGCTCTTCTCTGCATTTTCTTGTATTAGGTAATTCAACTAAATGAGACAGTCTTATTTTCCAAAAGCTTTAAGTCACTAAAATATATGTTAATTTTTCAAATATGTACATTTTAATATTTGCATCTTAGAGTTCTGTTGTGTTTCTTCACCGTGATGTATAACTGAAGTATAACTGGTTTTGTAGTCTTTGAACTTGCTTTCCCCAGAATCAATATTAAAAACAGATGTTAATTTAAAATATTAACAAAAGATAATAAAAAGGAAAGAAATAGATCATAGAACAATAAATATATTTTCTCTCTTAGATAAATGGTCACATGCACAAGATGCATATATGAGGTGAAAACTCTAAAGCTTCCAAATAAGAAAGGCACAAGGCACTCTGCCCTTTAAAAAACTGAAGAGAAAAACATCTGTTGGAGATATTAGGAATGCTCAGTGAATCAAATTGACAGTATGCACAGTATAGAATGTAGAATAGTAGTACAGGACGTCATGGTAAATTAATATTCATGTTTAGACTTGTGGAATTTAAATATTATGAGTAGAACAATCAGTTGCTGTAGTTAATTTATATCTAGGCATTAGGTGTTAATAGCGAGTGAAAGTTTAAAAAAAAGAAAAACGTTCATATATAAATGAAAACTAACTTGCGATTTCTTTGAAATAAGAAATAAATGGAAAATTTATTTGAAATAAATTCTGCTTTTTGAAATACCCAGTAGATGCTTTTATAGCCAGAGTAGACTTTACGTTTCCTTCAACGAAAAGGCAACCCGTTTTTTTTTTCCTAATTAGTTTTTGCATGTGGTGTTTGATTCACCACTAGGTGATGCTGTTGATTCAGGCCTTTAAAAACTGCAACATTGTCGTCGTTTTCACGTTTTTCTACCCGAAAAGGGACAATAAAAGGTCTGTATGAGCGATCTGTAGTTTGATTGTTAGTGTATATTTTAAGTGAGAGATCACAGGGTCTGTCTTTTCAGATGTAATACTGGTTTTTTGCACAGTGATGAGTCCTGATAGCTTTGTCATTTTGTGGTGACATCTGGGAAATGAGCCTATGCATCTCAACCTAGTTTCTTTGGGGACAGAACACTCTAGTTTTAATTTCTAAGGCTGTAGGTCTCATTGCACTGTGGAGACTGAACTGCCTTTCAGCTATCAACTTCCATGTTGATGTGTAAAATGCTGTTATCTCATCTGCTATGTTACAGAGGTGTTGTTGCTGTATTCTCAAGGACAAATTCCTTGATAATCTATACCCTTGAGATCTTGGAGCACTCTTTTGGGAGTGCCAGTAGCACTGTAAATAAAATACTATGGGTCAAAGATTCTGCAGAATTCTCCAGAATGACGTTGCACACAATCTAAATGATTCACACTCCTATGTGTTCCTGCAAGTGACCACACATAGTCTGTGTCACTATATTCACAGTTCATGGTTTGTATTCCATGTCCCTGGTGAGGGTCTTCAGAAATCACACTCTTCCATGTTTTTATTAATGATGATACTTTCATAGCCTGCCAGGCATATTGGTTGCATAGCAACTTTTGGAGAAGCTTGGGAATTGTGGTGAGGTGGCTGTCATGCACCACTGGAAAAATGGGGAAAAGTGAAAACACACAGACGTCCAGCTCCAGGAATATCTTCAGAGAGAATGACAGCAAAATCTCTGTCACATTCATGTGAGAGAATTCACATTCTCTTATCACAGGCACACCAACAACAGTTAGGTATCCTCTAGGTAGAGCGCTAACCTCAGCTTCACTAGGGTCACACTTTCCCCTCCTTAACAGCAGATGCCTTTCTCAAAGGTTATGCCACTGACACTGGTCTGGTGGGGTCATCCCTACTGCTGTACCCCACTTAACAAATGGTACTGCAGTGGGCTTGGCTCCTCCAGCAGTCATGGTTCAGTTCTGCCTTGGGGACTGACTAGCTTCCTTCATGGACAAACTTAATTTCACTGAGTAGCGCAGGTCTTCCCGGCATCATATGGTAACCAGAGCTTCCCTAGTAGGTGGCAGCATCTAATTTGTTTTCTGG
Organism: Edolisoma coerulescens; assembly: GCA_013397115.1. Classification (NCBI taxonomy): domain Eukaryota; kingdom Metazoa; phylum Chordata; class Aves; order Passeriformes; family Campephagidae; genus Edolisoma; species Edolisoma coerulescens. The sequence goes on along the minus strand of VWZW01000237.1, from coordinate 727,748 downwards.
AATCTTCTGCATCTACTGTCTGTAATCAGGAAAAACCCATCTGTCTTTCTGCAGCAGCTGCCACTTGTTCATAGCTCTAATCTTAAACCTTTTCTGAGAAATTTCCCGGTGTCACCCAAGTACCAGAACGAGAGTATCAGACCAATGATTCTGATTCTGAGCTGCCTAATCTTATAAATTGAATAAGCTGTGGCCTTAAAAAAGTGAGGATTTATTATTATTTTTATGTGTGTGTATATATATATATATATGCATGTGTGTATGTGTCTGTGTGTATACGTGTATTAGAGGTATTTAAAAGAATGTACGAGATGAATTGGCAAGGGCAGGTGCATGTCTTGGTTGGATTCAAGAGCAAGTTTCACACTTGCAGTCTGCACCATCTGCCTCCAGGCACACAGAATACTGGCGTGGTGCAACTGGTGGACATGGTAATGCCATTTTGGCCCATCAGCTGCACACATGAGAGCAAAGAATGATCCCTGGGCCAGAGCCTTCAATGCATTGTTCTGTGAAAATCCTACAAACTACATACAGCCAGCAACAGTCTCTCCAGTCTGCCACCTCCCTCTTGGCAGAGAAGTAGGAGCCATTCCACCACTTCACTGAACAAGAGCTCCTGCTGGCTTGGCTCAGGGTAATTTTAGTCAGCTAGTAAATCATGGAAGGAACAGGGCTATACTACGGTAGTTGCTCATCCATGAGCAGTATCTGGTCATGCTTGAGTAATTTTGTGGGAAGTGTGAGAATACAGGTGCATTCCAGTTCCTGATAGCTGAAGATAGAAAATAAAAATTGGATTTTAGCTCTGGGAGTTCTCTAGGCTTCTCTATCATGACTGTAGCCAGGTTATGATAAGTATCTCATTTGAGCACATGTGGAGCAGCCATATATGTTGGCTTGTTTATTGGCTCTTCAGCACCTGTGTTTATGGGCTTGGACAATCCAGACAAGTAATACAGGCGTTGAGCTGGCCCTCCGCATTGTCAGTACGTGTCCATAGTTGTGGGCAATCAACCTGGCAGCCTGCTTTTGAGGAAAATTGCATGTGTCTTATGATAGGGGCGTGAGGAGGAGGAGAGTAAAATAGCAAGGAGTTGTTAATGCTCCTGGATGGCAAAAGTGTGCCACAAGTTGACTGTTAGGACAGGTTTGAGAGTATTTGGTTTGTTGGATTATTTGGAGAGGAGGGGGGAAAGTTCTTGTGAAGTAGTCTTTGAGAGACTGATGTTGAATGGTTTTCAGTGAGGAAAGGGGCAACAGCACATAGTCTGGGTATAAATTAGGATAAGGAGCACTAATAGTCCTAATTTTTTTTTTCGTGTTTCCATAGATTCACGTTGGTTCTGCTAGAACACTCTTTATATATTGCTTGCTTTGAATGGCCAAGCCAGAACATGACTTGTGTTTATGCACTTTGTCTTTTGTAATTAATCTGCCTGAAGCCCTAGCCAAAAGAGACCTTTGGGTGCATTTAATCTGAATGAATTTTGAAAGATTCCAGATGGTCCCAATAAACAGCAGTGGCCTATCTCTCAGAGCTCCATGACAGGCCTAAATAAACTGGCCTCAGTAAGAAAGGTTGGCCTCTATATAAATGTTTTCTTTTTAAAAATATTAATAATTATTATCATGATACTTATTATATATATATTTATTTATTGTAAATATTGTTGGACAGCTAGTCCCTGAAGTACTAGCAAGACTGAGCTGGCTTTTAAGGGTGCTCCTTACCAGTATCTTCTCTGTTTGGGAGTGCAGTTTACTTGGCAACAAAAAAAAATAATTTTTTATGCTTGCAAACTCTAAACTTTGTTGTTGTCAGCATATTTCTGTTCTTGGGATTTGCTGTCCTTTGGGCATGGCTTATTTTATCTTGATATATGTATATATATATATATATATATATATATACACATATATATATATACACCTGTCCTTCTCCCCAGAGGTAAGAAGTCTCCTACCTGCAGCGACTCAATCTGCTGAACTCTCCCTAGGTGAGGGGACTTCCAATTAATATGTTTGGAGAACAAGTACAGAGTCAGCAAGGGGTTGTTTTGCTGGGAGGGATGAGCGGCTTGCGGTGATCTGGAGTATATGGATGATGTTCCTTCAGCAGGTCTTGTGAGAACCTTGCATGACCCTGCCTGCTTTGCCTTATGCTGCCTGTCTCCATGGCTGGATGAAGAGCAGGAGCACCAGCAGTAGGCACATCCACTGGGATAGTCCTTCCTAGTAATTTATCAGAAATGTGACATAGGAAAAAAAATGGCCTTGAGAGATCTCCTTGCCTCTGTTTTTAGTACCTGTTGTTACTCTGAGAAAAGACGTTTATCCTCAGGAGTATAATTGTTTAGTGGCTGCAAAGTTTTTTTTGTTTAAAAAAAGTAGATTGAAAGATTGACATGTTAACTTTTTGCTGTTTCACAAATAAGAAGAAATGAAGCAGTTTATGTGGCAGAATTAAAGAATGTGTAATGAATGTGGATGCGTAAGAAATACCAGAATACAGTATCTAGTGCCTTTCTGTAGCTGTTGGCTGTAAATCTTAAAATGGGAAAAGGTACAGTTAGGAACAGGTTATTAATATTTACTACAAATTACTAATCTTCATCTATAAGGAAATCTTGAATTTGCCCAATACCAACTTATAGGCTTATATTTTAATGCAGTGGTCTCCAAACAATTTTTGCTGTACCCCTATCAGTGAAAATTTTTTGAGTACACACCCCCAATGTATATACACACATCTGTACATTTATAAATTATATACATGTACCACTGTACTAATATGTAATCATAAAACATACACAAAAATAGGAACTAAAAAAGGATGTGATAAAATTAAACACTATTTAAAAATATTTATTTTAGTTATTAGTAGTACAAAAAAATTTTCTTCCTGCACTTGATGTTACTATATTGCATAACCTCAGACTTAAAACACACTTCCACGGGTTTAATATGCACTAAGACACTACCTACAGGTTTACAAAAACACATTCAACACTTGCTCCAGTAAGTATTCACAAAGAGATTTCTCTGGTGTTTATGGCTCCCAGGCTTTGACTGGAGGAGAACTTAGGAAAGCAACAGAAGTTGGTTGTATTAATGCCTTTATAACTTACATATATTGGGGTTTATAGATGTAAATAATATTTTTATAATAATATATTTACAATATAAATATGTTTTATATCTCTGTAACTTCAATGTTGACAGAAATCGTGCTCATACATGATGATTTATGGCACTGCTTGTCCCTGTGGTCTGTTATATTGCTATAAACAAAAAAGTAGGGACATAGCTTAAAACACAATCATTTTGTTGTAAGGACTGCAGCGAACTTCAGAATAAATTTTTTGATCTCAGTAATTTAATGATACATTGTAAAATCGTGGAAGAAAGAATGATACTGAATACAAGTATGTGCTCTTACTCATTTTTTAAAAATCAACTTTCCTTCTGTTACAGGAATATGAGGCCTTAACCAAGCAACCAGCTTGCAATCCAGATGTTTGGGTGAACCTTGCCTGTACGTACTTCTTTCTGGGGATGTACACACAAGCAGAACAAGCGGCTTTGAAAGGTGAGATGTATCACTCTGTTGGAAAAGACTCCTTATTGGTTTGAACACTTAAAGTAATTTCCAGTGGAAGTATGCAATAAAGGATACTTTTGAGAAAAGATTTTTGAGGTTGGGGTTTTGTTTGGGGGTTAGTTAATTTTGACTTTCATTTAACAGGAGAATTATGATGCAATTTCCTTCCTAAAAATACCTTGGGCATGTGGAGCAGCTGGAACTAAAAGAAGCATCTGGAAAGTCATTTATCTTAATAATTTCTAAATACAAAACCCAGTATATGCCAACCAGCAGCAAAAGGTTACTTTTCTTTTGACTGATTCCATCTCTCTGAGCCAGCACAGATGAAGCAAATTAGGCCAGTGAAATTATAAAAAAATAAGCATCTGAGAGAATTCAGCATTCTCCCTGATGAAGACAAGAGTTCTGTTTACGTAGTTTGAATGACTTAGTAGGTGGTCTCATTGCCTTATAAGTCAGATGTTAGGTATTTGATTCTTCAAGGGATGAAGTTCAATAGTCACATTATTACAGTTCTACTTTAATCTGAACATGCGTGGGATCATTTAAAGAGGAGGAATGGTAACTAGATTCCAAGGCAATTTTTACTGCCTAAAAATGTTTCTGTAGTTTAATTTTGTTGCCCATCACTTTTTATGTATCTTAGTGATTTATATTGTTTTCTATAACCATAGTATCTTGGTGATTTTTAAGTAGAATTAATAGTAGTGATATCTCAGTCAACTTCTGACTCTTGGCTTCTTAGGATAAAACTCCTATTGAAGGATGGGTTCTTTCATTAGTCTTCTTGTCTTGGGCTGAAAATAGAGTAGGAAGAAAATAATTATGTACTTTCTTCTGATGTGAAGGAGTGCCTTCCAAAAGGACAGCTTTGTAGCATTTTTTAAAAATAATTAGGTTCTCATATCCCTTTAAAATCTTCAGAAAGATCATGCTGAGCTTGAATGCCACAATTGGAAATGTTTTTTATTTTTAATTATAAAAAAATCTCATGCAGAGCTTTGTGATTTGTATTGTTAAAGAGGTGTGTAAATTTCTAATATTCACAAATAATTTAATCTTTAATGTACCACAAATATGAGCTTTGGAGATTGCAATCTAGGACTTGAAGTGAATCTAAAAATAAATGGGCAATAGAGCTTGAGGTGTCACGGTGACCTAAACCATGGGGGAAGCAAGCAGCTGCATCCTGTACCAGTTGGAGCCATTGTCATCAGCTTCACATCTTGTGAATTACAGTAATCCATTCTAGAGATGGCATATACACAGCTGGGCATGCACATTTATTAACTGTGAGCTGGAGGTGAGGGAAGGTTAATGTTTGTCATGCCCCTTCAGGTTAGTTAATAGTAGTATGGTGAGTGGCAGAGTAGGGGGTGCAGTTAGTGGTACTTGGGTGCTGGAGGCAAGGGTAGGAATGCTAAGAAAAGTGGGAGGGAGTGTAGCTGAGGGAGGGAACAGAAAATAACTGAGTGGTCACGTTAGTTGAGTTCCTCATCAGTTCCTGATTTTATGTAATTGTTTAAGAAGGACAGCTTGCCAGTTTTTATAATGAGGTGCTAAACCTTTCTTGTGCGTACTGTAATACTGGTGATTTCTGGCTACTTAAGCTTAGTGGGAAGGAATCACAGCTGTAGATTTGTGACAGTTGTCTGCTCTCCACTGAAAGCTTCCAGGTCTGGTGTATTCCCCTTTCAATCTTTCCTACATTGAGTGTAAACCTTTTGATTTTTGCTTAAGTCAGATCCTCTTTTAGGTTTTTTTAAACAATTTAGGATTGCATCAGCGATGGCTGTTGGCAATACAGTATTGACAGCTGAGGCCATGTCATCTTGTGGTCTCTTCCCTGGTTTTGCAAAGATCTTGAAGAAGCAGAGTACTTCCTTTGAACAGGTAAAGTCTTTAGAAGAACACCATTTATCCAATACTGCCTTGAATACCTCAGAAAAAATGATAGGTAGTATTAGTGTTAGGCTGCTTACCATTGCTATTTTGGGATTATTTTGCCTGAATTCTTGCATAGTGCATGCTGTTTATTGCTGCACTTTTGCTAAGCTCCTGAAAGTAGCATAGTGCTAAAACAAATAAAGGAGAATTAATTTAGTTTCAGGTCCAATTCTAAATTTCTACAGTGACAGAATCTCTGTATGAAATGGAACATAAATATCAGCTAGCTTTCTGGAATAGGTTTTCCACACAAACATGTAAATACCTAGAAATCAAATCAAGTTCCTTCTTGCCATGTACTGTTGCTGTTGCTTAAGGAAATTATTGTTAACCATCATTCCATTAATGAGGAAAAATATGCAGGATACTTAAAAATTAGGAAACTATCATTAAAAACCATGAGGTAATTAAGTATTCTTACAAGATATATAGTCCACAATCTCTTGTGGAGCAAGGATTTATGTCTATTTTATAATAGATGTGAATTGATCTCTTAGCTTGTTGTTACTTAATTTAAACTTTATGGTATAGAGAGGATGGGGAGGTGATTCAGGACAGCCAGCACGGCTTCACCAAGGGCAAGTCCTGCCTGACCAACCTAGTGGGTTTCTATGATGGAGTGACTCCATCAGTGGGCAAGGGAAGGGCTACAGATGTCATTTATCTGGACTTCTGTAAAGCTTTTGACACAGTTCCCCACAACATCCTTCTCTCTAAATTGTGTAGATACGGATTTGATGGGTAGACTCTTAGGCAGATTAGGAATTGGTCGGACAGGCAGATCCAGAGGGTAGTGGTCAACAGCTCAGAGTCTCAATGGGCAACAATGGCGTCCCTCAGGTCCGTGTTAGGATCAATGTTATCTAATATCTTCATTACTGACACAGAGGAATCAAGTGCACCCTCAGCAAGTCTGCAGATAACACCAAGCTGACTAGTGGGGTTCACACACTTGAAGGGTGCGATGCCCTCCATAGGGATCTGGACAGGCTTGAGAGGAGGATCTGTGAGAACCTCAAGAAGTTCAACAAGACCAAGTGCAAGGTGCTGCACATTGGTTGGGGCAGCCCCTGGTATCAACACAGGCTGGGGATGCACAGGTCAAGAGCAGCCCTGCCCAGAAGGACTTGGGAGTGCAGGGGGACAAGAGGCTGGACATGACCCAGCAATGTGCACTCACAGCCCAGAAAGCCAATTGTATCCTGGGCTGCATCCAAAGCAGCTGGACAGCAGGGTGAGGGAGGAGATTCTTCCCCTCTGCTCACTTCTGCTCTGGTGAGACCCCCATCTGGAGTGGTGAATCCAGCTCTGGGGTCCTCAGCATAGGAAGGACATGAACCTGTTGGAGCGAGTCCAGAGGAGGCCACCAAGATGATGAGAGGGATGGAGCACCTATTAAGGAAAGGCAAAGAGAATTGGATTTTTCAGCCTGGAGAACAGAAGGCTTCAGGGAGACCTCACTGAGGCCTTCCAGTACCTAGACAAGGCTTACAAGAGAGCTCCACAGGGACCATTAACACAGGCATGTAGTGATAGGACAAGGAGAAATGGCTTTTAACGGAAAGAGAGTAGGTTTAGATTAGATACAAGGAAGAAATTCTTTACTGTGAGGGTGGTGCGGGGTTGCCCAGAGAAGTTACATCCCTGGAAGTGTTCAAAGCCAGGCTGAACAGGGCCTTGAGCAACCTGGTCTAGTGGAAGGTGTTCATGTCTACAGCAGGGGGGTTGGAATTAGATATCTTTAAGGTTCCTTCCAACCTAAGTCATTCTGTGATTCTATGATTCTCTCAGGAAAGAATAAGTCTGAATATCAAAAGTCATATAAAAAAGAATTACTGCAAATATAACCTAAGAAGTAGAGCAAAAAGGCAATAAAGAAAAATCCCTCCTTGAAGGTTTTTCATTACAGTTGTATTTTACCCCCTCTGGGCTTTCTTCCAAATTCCTTTCAGATATTTCTGGGTTCTCCTTTTTCCCTGTTGTCCGCTTACATTGCAGTTACTAATGTTCCTGGTTCTGAGGTGAAGGTAGAGTTACTTCCAACTCAGCTACTGTTATTTTGTAGTCATCCCATAGTGAAGCTGCCAAGCGATGTTTTGTTTACTCCTTTTGCATCTGTGTTCTCATACATTGGCTGAACATAAGTTTTCTGTGCTGTGGGTAGCCAATCTTGTCTTGATAGAATGAGGCTTAAAATACTGATCTTGGTTTAATATATAATAATAACAAATTATTATTTTTTCATTATAAAAACTGATACTCATGTTGCATTCACAGTTCCTGTGCCTTGCAAAGGCCAAAGAACAGAAACTCAGCCTTGCACACTTGGACTGGGATCCTGGCAACTGATCCGCGTGTTTAGAAGCCTGCATAGTGCTCTCAGAAGCTGTTGGCTTGCATTAAGAAAGAAACTAAGAACTAAAACATAAGAACTAAAATTGTTCTTTTAAACCACAAAATGTGCACATAAGTGGGGCTGCAGTTAAGTCTGTTATGAAAAACAGTCTTTTTAGGATAAATGGAATCTTAGAATTAAATTTAAGATTCATGCACAGGCAGGGTTGTATTGCTGAACCACTCATTAAAGTTGGGGGGTTTTTTCATCCCTTCCAATTTTTGATGGGAAAAGCTTTGTAATTACTTTGCTTCTTCACATCTCTGCATGTGTCATATCTGAATGTGGTTTAACTGAACAGAGAACTCATTTTACAGCCTATACTGAAAGGAGCAGTATTGTACAAAAGCAGAACAGAGATGGGTTAGTAAGAACAATGACATTTTCCAAACCAGTTTTGCTTATTCATGAAGTAATGTTTGTCAGGTGTGAAATAGTTGTCACCAGTGAAAATGTGCAGTTACAAGCAGACATAGAACAGTTACTGGGTTTTTTTTTCCTTAGGATTGCATGTTCACCTACATGAAAGATTATCTGCCTGTTGCTTGACTGTATTTCTTGAGAACAGTGGTTATTTTTGGTGCATTTTAGCTGAGGTTTCAAACCAGCCATTTCATATATGGAACTTTGAAAGTGCACAAGGGAAAATATCACCTATTTAAACTCTAAAGGCTACTAACCTTATTTTCTTGTTTTGTTTTTTAAAGTATAGTAGAAGCTACAGCCCAGGAATAATTAATTTGATGATCTTTAATTTATTGTGCTTAGTATGACTGAAATGAAATGTGTGCGTATTGCAAGTAACTGAACATAGCTGAACTGCCATTTAAGTTTTGTGGGAATGGGAAAATTTCAGTGAATATCCTCTGTAAATTTCATTCCAGCAAATTCTGAACAGTTGAGCTATTCAAGTGCGTTTAAGTGTAAACTTCACTGCTGGACCATGGTTTTTTATGAACGTTTTTCCCATTCCCTTTCATTTTCCCCTCCATCAGTGAAACTTTGGTTTTGAGGCACAGAGGGCTTCATTCAGCTACTGTGTTCAGGTGAGCAGTGTGTTGTTTCTCAGGGACAAGGAGAATAAGGTTTCCTCTGGTCATATTTTCTACTGTCAGGATGGAGCCTTCTCAGCCCTACTCCATTCCTACGAGCTCCTGCTATGTGTGTTTAAGGTGTATTCTAGGCCTGTTGATGTGTGAAGGGCTGCTATAGCATATGCATTATGTGCTAGATGGGATTTGTTAATGCTGGATGCATGACCAGCAGTGCCTTGTACTCTTATGAGAGGGCACAAATGCCAGATTGCTCATGACTCTATTTCATCATCTTTTTACTGCCTGAGACAGCAATATGGAACCCACCAAGAGTCTGAGCTGCCATTTCTAGTGAGTTTGACATTTTGTTTAATAATTAGTGAAGACAGTTGTCTTCATTCTTACTGTAGCTGCTTATTATATTTTAACAAATACTTCACTAGGTGCCTGTCAGTCTCAGCACATAAAAATATACAGAACACTTTTAAGATCCATGACAGCTATGACTTTAGTGCCTGGAAAAACAGCACTGATCATGACAAAAATTCTAGCAAAGGAATATCAGTGCATTTTTTAGGGGGAAAGAGATATATCCTATCCAGCTACTTCAGTGCTTGAGTACACGGCCAATACTAGACCTGGAGCAGGGTCCAGTTTGTTGCCATGCAGCACTGTCATCATGTTCGTTATGATCCCAAGATTGCTTAGTGCTGATTTAAAAAAAAAAAAACGAAACTAGTCATTGTCTTGAAAAAGTAGAACAGGAAAAGATTGTGCTTCATTGTAGCATTAATAGATCAGTGACAATAAAATTCAGTAGCAGCAGAGAATAATAAAAGAACAACCCTAATGTCTCTTAAATGTCCCTTAAAAATCATTATCTCTGATGAGGCAGTTGTATCACTTCCTGCTCCAGTGATCGACGACATCTTTATCCAATATTCATAACCCCATTCTTTCTGAAAACTAATCTGACCTTGTTCGTATGTTTCCTTGTCTTCTTCAAAGAATGCATTTGGCACCAAGAGAAGAGAAACTGTTGATATTGAATGTTTCCGTATTTCTGCTTACTATATTGACAGGATTATATTTGTGTGGGGTTTTAAGCAACTTATTTTAAAGAATATCAGATAGCTAGTATCATATAATACTTTACGAAGCAGAACATTTTTCCACCCTCCATATATCCATGCATACCATCAAAACTCAGATTTCATCTTTTGCTTGTTTTTAGGTGTTAAATAATGTGGGCTAACCGTCCAGCTTTTGCCAAGAAGTAAAAAATAATTTTGATGTCAGATCAGATGCCAGGTTTGCAAGGGCAGCCTGCACTCACTGGTTGACCAGTGAAACAAGAATTCCTTGGTTTAGGTTCTTGACAGTATTGCTTGCAAGTCACAATTTTCACAGTGAAATTAATGCTAAAACACACTCAAAAGGGAAAAAAAAGAAAGGAAAACCTACTCAAAAAAGGAACATTGGTGTCTTTACCCACAGTACTGTGATTATACAATACGTTATTTTCAGTATAAATCCCACAGTCTGTCCTGCTTGTATTTTTGGAGTCTTTGATGACCAAATGTTTTGAATTGTGAAGGGTGGTTGTGGTTGAAGTTTCTCACAAAAGCACATGTGGGGTCCATGTGCAACCCTTCTAAACTTTGATATTAAAATCTATCAATTAATGTTGGGGAACATGTAGAGTGAAGACCATGCATTTAAATTAAGGTACTCTCACTTTTTGACTCAGTGGATGAAATAACCATACTGTCGTGTCAGTTATACTGCTACAGTTGCCTATACAATATTTATTGTAGATCAGAAAAACTTTCTGTTCTTTTATAATTAGGCTAATGAGAATTCCCACATATATCCTAGACTGAAGACCATTTAGCTTCTTAACAACTTGATGCTCTGTTAGAAGTATCTTACAAGATGTTGTGGTTTTGTGAGTACTCTCATATCATCTTTGTATTTTGGACTTCTGTTCTAGCAGTTCTTTAAAGATACAATTCACTGTCCTCATTTTTCTAGGAACATGGTTAAATAACACAGCCTGCTAAGGAAAAAAAGGAAGAAATAGTTGCTGTACTTATTAGAAGTAGGTGGTCAGCCTTGCCAATCTGATCAGAATGTCCTGGGTTTTGGCACTGTCCACTGTGTTATGAAGTTTACTTACTATGTGGAGAAAGAGTAAGAAATCTGGAAATCTCTCCCTGAATTGCTTTAAAAAATAAATTCCATCTTCATGGGGTGGTGAGGAAGAGGGATTGGTGGTTTGAGCCCTCTTTCATGGTTTAGGACGTCAGAAGAATTACAGCCTTGTGTTACTGGCTATTGCTGTGCTAACTCTGCACTTTTGTGGCCTTATAAACACAGTAAGTAATTCTGCTTTTTGTAAAGATGCCATGTACACCCCTCTGTGGAACATGGTTTGCCAGCTGGTTGGTCTGAGCAAGAATGAGAGTGCTCATTAGGCTAGGAAAAGTACAGGAAACAAGGGAAGGCTTTTTGGAAGATTGCTTGCAAAAGAAATGAATAGCTCTTTTTGACAAGGACATTTGTCGCTCTTGGTCAAGCAAAAGGCTCTAGTGACTTAAAACTCTGCAGTTAACAATTTGTGTCATATGGAGTGAGTTCAATGGAATTCCTAATCCTGCTAGAGCAAGAAATTTCATTAACTTCACTAGCTCTAGTAAGAAGATATCCTCCTTATATCTCTTGCCATATCTTAGTTTGAATCTTATCTGCTCTGGCCATAGAATTCTTTCGTGTGCCTTTCGTTCCTAAGGACAGAAGAAACATTAGAAGTATAATGTAATGTGCATGCCTAACAAAACAGTAGCAAGCATTGGGTTTTTCAATACACTAGAAGTTGACAAGATTCCTGGAATTATAAATCACAACTTACTTCAAATGTGACACATCAGAAGGAGCTTTGAGTTTATCTGTTGCTGCTTTTTATTTTGAAAAGATGCTATGCTTGTGTGTCACAAAAAAAAAACCCCAGAGAATTACCCAGAAATCACTGCAGGAAATGATAATGCAATTCATAGAAGTTTTAAGGCTTATGGAAGGTAGAGGCAAATGAAAAATTATTTTCAACAGGGATTTCAAAAGAAATAGTCAGGGAATGAAGATAGGAATGAGGAAGACCTCTAAAGCACTCTAAAATTGGTAGAACCTCCCCTGAGGCATGCCCTGCAAAGGGCTCTCAGTGAAGAACTGTATTTGGGCTAGTTAATGAAAGAATATGGATGCATCTCTCTATTGAGAGTTAAAAATATGAAGACATACCCTGAGTAGTTCCTTACAGTAATACTGAATTTCCCTTTCAGCACCTAAGAGTGGTCTCCAGAACCGTTTACTCTTTCACCTGGCACATAAGGTATGATATCTTTTCCTCACTCCTGCTTTTTTTGTTTTCTTTTCAATTTGATAATGTGTAATTTATGCTGGCAACCTGGCAGAACAGTTAAAATGCCTGTGGTGGCAGAAGAACCACTGTTTTTCATAACCACCCTACTGTATAAAAATATGGAGGAGAAAGCAAGTGTGAAAATGTGGTCTCAGAATAGATGCCCTCAACATGTTTCTAAGGCAATACACTTCACATAAGTCATACAATACGAATGTAATAGTAGTTTTGGTCACAAGGAGCATGAAACCTTAATAGAATCAGAAATGTAGAAGCTTTTTTTTACTTTTTATTTCTTTTTTTTTAACTTTTTTTTACTTTTTTACTTTTCTTTTTACCTTTTTTTCACTTTTTTTACTTTTTTTTTACTTTTTTTCACTTTTTTTTACTTTTTTTTTCTGAATGTGCCAAGTTTTCCTAACTTGCGGCTCTCTTATACTTAGCAATTTGACGAAAATGGTGTATATGCTATTACTGACCCTCTTAAATAGTTCAGTATCCAGGAAGTCATATTGTTAATAGCGTGAAATTTACTTTATTTTCAACAACATTTAAGTGCTTGTTTCACTTACCACACATAGCTATCTTCCCTTAAATTAGTTTTTGTACTATACAATACAGAAGACTTGACAAGTATTCTGCTGCTAAAGACACTGACTTAAAATGAAGTATAAATCCTGAATGTTAGCTTTGATGTCAGATTCTCTTTGCTTAAATATGTGTTAGTTTTAAGAGAGAAATCTTAAACCATTTTTGCAGTGGCATTGGAACTTACAGATGTCTGTGATGAACTAAGAATTACACAACTTCTCTTTATCTAGTTAGTCACTGGAAATAAAGGGTTTTACCAAAACTATGAAGCCCATTGCCTTTAGTTCTGTTAAGCAACTTATCTTGCTTTTTAACTTGAGTATCATTTTGTGACTGGCTCAAAGAGGGAGGAGAAGGATTTGAAGAAAACTAGCAGATAGGTGGAAAAACATACATAATACTAGAATTTGTGTCTAAGAGAAATTCATAATTACTGTTGAATCAGGAAAACCAGCAAAGGGAAGCAGTGGAATAAGTGATTTGAGTAGATTGATTAGGTAAATAGCCTCAACTTCACTCTTGTAATACAAATATAATGTGTACGTTTAACTCTGTTCCTTGTTTTTAGCCTTCTCTCTGTGTGTTTTATGTGCTATTCAGCAATGCCTTTAAAAATAAATCATTTACTTAAACTGGAAACTGGAGGCTGGTGAAAGTGAATTTGTTAGTGCTGTAAAGAAGACTTGTGAAAATTAGAGCTTGTGTATTTGGAAGTCCTGTGTTTTTCTGCTGTCCATGAGGAATTAGATTTGGATCTACAAACAGCAAAATTTTTGCCGGCTTGAATAATTACAGTGCAATTTTGTGTTGCAAAATCCTGTTTGTGAAATAATTAATTCAGCTCTTTCCCTCTTATCCATCAAAGCACGTGACATGTAATTATATCTAAATCACACCTTAAAGGAAAATGTGTGCCTAGTTTTAGCCTAACATTTATCCAGTTTGAACTCATCTGCCTCTTTAATATTTGTCTTTCTCCACTGGTCAAATTAACTTTAAAGTAACAGAGGTTTTCCAGATGTTTAATATTAATCCTGCTGTTTACCAGCAAGGACAAAACTAACCTGGTTAATTAAAATGTTTTTCTTGCTGAACTCTTCTGAGAATGTGTCACACTCTTTTTAGTTCAGTGATGAAAAGAAACTGATGAGCTCTCACCAGAATCTGCAAGATGTTACAGAAGATCAGCTTAGCCTGGCATCTATCCACTACATGCGGTCCCACTACCAGGAAGCTATTGATATCTACAAACGCATTCTGCTGGATAATCGGTGCGCATCTCTAAACCCTATTGGAGCATCTATGTTATTGATGGTATTTAAATTCCAAGTAGTTGCTTGGTTTCTGAAAGTAGGCATTGCTCCACAACTACTATTTTACTTTCCCATCACAGAATATGCACCAGTTGCAGCTCCTCAATTTTGTTCATTCGAAGTATTATTGAAAACCCAGTGTTTAAAAAGAAGTCTACTCTCTGTTGTTTTCTTTCAGTGAAATTGTTGGTTAATTCATTCTTATATCTTTTTTATTTTGTTACTTGTTTCTTCTGAAATGATGTATGGTTATGTACCTGCTTTGTCTTTTTATTTTTTCCTTCTCTGACGGCCAATCTTGTGACCTTGCTTGAATTATAGTCTCCTCCTTCACCTCTTAGCCTTTCTAAGAAGGGTTCAGTTCTTGGGTTTTATGGAGAGTTCCTTGCATTCCTTTAAGTCTGAAATTCTTTCCTTTTCTGTTTATCCTCTATGACACTTGTTGATGGGTTTTTCTGTCATGTTCTGCAAATTTTTAGTTCAGAATTCAAGGAACAAACTGAATTCTTAAGTGGCTGGAAGTATTTTTAATAAAATAGAAACTGCTGTCCCAAAATACAGCTATCTTTTGGTACTATCTCCTCTTGAATGTTTCAGAGAAATCCATAGTAATGCATACATCATGTAATGCTTGGGGAAGAGATTTTAACCTCCAAGTCCTGCAGAAACAATCACTCAAAGCTAAATGAGTAACCTTCATAACAATTATCCTTTTACTTAGAGTTTTCACAAATGCTTGTCTTTTTTCTGTGTCTAGTTCTTCTGGCTTGACTGCTTGTAATGACAAGGACTTTTTGAAATAATTGTACTCAGTACAAACTTTTATTTATGTGTTAAATGTCTTTGAGTGTATTGCTCAGAAAATCATGTTCTGCCAGGCCAATTACGGTGCTCATGTTCTGCACATTTCCTTGGTGTGAAGTTGCCACCATTTCCCAGATTTGCAAACCAAAAGTTTGGTTGGTAACTCTTAAAAGCTGCAGTAGCTGCTGTGGAAAAAAATACTATGAATCTGTCTTAGCAAACAAACTAGAGAAGCTCTAAGCACTTCTTAGAAACACCAGTTTTGATGTGCTTGTAAAATAGGTATAGATGTGAGAGCTTTCTTTTTATTTACTGATGGTAATGCGCTGTAGTGGGAAATGTTAAACTATCTGGTGGGATTTAAAGGTTCTCTTTAATCTTCTTTCCTGCAGGGAATACCTGGCTCTGAATGTATATGTGGCCCTGTGCTATTACAAACTGGATTACTATGATGTATCACAGGAAGTGCTAGCTGTTTATCTTCAGCAAGTTCCTGACAGCACCATTGCTCTTAACCTTAAGGCTTGTAACCATTTCCGACTTTACAATGGGAAGGCTGCAGAGGTATCTATTGGACAGTCCTACTCACCTTTATTTTAGTTTAAGATTCCATACATGTTTCTTTTCCTTTGTATCTCTCTTAATCAGTAATGTTGATAATGGCCTTTACCTTGTCACTGTGTCCTTTTAGGAATGTCACCTATTTCAGTTTCCCTGGTATTTACCCATCTGTCCACATATGTGCACAGTGGTCTAACCATTTTCCCAGTATCCTTTTGATTTTGTGTTTATTTGTATTACTCAATTGCTAAAATAATTAGATAGAAGTGGAAAGGCAAAATCTCCTACTAGTCATCCAGCACCAGTGGAGATGTCTTACTGGCAGCTTTGAAGCTCATTTGAAGTTCCACTTAGGCTTCTGTGCTTTTCTGGTTTTATGTTAAAATTTTGGAATGTATGTAATTCCAGGCAGAGCTCAAGAACTTGACAGACAGTGCCTCATCATCTTTTGAGTTTGGCAAGGAACTCATTAAGCACAATCTGGTAAGTAATGCATTAATGGAATTTAATATGAACTGCATTCATTTGTAGAGCTTTTCATGATGATTCATGAAATGGTATATTTTGAAAAATTGTAGACTTAATTGAGGCTTGCCATATAAGTCCCATTCCAGGAATCCTACCAGTATAATGAATGTGCCATCAAGTGTATTTTTTTTTTCCTGGAATTTTTCCCTGACAGTTTGAGACTGTGTCAAGAAAATAATAATACTGTTGCTGTTAGCTGTGAAGGCATATTAAAATAATGTAAGTTGTGTAAGAATACCTTTGCAAGATGTTTTGTGGAGCCCACTCAGTAAAGACACTGTGGAAACAAGTCAGGATGACTCTGGACTCTAGCACCAGAACAATTTAAATGGAATAAAGATATCTCATGAAAATGGCCTTCTTCCAAAAAGTACTAAGCAAGAAATTCTAGGAAAAAAGATGCTCATAAAACCAAAATACTCTTGTGTTCTGCAGTAAAAGAGTCACTAAGAGTAACTAATGGATAATTTTTCCTTCAGTGGTATTATTATTTTGCTGAACAACAGTAGATTGCTCATATTTGATGATGGGCAGTTGCTTGCTTTGCCATTTTTCAAGAGCAGTCGTCACAAGCTAACACTTCTTTCCCTAAGAGTTAAAACTGCTTTCAAACTGGACTTTTGTAAGTTAGTATTTTTTATTTTGTATGTTGGTATTTTTGCCAGTGCTTTATTGAATAAGTACATTAGATCTTGTTGGAGGAATGGTCATGTGAAACTGGAGTATAATCGACTGCTCCTGATCATTTTAGGATCCTGTGTCATTCTAGATGAAATGTAGAATCGCTAGCCTAATTTTTTTCATATGAAAACATCATAAGCAGTTTGTAATTTTGTACGTGTTCCCTTCACTCAGACTATGTTGTTATTTAAAATTTTTGATATGTAATGTGTCACTCTTCTGAGCTGCTAAAAGCTGAAATAAATTAATCTTTACGTATGGATTAAATACTTGTATTCTTTGGAATAAAGATTGTCACACTGTATAATTCCATAGCTATATTAAAGCAGGAGTTATGCTAATGCCAGAACCACTGACCTTTTCCTACTGTTTATATAGGAATTTAAGGATTAATTTCCTTGAATTAACTTATCATAGGAAAGATTCTGATACATGTTTATCAATATGCTCCTTTTCTCTGCAGGTGGTTTTCCGAGGAGGAGAAGGGGCTTTGCAAGTCCTACCTCCTCTGGTTGATGTTATTCCTGAGGCAAGACTGAATCTTGTGATTTACCATCTTCAGCAAGGTAAATACACCTTCCTCTGGCTCTTTCATAGCTTCAGGGATGACATTAATTCATCTTATCTCAACTTATCCAATGCTTTTTTTGTTTGCAGTGAAATGTAATTTATTTCACTTTCTGTTCCTGTGGAAAATAGTGAAGTACAAGTTCCCATGGCTTGCAGAGAAGAGCTTTAATACTGTGCAGTCAGAAAAAGCCTACTTCAGCAGAGTATTGGAGGTTCTTGGGTTGTAGGAGATGGCGTTGGGGATGGTAGTGTTCATTTGTTTCTAGTGAGGGGACCTCTCCTCTGCCTGAATATGTGAGAATGGTAGGCATATGTCCTGTGAAGGCAAGGACAACCATTTCTGTAAATACAGCACAAACAAAATACAAACCAAAGTGACTGTGAACAAGATATTTCATTTAA
Source organism: Edolisoma coerulescens (assembly GCA_013397115.1). NCBI lineage: Eukaryota > Metazoa > Chordata > Aves > Passeriformes > Campephagidae > Edolisoma > Edolisoma coerulescens. Next base: position 709,897 of record VWZW01000237.1, on the reverse strand, counting down.
ATCTACTTTACAGTTCTTAAAGAATGCAGGTAGGTAGCCAGAATCAGCTGGTAAGGATTTTCTACTTGTATCTCTCCTTTGCGAGCTTCTTTGAATTACATCTGTGTTTTTCAGAGCTATTCATATTCTCCCATTGTGTTCTTTTATTCAACAGTGGGTTGACTGGCTGTGTGATTCAAGGCAGGTCCAATTAGATCCAGTCACTTAAAGCCTTGTCCAGACGAGCATCCAGTCAGAACTTCCTCTGTTCTACCTTGTGTCCACTGCCTTTCTCTCACTCTGTGGAACCTGTCTCTGTCTACTCTGTACCCTCCTATCAGTTAATTGTAGACAGTGATAAGATCTCCCTTGAGATTCTTTCTCTGGAAGCTAAGCAAACGCAGTTCTCTCAGTTTCTCCTCAGCCCTCTTCTTGCCTTGGGAGCCCTCAGGTGGGCTCACTCCATTGTTTCAATGTCTGTCTTGATTGAAGGATCCCAAAACTGGACACAGTACTCATGTGCAACTTCACAAGTGCCAAATAAAGAATTCCTTCCCTTGCTGTGATGGGTCCATTCATGCTAATATGATCCAGTGTGCAGTTGGCCTCCTTTGCTACAAGGCTGCACTGTCTGCCAGATTGCCTTTTAGCCAGTCAGCTCCCCACCTGACTTGCTCAGGCGTGTTTCAAACCAAGCAAGATGCAGGACTTGCATTTTACCTCCACTGAACTTCATCAGATTTCTTTCAGCCCATTTTTTCAGCCTACTGAGCTGCTTCTCAATATCTGGGAGCTTTCTTCATAATCTTTTATCATTTGCAAACTTGCTCAGAGTATCCTGTCATCTGCATCGTTAATAAAAATAAGTTATTCAACAGTATCAGTCCCTGGGGCATGCGATTTGTAATGAGCCACCTATTGGATTTTGTACAACTGCCCACTGTCCTTTGGTAGTCCAGCCAGTTTTCCATACCCTTATAGTCTTACTTAGCCAGTCTTATCTTTCAAGTTTGCATGAGAGACCACGTCAAAGACATTGCTAAAGTCAAGGTATACAGCATCAACTCTTATCCCCTTATCCACACAACCAATCACACCTTGAATTCGTGAGTACATTTTGGCATTGGTAAATCCATGTCTGCCATCCCCGGCCACCTTTCTCTCCAGTGTTTTTGTTGCCAATGCCACTATAGGCAATACTGGTACTATTACCAATTATCTTGCACAATAATATTGTTGATAATTACAGATATTTCAAATTAAGTTCTACTTACATGGAAACAAAGTGCATCTCATGCATCAGTTAAAAATCAGTCTTGTTTACTCGTATGCTGTTAACCTTGCAGTAATTTTCATTAGTTAGGTTCTGCTCTCCACTGTGATATACAAATGACTTGCATACTGACAAAGAAGGTCAAGGGGAATTCAGACTAAAACCTCTTTTCTGGTTTGGCTGAGTTTCCATTTTTAAATCTTGCTAGGGTAGCAGTATTGGTTAGGAAAGTGAGAAATCCTTACTTCTAATGACTACAGCTGTCTCTCCGGCACTTAAAAGGTCTCTGATAGTGGTAGGCTTGTGCTAATACATGCTCTGAACTGGAATGACTGAAGCACAAGCATGCATCCTGTTTTTTCAACTCTTCAGGGTAGTGACTTCTAACAGGGTTTGAGGTCAGTTGGTGTCCTCCTGTAATCTTCTCCCGTGAGATTTGCTAGTCGCTTCTGTTGGAGCCTGAAAAGAATGGTTCTGTGTTGATGGTCTACACTGTGTTGATAAAAATAAGGGTTACTGTCATTTTGTGGTGGTGGTGGTGATGGTCTGAGCTAGCCAAAAATGTCAAAAAAGAAAAAAAAGAAGAAAAGGTAATGACTTTTGGCTAGTACATTGTGCTGCCTTACTATGTGACTGTTCAAGGGAATAGGTAAGAAAGCAGAGGTTATGGGTGGAAGCCTGGCAGCTCCAATGTATATTGCCTTAAGTGGCTGCATGGATTGTATGTTCTAGTGAAAAAAAAATTTGTTTGATAAGGCTTATTTGTGTGGGCAGTTGGTATAATGCTGTATTAACAAAATTTTGCCAGTAACAGAGGATCTTCACTAGGCTGGTTTACAAAGCCAGCCATACTGCCAACATCTTTTTTAATTTAGGTAAAGTTTAGGATCTATTCAGTTTATATAATTCTTGTGTGAAAAGGAAGTTGTTTATAGATTTCAAACTTCACATTTATACTTCTATACTAGTAGTGCTTTTTCCTTGTTAATTAGGATCTGCTGGACAGATGCTGAAATATTGCTTAGGAAAAGATAAAGTTTCCCTACAGCATCATGTTACCCTATTCTCTTTGAGGTCTAAATAAATATGAGAAAACAAAATACAGGAAGATGATGGATTTATTATTTTGACCTTGTGCTGTTGAGAAGGCAGCCACTGGATTATGAACAAAGGGGCCAAACCCTCTCTGCTAGGAAAACTGTAGTAATAAAGAAGCTATTACTCACTCTGTGTTTGTTATTTGAGTTCTAGAAAACTATCACCAGTGTGATAGAAATTCACAATGATTTATAGTTACCTTTCTCCTCCTGTCTAAATGGTTTATTTCTTAGTCTGTGACTATTGGGGTATGTTATAGAGGATGAGTGACTTGTTCTAATACAGTGTGCTATAGATTGTCATGCATTCTAATGTCTGGCATTTCAGATGATGTGCAGGAGGCTTATAACCTGATTAAGGACCTGGAACCTACAGCTCCACAGGTAATTGGAAAATGATGTCATGGCACATAAAGACAAAGGTTATAAACTGTTATGAAATCTGCCACATACAAAACTGGTGTCCTGAGGAGAGCTTGCCCCATTCCCACTCTTAAAACTCTTGTGTTTTCATCCCTTTATCAACAATAAATTTAATGTGCATGCATAAAGTATTATATATGTGCATATATGAGTACTTAGACTGTTTCTTACTCTACCACCTGGGTTCAACTAAGAATACAGCTCTGTTGTGTGCAGCCTTGATTTTGGGGAATGGACCATTATTGCATAGGTAAGAGCCCTCTTCCAACTATAGCTAGTTGTCTGCCTGGTAGTGGCTTTCATCCCTCAAATTTGCTAGCTCAGATGCTCATATAGTTTGTCCTGAAGCCATTTCAATAAAAATGAGCTAGATTAGGTTAAACATCTTAAATAAATGGTATTTTCTAATCCCATCACACTTTGGCTGCCATGAGTGAAAATTTCAGTGTCCCTTGGCTGCTACTGTAGTTTTCTTCTGCGACTGTTCAGCATCTTTAGTCTCTGATTTATTCCTCTTTGCTGTTTATTTTCCAAAGGTCACATAGCTGGGCATAAAAAGGACCTTTCATGAGTCTATGTGAAGAATTAGATGGAGGGAGGGAGGAAGGGAAGGAGGGAAAAGGAAAACCTCAAAAACACAGATCCGGTGATTCTGTGCTGAGGAGTGAGGAGTGTCTTCTGATGTTGCTTTACACTTCTTGCATATTTCAGTATAACAAAACTTACTTGAACAGTTTTCTGCAGCTATTGGTCCTATTGTAGCCTTTGTTGTCCCAATATACTTGGCTAATAATTCTTGATCACATTTTGAAATGAGAATCTTTGTACTTTTTTTTTTCCATTTCTCACTCACACTTGTAAGGAACTCCCTGCTAAGACTTGCAAAACTACTTGTAAAATCTCCTTGAGTACTTCTCAAATTTCTTTTTTGTCACAATGCCTGTAGGATAATAATTTGGCATCTGTAAGACAGTTCGTGTGCTAAAACGATTACTTACTATCCTGGCTAGTACTCTCACGTTGTTTCTTTACATTCTGTCATTAGTCTTTTGGTCTCTTGAAAGATGTCTCTCTTCTTCTGTGTTTACCTCTGTGACAGGGCTGTCCTGGTTTATCAGGAGTACCTACTACAAAAGGTTTATAGATATGTCTTAAATTATAAGATCTGGGTAAGACAAAAGAGTCTGTTACATTCTGAGAAAAATTTGTTCAGAGAAGAATTAAACTATAGTTTTTCCTCATACTAGAGGTTACAGGGTACTCAACTTCTGTTCCTAATTTCACTAGAGTAACATGGCCACAGAGCACAAACCTCTTGACATCTTTGTCCTGATGAGAAACACTATGAATTTTGCAGCAAGGATGTCAGTGGTTATGGTTAACCAATGTGCATATTTGAAAGGGGATCTGTGCTTTAGTATAACAGTAGTGCCCTTATTGGTGATATGATGGTGAAGAGGGCATGAAAGGATGTTATCACGTTCCTTCTGGTGCATTGTGTTTGACTGTAAGACTTATCAGAAAACACAGTACCCCTTTGCATATAATATAATTAGTAGGAGTGACTACATAGCAAGTAAAAAGTATTTTGGGGGGCTAAATTTGTACTGTACTTAAGCACTACCACAGTAATCAGCTACCTACTAAACTCAGTTGTGAAAGAGTTGAATTTATGAAGAAAATAATGTACACATAGGCTTTTGTGTGTCTTCTGAAATCTTCACTGTGTCTTCTCTGATGCCCTTTAACTTTTTTTTTTCCCAGGAGTACATCCTCAAAGGGGTGGTAAATGCAGCACTTGGACAAGAAATGGGCTCGGTGAGTAAAGCCCATAAGGTTCTCCAGCTTCTCCAACAAAAGAATGTGAACAGATCTGTAGGAACTGGAATGGAGTGAAAGAGGCAATCATTTCTTATTTAGATTGCAGGATCTCTGAGTCTCTTAACCTCGTTCTGTACAATAATCAGTCCAGAAGGAGTGAAACACACACTTCTGTTGCTGGCCTTGATAGTAAATCAAGATGAATTTGATTTCTCTGTCCTGTTTCCAAAAACCCTGTTTACTTTGTACATTGTTCTTCTTTATCTAGGCACATAGAGTGGCACATTTACCTTTTCTGGTTTTGCTTCGGCCCTGGTTTTTCTGTTAGTTGCTCCCCAAGTGTTTCTCAGAGCATATTGTCACTGTGCATTGTAGCACAGTCAACCCTGGAATTCATCTTGGATTGCTTTTTTATTCTTCTTCCAGAGAGATCATCTGAAAATTGCTCAACAGTTCTTCCAGTTGGTGGGGGAATCAGCCAGTGAATGTGGTATGTTTGAAATGTTCTTTTTCCATTAAGGAACCCATCTTAAAATATCCAAATATATACCATCATATCTGTGTCTAACTGCTGACTGTTACAAGGAATATTGCTAAGCATTTTGTTGCTATAGGATGAGTTTCAGAAAGTCTAAAATGTAGTCTAAAACAAATTTGCAAGTTTAAATTAGGAGTCTTGATTCCAAACCTTACTATATGACTCTGTCTGGAAAAGAGGCTGTACTGCAAACTGCACGTCTTCAATGAGAGACTTTGTGGCAGCTTGCCTTTGCCTAATAATCCCCATTATAGAAACAGAAGACAACAGCCTAATTAATTAGATGAAGTGAGTGGCTGAAACCTCACAGGCAGAGATACACAGGTACAAATTGAGGACCACTAATGAAATCCTGTTAAGTACATGGAGTCCTAGCATGGAGTGTGCCCTGAAACTGAGGGTCATAAAAATGTAAAGAGGAATTTGGATACAGGGAGAAATGGAAGCTCTGGGACTAACTTCTTGCTTGAATATGAGAAAGAAAAAAGAGGCATTATAACCCACCCACTACCACCCCCCAAAATCAGAACATTTTCAATATTTAGTTTTACTTACTCAATAATAGACCAAACCAAGATCTTCTCTTCCTTTCTCTTTGCCAAACTAAAACTCACGAATAAAAAAAAGTCAGTGGTTGTAACATAGAAATTCAGACTAAATGGGGTGTGCCAGTTTCCTTTGTAGGCATTGTCACTTAGTACTGTTTCTTTAGGTGGGTAGCTTGTGCATGTTTATGGTGCAGACAGCTCACAGTCCTCAGAGACAGAATGCTGTCTCTTGTGTCCATGGTGACTAAAGAGAAGGAGCTCCAGAGACAGAGTGGCATCACTGATGAAAGTTTCAGAAATACTGTTGAGCCATTCTATTCTGTTCCCCTTGCAGCCCTGATACTATTGAGCTCTTGCAGCAGATAATTTCACATTGGAAGGCTGGAAGTGGTTGCATAGATGAGATTTCCCTAACTCATTCCTTTTGCACTGAAGCACCCTTTAGAGTTGGGATCCCAGAAAACAGGAAGAAACAATATGAGCTATAGCAGTGGAAGACTTGGTTAGTGGGAATATCTTAATGCCTGTAACAGTCATGCAGGTGTGACAAGTGACCAGAGCACACATGGATAAAAATAACACAGAGATAGTCAGGGAGAAGATATCCTGAAAGGATTGTGAAGATATAGCCCAAAACCAAAACTGAAATTGTTAGGAAGCCAAAAGTCTGAATTTTACTGTGAAATATATTTGAACTCATATGCAAAATAGAGAGGCTGAGACTTCAACCTTTCTGTGGCTGAGGGGGAGAAAAATGGCAACAGAAATGTAGTGCAATTGGGAAGGTGGATTACTTGAAAAAAATGAGGGTATGGGAAGGATTGGTTGCAATCAGAGGTAAAAGGAAACATCAGTACTGCGAGCGTCTTACCCTCTTGGTACTTCCATGTAAAAACTGCTTTGTCGTCTTCTTAAAAGCTTGTGGGAGGAAACTGCCATACAGAAGAGCACACAGTTCAGGGTAACTCCTTTAAAGGTAAAATAGTGTGAAGGGTTTTGTTGAACCTCAAACGAAGAACAGATGAAGGTCAACAAATTGTAGATAGGAAATAGAAGAGGCAAACAGTTCTATTTAGGTAGGATATAACAAAAAACCAAACATATGAAGCCCAAGTATGTGAGTGTTCTTATTAGATGTTTTTAAAGAAGATGGATAAAGTGGAACGCCTGGTTTTAGAAGAGGAAGCTAAAAACTAAAATTTTTTTTTTAATGTGATAGGCAGAAGGTAACATGTAGGATATTGTTCCTATTTAATGTACAATGGGGACTGTACATTAAATAAACATAGCTTGTACATAAATAAGCATAGATAAATAGATGATGCCACTGGAGAAATGGTTCTAAATATTATAGAAAACTTCTCTCAAAATAAATATCTTTTCTTTATCAGTGAGTAAAATAATATTGTTTTCAATTATACATTTAGATAGGCAACTTGCCATATTGAAGCCAAATTATTCACCACCCAGCCTGGGTGGGAACAGCGAGTGGCATATTAAACAGGTTACAGGTTTTATATAGAAAGAGAAATAATAGTTGGAGGCTTCTGTTCTGCCCATATTGACCTAGTAAATGCAATTATGTGGCATAATAAACAGCATGAACTTTTTGTTTCTATCTTTCTTAGAGAAAGCACAAATGAACAGGTAACTCTGGACCAATATTGAATTACATGATACCTGAGTTGAAATTTTATGATGAAACTACAATTCTACTACAGTCATCTGAGTATAATCAAATTCAAAATCCGTGTGTTAGCAAATACCTCAAAAAAAGTCCACAGTACTAATCCTGAGAAGCTACATAATAACCTTTCTCATTTCTAGCAGAAAATTTACAGTGAAATAGCAGTGAAAAGGATAAAATGCACCTGATTTGAACACTTGAAAGAACCTTTTGTTTCTCTAAAGAAAGGGCTTGTATTCATAATTAATGAGCTATAGGAGACAAATAATGACATGACTAGGTTTACCAATGCTACAAAATTACCCATAGTAGTACAAATAAAAGCTTCAATAATGATGAAAGATGTGAAAGACTATGTAAGACTGGGTAATAATATGCAAATTAAATTTAGCAAAATTATCAGAAAAGTTGAAGAGGATCTTAAGAGTTGATGAAGAAAGAGAAAACAAAAATGATTACTGTGTCATTGTATACAGATGTGATTTTTTTCCTTGAATACTGTCTACAGTTCTGGTTCTTATATTTCTTTAAAAACACGATAGGTCAAGAAAGGATACAATAAATACAGCAAGGATGACCAGAGAAAGGGGATAGATTTTTGAAGTAGGAGAGAAGGAGAGATTAAATAAAGGAGAATACATGGGCTGAAAAATGATGACTGAGTTTGATTATGTACATCATAAATGACAAGGAAAAGAGGAATAGAGAAGAATTATTTGCTGTACAATACAAAAATCAAGGAGCATTGACATAAATTATCACTCAAGACAATTAAAACAAACAGCATTAATTACTTTTTTACATAACACAGCTTATTTGATAAACTTTTTGAGAACCAGAATGTATAAAGAAATTTGTAGATGAAAAGTCCATTGCCTGTTTAACACACATTTTTCAGTGATGATTAAGAAGTCTTCAGTGCAGATTGTTGAAAGCTGGGATAAACTTCAGCAGAAGTGCCATTACATACCACAGTATGGATTATATGTGAAATCAGAATATCTTCTTTCTATAGCTGTATATTCTTACTCAGCAAACTCTGAACTAGACAAACCTTGGATCCAATATAATAGTTTTTGTGTTCTTAGGTCACTTAGTATATTAGCCACTATGTTATGTACTTATGGTCATTTTTGATCTGCTCCCTTTGTTTTGCTGGATTTAGAATGGAGAACGGAATTCTTGCTGTTTGTATACTTGGGCTTTTCCTAAGCAGCCAGCCATGCTGTTCAAGCATGTACATCATGCTTCAGAACTTCCCACCTGGTCAGTCCTTGCAAGGACCTTTAAGGTCTTTATCAAGTTACTTAGCTGCTTTGCAGATTTATAATACAGAAGTAGGTTGTTGCTTGCTAGAATGAGGAGATTCTTTGCTGTGTCTTTGCTTGCAACTCGGCCTATGTCCCAGTTTTGCCTGGGATAGAGTTCATTTTCTTCTTAGAGAATGGTACAGTGCTGCATTTTGAATTTAGTGTGAGAATAATGTTGATAACACACTGATGTTTTAGTTGTTGCAAAGTCAAGGACTTTCCAGTTTCCCATGCTCTGCCAGTGAGGAGCTGCACGAGAAGTTGGGAGGGAGCATGGCCAGGAATGAATGAGCCGAAGGGTTATTTCATACCATAGAACATCATGCCCAGGACATAAACTGGGGGAAGTTGGCTGGGAGGGGCTTATTGTGATTTGGGGAGGAGTTGGGCATGGGTCAGTTGGCGGTGAGCAATAGTATTCTGGATCATTTGTTTCTCTTGAGTTTTATTCTTCTCTCTCTCTCTCCCCTTTTCATTACTAATATTACTATTATTACTAGTATTATTACTAATAATATTTTATTTCAATTATCAAACTGTTCTTATATCAACCCACAAGTTTTACTTTTTTTGGGGGGGAGGAAGGTGGAGTGAACAAGCAGCTGAGTGGTACTTAGTTGCCAGCTGGGGTTAAACCACAACAGTCTACGAGGCTTCTTATTTTAATGTGGGTTATCAAAAAACAATGGATTAAAATGAAGGTGTGGAATATTTTTTCTGACTTGCTTTTGTTAACTGTAGAAATCCTATGACTGCATTAAGAAAAAGCAGCAACAGGAGTTTAGGAAGAATACAGTGTCATTTATTCGTAAAGTCATTTGGAGTCATCAGTTAAGCCCGTTGCTTTTTTTAATTAGATCTCTGCCTTGGATGTTCAAGGAACATGAAGAAAACCAAGTTAATGTGCAAGTCATTTCCATTAAATGTACACATTTTATCTCGTGTTGGATGTTGTGCACTTTAGGAGGGGACAGACAAAACAAAAACTAAAAAAAATCCAGGAAGCACTTAGAGTGTAAGAGTCAACATCATTCTCTAGCAGCAATAAATAACAACCGAACAGCAGCTTGGTTACTGGGGGTTTTTTAAGCTTAATAAAAATTGTTAATCCTAATGACATGAAATGGAACAGACATTATGAAGGAGGATATAACTAGATTTTTGTAGTTAGTTCTCATTCTCTTCTACTAGGGTCTCAACTGGGTGGAAAATGAAACAGATCAGATTTCTTTTAAGGAGGAAATGGGGCAAGAGGAACATCAGTAAAAACAAATTAACATTAATATTTCCATTAAATGCGGTGCTTCTGGTGCTTAGCATAAGTCTTACAAACTATCCAAAACCACTGCAAGCATAATGAAAAAGAGCATCCCTTTTGTTTTCAGTGGTCCTCTTTAGGGATCAGCTCAGGCATATTTGATGTTGGGTGGGAGGAATGAAACATTTCTTCTGAACTTCATGCAGTCTTTTCTTTGAGGTTCTCTTAGGTCACCCTAAGTAATTTTTGCAAATGACAGATTTTTCCTCTTTCTGCATGAGTCACATGGGGTGAATTAGAAAATTCTAGTTTTTCTGTCACTAGTAGCATTCATTGCTGAGTTGTATGAGATACACAGATGTTTTACTTGTTTCATTTTTTTAATGAAATCTTTCAATAAAATACATGTGGGATGGTGTGCTGGGATAATAAAACTTTTTGCCAAAATGTGGACATAAGAATAAATACTAAAATTTAGAAACACTCTCATTATTTAGGGGACTATTGTGTTTCTAATATTTTTGTTACTGTGATTCATTTTTGCTAAAAATGGATCCTCAGTTTTAAGTCTTCTTTGCATGTTTTACATTTTTAAAATTTTGTTCAAAATAAATTGTGAATTTATGAACTTCAAAAATCAAATGTCAGAGAAAAAGGGCATTTTTGAGTTATCTGTAGTCTTGTTACTCAGTGTTTCTTGGCTCCTTTTTATAAAACTTTTTCTGTTATTGTCCTGTAAAGGCATATATTTATCATGAAAACTATGCCTGCATGTAAAAAAGGACAGATAAACATACATGCCAGTTTCTGCTCCCAAGTGAACACTTCATAAATAACCAAATAATCTTCTGGAGCTGGAGAACTGAATGGTGTGATTCAGACATAGATAAGGATTGATTGTCTCTATATGGAAATGACAGGACATCCAAGCTCAGTATCTCCTAGTGCTAAAAGATAAAAAGTGAGAATATTTTCTTTCCTTTGAAACGTATTTAGACATCTTATATAGTGCTTTCCAGGAATAATTACTACCTACCATATTTAAAGGAGAATATACAGTTTTCCAGTTGAATGCTCAATTTTGTGTGGTGGTGTGGAGTCAAAATACTGGTCTTTAGTTACATGAAATTTCTTTATACGGAAAAGTTATTTTAATTTTCTGGTGTGGATAGATTGATGGTAACCAACGTTCCGGAGCCAATTACTTCAGGGATATTGGTAGCATTAGGATCTTACCTTTTGTCACCTTTCCAAACTACACAGAGCAGCATCCTCTCTAATGATCACTTGATGTACTGAAATAGTACAGATTTGACATCACTTGCATTTAGGCCTTCCCAGCTGCTACTGGGGTTCATCCATGTCTGCTAGCTGAGTCTAACAAAAATTAGTCCTAGTAAGCTTACTTCAGAATCTTTTAAAAAGCTTTGAAATAGTTTTCAGTAACACAGCTTGCTATGTCAGAGTAGGTGACAGCATAATATGGTTGCAACAAAGTTTATGATGACACAGCAGCAAACTTTAGTGACACTCACTTGAACTGGTATGTCTAACTTGTTTATGGCTTTAACTCTTGTGAGCAATGTGGTAATCCCAAATGCATGGACATTAATTTCCATACTGTCTGATATCACTGAGTATTTTACCTGTTCCTGTATTAATTCTTTTTCATAACAATATTTTCAGTATATCAAGTTTACTCTCTTACTCAAACTAAAATTTAAATATGTGGAGTTTCTTTATCCAGGATAACTGAAAAGCATAATTTTAAAGAAATAAGGCTAATGGGGTTAGAGCAGCAAACTCAGGCTTTGTATAAAGTGTCATTTCCTAAGAGTAAGAATAGTTCATGGTAAAATTATACTACATAAATTGTGTCACAGAAAAGAGTTGTTGCTTAAACTTGTTGTTTGTCTCTGTAGAGTTTGCTGTTGAATAAAGTCTTGCAATAGTTATTGGATACTGGAGAGAGAGTCGACAAGATGAACTAATGGTTTTTTCTAACGTCCAGTATGGTCCTTTGCCTGAAAAGGCAAGCTGCACTATTTTTAGAAACTAGCTGCTTTCATAGGTGCCAGCAATCTTGGCAGTGATTTCTATTACCATGTGTTTTTAAATTCTACAAATTTGCATTTCTCTTTTGAATTTTAGATACCATTCCAGGGAGACAGTGCATGTCCTCCTGCTTCTTTCTTCTTAGACAATTTCCTAATGTCCTAATTTACCTCAACTCCATCAAGGTTAGTATGATTTAGTATCGGTAGTACTGTAATGTATGGAATCACTGCTTTTAGACTGTACTGTGTGAGACACAATGGAAACATAAAAAGATATAGAAACAAAACAGTAAAAATAAAACACAGGAGTGATAGTGGGATGTAAGTGGTCAGTACAGTAAATGGATTAAAATGTAAAGAAGCAATTTAGAAAATGGTCCCATGCAGCATGATGGGCATGTGGACTCATCGCACTTGCAATCTAACCATTATCAGGCTTTCTGGTGGCATCACAGAAGATAAAGAATATAATTAAAGGAAGAGAATGAAAAAAAAGTGTATATTTATGGGGTGGGCAGCATGGAGGAAAAAAACCCACATGTTTTTTTAAGACTTATCAAGTGAGTGATGGCGATTATTGTCACTGGTTAATAATTGGGGACAACATTTCAGTGAATGAGAGTGCGTAAGGAAGATAGGACGTGAAGGACTCTGAAAGGAATAGCATTTACATGTTACAGGGAAAGCAGTCACTGAAGGGCTAAAATAGGGCAGTATTACCAAAGCAGTAAGTTAGGAATGTTATTTTTGCAGAAGTTATCTGAGTACCCTGCAGACAATGTTGCATTTTTCAAAATAAGAGAAGCTTGAAGTCAATGTCATGCAACATTATCAGATCACCAGTATTCAATGGATAGAATGAGTATAACTTACAAATACACAGTTAAAGTCAGATGTGAGGAAAGAGAGAAGCTGGAGTGTGATTATGGACTAAATGATTGCAGTCTTGTTCCATGGGTTTGAAACTAGAATTGAAACAACTCTGTATTTGGTAGGAAGAGGAATGAGAATCTTAAAAGAAATTATTAAAAGAATTGGGAGATATACAAGATGAGCATAATTACAGTGTTCTAAGGAAGATGAGATCTAAAGAAAAACATGTGGTTGTAATGGTGCCCAAAAGCAGCTGATGAGTGAAAAATGGTGAAGGTTAGTATTTTTAAACTTTGTCTGGAAGGAGGGAGACCTTTGAAGAAATCCCTGTGGCTTTAGCCACTGGAGTGGCTCCAGTGTAGTGGAATGAAGAGATATACCACCACCACCCCAAACTGGAGTATGTGTGTAATTGAAGAAAAGGAAATTAACAGTAAGACATGCTTTGCCTAACTAGAGCTATCTGAAAGTTGGATTTCTTGTTAGAACTGGTCATCTGGTCTCAGTTTATTGCCAATGGGTATAGATGGTAATTCCCAGAGAATTCATCCTGTGTATTTCTTACACTTACAGTGCAATTAATTTCTCCACAGGTATGCTCAGCACTTTCTATTTCCTTGAAAAGGTTCTTAAACAACTAGTTCTAAACCAAAAAGGTCAAAGTTAAATGTGATTACAAACCACCTCCAAGGTATATGGGACAAAAGTTTGCTGCGTACTACAACTTTTCTTGCTTGTCCTTTTGAAGTAATTGATCATTCTCATAATTTTTCAGCTGAGACTAGCCATGCTCAGATTTACTTAAGTCATTTCCCTTCTCTTAAGGTCACAGAGATGCAAATAATTCTTTCTGTACCATGTTACAGGCAAGGTTTACATGGCTTTACCTTTGTGTTTCATTCACAGGAATAAACTTCAGTAGAATCTCTGCAGCTCTTAAAATGGAGCTGTCCTCTGTGAAGATTATTTGCTTGATATTCTCTCAAGAAGCACCACCTTCATCCATGATCAGTTAAAACTGCTTTAGGCATAAAAATGTCTCAGAGGACACCTTATTATAAATGTATTGCCAGCTGCCCCAAGGGTGACATTATAACACTGTCGGGGATCAACTGAGTAAAAAAACAACCTGATTCAGGCTCAGCTGAGTTGTGGCCACAATGGGAATTCTTCATTTTTAAGCTGAGTATCTGAGCATCTCATTGAAATGGACATCACTCAGAGGACAGTTGGTTTTATGAAAAGATTGAAGACCTCTATAAAGACCACAAAAGAGTGAAGTCCAGTACATATAATGTGGTTTTAAAAAAAAAAAAGAGAAACCATCTGGCTGCTGTGAATGTGTCGTACTAGCAGCAGCACTTGTTCATTTCTCCTGGGTTGATTTTGCCATAGGTCTGGTCTCTAACAGTTACATGGCCAGGACAGAATGACACATTTTTTGAGTTTGGTTGCTGACAGAGGTTCTTCTCCATTTTAATTAAAAAATACAATAGGGACTACTTGAAGAGAAGAAAGCATTCACGCAGTAAAACTAGCATCTGGCTCACCAGCTTTGCTTAACCTGGGACTTGTGCTGATTCACATGAAACTACTATTGAGAAAGAATGCAGTAAAGTGTCGTAATCCTCATATGGCAAAACCCGTTAGTTCACCCTAAGGGTACTGAAATGTTTTCACAAACTGAGCTTAAGGTTCACCCGAATTGGTTCATCCTCATGCTGTCACACAGCTTGCTGTATTTGCTGGCTTGTGCACCCTAACATAGACTATTGGAGTGAAACCTGGACATTTGGCAAAGTGGCAATCCCTCACCTTTCCTTTCAAGGCACTAGCTTGATTTATGTGAGTGGACTAAATCAGTATCCTTTGTAAACTGCCTGTGACAGTGAAAGGAAGAGGTTCCTCAGTGTCCCTACCTCATGAAAGAAGATACTACTGGGAAAGGGATTTTTCCCTTGCTTCCTTTGCTTTGTACAGTCCCAACTATGCTTTTTACCTCCTCCTCACTCAAAAGAGGGAAAAAATCAAAAGTTTGATCTTCCTACACAAGTTCTGTTTCCTTTATAAATATTGTATAAGGAAAAACATTTCTTACCTTGCTGTTATGCACCCAGGGAGGCTTTCTTGCAGTAACTATATTGGATAAACCACCCTCCTTTTTCCCATGCTCTTTCATAAGCACTGCTCCACTGCTGGGCAGGGATCCTCAATCCCATTCGTGCTTGCATCTGGTATTGTGTTCTATCTTACCTCTGCCAGCTCTACTGGTCCGGCATTGTGGGACGGTGCTGAATGTAGAACACAGCTGACTTTTGGTCATCTGAGTTATACTTCAGTCTGACTGTGATCGGGTCAACCCCAAGTATCAGCCTAACCTGTACCTAGAGTTACATTTCCTGCTTTGACCCATGTAGCTTTTCAGAAAAGATACAGCTAGTTCAATCTGATGTGTCCTAAACCAGATGTGTCATGTCTAGTGTTATGGGAGAGAAAAACTTGGTGTTGCACTTCAACTAGAGAGAAGGGTACCTGTAAGCAAGGCTTGCTTAAAGGAGTCCTGTTACCTGGTGTGCTGCCTGCTATAGCCCAATATTGTGGCTCCACCTCCATCATGAGATCTATTTTGTCAGATTAGCATCCATCACATAACCAGATGCACAAGATCTCTTGATAAACCTTGACAAGTCTTGGAAAAACAAACTGTTCATCCCCTTAAAGACTCAAGGAAGTCAACTGCCTATTTACCCACCCCAGTGGTGAACTAAGTACTTGGGAGGTGAAAGAGTCCATGGCAGCACAGCATGTCTTCACATGCCCCAAGTGAAAATTATACCCACAAAAGCTGCCACTGCAATTTTGAGCTTGGAACATTTTCCAGATCTCTCATAGTTAATATTGTGGAATGTTTCAGCAGTGTTTGTAGTCATGAATGTAGGATGGAAAAGCTAGTCCATAATTTTTCTGCCCACTGTTTATAAATACCGTATGTTCCTAATGTGGGATTTTCTTTTTCCTTCCCATTGTCTTTATATGGTCTGACTCAGACTGGGGGGACGGGGGTATTTTTAATGTTGTTATATCATGGGAGGAGGGTTTTTTGTTGTATTTATTTGAGGGTTGTCCATATTTTTCAGAGTTACTTCTACAACAATGACACTTTTAACTTCAACTATGCCCAAGCCAAAGCTGCAATGGGCAATTTTAGTGAAGCTGAAGAGGTATGTATTTCTTTTCTTTGAAAAACAGCAATGGAAACATTTCCCTCATATTCCCCTCTTTTCCTTTTCTTCACCCAGACCTTCATGTTGGTTGAAAATAAGCAGGTTCTCTGGAACATCTTCTTCCCCTTCTTAGTGGGAAACTCTCAGTGAACATTATTCAGAAAAGATTATCTTGCTAATCTTGTAATGTGAGGTATACAGGGACTCATGCTGCTTGTGGTGCATCACAAGAGTGCTTGCAGCTACCTCTAATTGATCAAAGAATGGCCTCTTAATCAGATTTTCTACGCTTTGTCTGGGATCCCAGGCACTCTTTGTTCAGACTGAGTAGGGCATGCTAAGTAAAAGACACTGAATAGTTAAGAGCTTCTAGGTGTCCCTAGAAATTTGTGTTTAAAAAAAAATCTTCCTGTGGGATATGTGGGAGGAAAAGAGGAAGTGCTTACTGTCTTATTCAGCAGCATTCAGATGCAGCTGGAAGAGATTAACTTCTACACCCAGTACTTTTTTATGTCTGTGTGCAGCAGAAACTTAATTACAACTAAAATATGCAAAAGCAAATAGCTATTATGAAGGTGGAAGCAACATTTTCCACAAGACCAGAAAAGAAGATAAGCCACAAAGAAAATCCCACACCACATAGAGTAATGTGAATCATATAGGTTTGGTTGGTTTGGGGTTTATGCTTTGTTTTGTTTTTCCAGTCTTTCCAACTTTTTAACTATCCAGGTTTGTCAATAACAGAGCTCCCCTGGTTTTACAATTTGTCTCCCCCCCCCCCATCCCAACCCTCCCATCCAGCACCCTTACCCCTTAATTTCTGTGACCCAAAATTGCATCTCTCTTTAAGAAAAATATCCAAGACTGTAAGGCAAATGGATATATATTTCAATTCAACAAGCTTTCAATTCACTTAGCCTCATGAAAATCTTTCAAAACTATGCTAGCAGGCTATGCTGATTCTTGAAACTCCATAAAAATGATAATGCTATAAGTAAGTTTTAGCAGCAGCTAGGCAACAAAGAAACACAAAGGTGTAAACTGCTGTTAATCTACATTTTTCCTCTTATGTTTTTAGAAGTTGTTCTATAGAAACTTGTGTTATACAGGTGATGCATTTAAATACCAGAATTATGTAATTACATTGATTCATCTGGCCTTGTGTCTGATGTTGGCTTGTGATTACAATTCCATATAAAGATCAGCCTTCCCCAGTGTCTCATAAACTTGTAAAACATCTACATATAGCACTTACTAAGTTATTTTAAAGCATACCTCCCTGGACATAATAAAATAAAACGTACGATAAAGTGCTACTTACAGTGATAACACTGCTTTATTTTTGTTTCTTCCCTATTACTCCTTCTTCTCTCCCCCCTGAATTAGGGGATCAGGAATGTTTAAGTAATACAAATGTTAGTAATTTCTGTAACTCACTGTTCCAGTACATACATCTATTCGTATAAAGGTATTTTGATTTTTGCCAGTAGCATCCAGTATAGTTAAAAATATACTTGAGAGAGGCATAAATAGCTTTTTTTTCTTTGAGCAAAGCCAGAGTACATTTTAAAATGTATAACTTCCCCCACACATCCCTTTTTATGTAGAATGTAACAAGCCTGTATTTGTACAGTAAGGTGTAAAAGATGAATGCCTTGCCTCAGAACCTTTCTGAAACTGAAATGGTTAGAAATGGCTTATTGCAGACTTGGAATGATCTCTGATATATATATGGGAGGAAAGTCTCATCTATATGTGAAACTTCTGGTATTTCAAGAAGATCCTAATGTAATTGCTTGCATTGCTTTCTAAACAAACACATTCCAAATAGCTTTTCCCACAGGCCCAGTGTTTCTTTGTGCTGTTTGTGTTGCATGGCCGCCCACTGGCGCTTGTTCAGGGCAGGCCGCACCCTCTGCGCAGCCTGGTGTTCTGAAGCTGCACAAGTCCCTTGACAAACAGGGCACTGTGTGAATCCTCCACCTACTCCACACAGAGGGATGCCCCTACACTGCACTTGCATACCCAAACTCTTCTCATGAACAGTTGCTTGTGTGACTTAAACCTTATCTGTGTGTTGAAATGAGGAAGGTTTGCCTTCTGTTTGTTTAAAAGTACATGCATGTATAATCTTTTATTTTCCTTCTTCCTGCAGGTGTTCCTTTTGATCCAGAGCGAGAAGATAAAAAGTGATTTTGTTTACCTTAGCTGGCTGGCTCGCTGCTGTGAGTCACTTTACTCTCAACATTGCAGAATACAGATCCTCCTCTATTGCGTTAGTCTTGGCAATCCACTTTCCTAATTGAATTTAATGTTGTAGGTGGATTCAGGACTATGAAAGTGAAAAGCTGATTGCACTAGTTATAGTGTGGGTGGTTATTGCACCTTTCATACATCTGGCTTTTATAACCAATTATTGCTTCCATGCAATGCTGTTACAGTACTGTCAATGCAGCTTTGTCCTGACCAGTGACCCTTTTTCTTCTCAGTTGTCTACTCAATTGCTTGAGTGAAGACTTTCTGTCTTAAAAGACTGAGTTACAGCTCTGAAATGTTCAGAGTAAAACACGAAATAGAAGTATTCATACTGGTTCAGGCTCAAGGGTCTGTCTGCCTCCAAGGTTAGCCAATGTCAGATGTCTAGGGAAGAGAGGAATCAGGAAAGCATACATGGTATTTTTCTTCCTACCATGTTACTCTACATGTTGTCCAAACTCCTGTGCCTGAGGGATATCCTTTATAATCTCCAGCATGTGTTTTTCTTCCAAAAACTCTTTAGAAAGGAGTTCGTTCCTTGAATTTCCTTGAATCCAGGAAACTTTTGCTGTGTTTAGTATTCTATAGCAAATCTTATTTACTTTTTCTGAACCAGTTTTCAAAACACTGCAGAGTACACCTCAGTACAGAGACAGCTGCAGTGCCACATACAAAATAGTATAGAAGTGGGCTTTTCTAAGGACTCAAGTCTGAGACTCTCTAGGCCAATACGTTTTCCTTACAGTGCCTCGATACAAAAATGTTTTCTTATCAAACTGTTTTCAGCAGTTATACCTGGAATGTAAATATGTATCCTTTGGGATGTTTTGCCATATTGCAAATGTAGTAAACATCTCCTAACATGATCTTTCCAGACAGGCACATCACACATAGGGATGCCTATCTATGACTCTGCTTTTGGATGTGCCAGTTTATTTCCTTTTTAATTAAGCTGCAGTACCTGATTGTGTTTGAGTGTTTTATATATGAATGTTTTATTTGAATTTTTTATGGGAATGATGAATATAGTTATCTTTTTCTGTCAAGTATGTAAATTACTAACAGATCACATTATAATACAAAAGTATCAGAATACAATTAGGGATTGAGTCATAAACAATTCAATGCTGAAATATTTCCAAGGGGCAAAAAGTACCAGAGATGCATCTTTTTTTGCATGACAGAATGTAATTTTTTGTTTATCATTTTAGTACTATTTATACCAAATTCTTCTTGAAGAGAAGGTAAAAAACCATTGGATTAGCACAGAACTGCATTGCTCTAGGTAGATAGATAAGTGTTGGAAATTGAGAACTGGCTGTTTACCACTGTATATGGTATCTGGAGCTGGTGAGAGATAAATCCGATTTGATGTCTTGCTGCCTCCTAAATGAAAAGTGTCTATAAATTCTTTGATTTGGTGTTACATGTTTATTGTTGATTACCACCCATTCTACCTGCAATGTAAGTATAGACACAGTGGGCACAGATATAACAAGCTAAACAGTCCCTCTTTTGAAAAAGCACAAGAGTGATCCATGTGTGAATAGCCAGGTACTCTCTGAGCAGCTGTTAAGACTTGAAAAAGAAAGGAAAACTTAATTTAATTTTCTTTTCTTCCACTCTTTGAATGAGCTTGGAATTATGAATACCAACCTCAGATTCAAGAGAATGACTTTTTATCGCCAGGAAACAGAACCTTTGTGTTTAAACACCCTAGTAGAATTTCTACTCATCGAGATGGAAGACTCAGATTAATTTATTTCTAACTGTGTATACCAATGGTGTTTAAAGTTAAAGACCAATGAAAAATTCTAGTCATACACACAAGTTTAAAACCAGGACAGGATCTCAGGAATTTAGAAACATTTTTTTCTAGTAAATGCGTAGTGACAAGTTTTTTCATGCTTGGAGGGGCTTCAACCTCTACCCTCTCCTTTTGATTTGTTATGAATCGTGGGAATTGAATGTTTAGACTGATGTGGGCACTAAGTATTAAAGACCTCAGTTTGGTGCCAATTAAAACTTTTTGTGTGTAAGAACACACAATCCTAAACCTTACCATCTAAATAGATTGCCGTAGTTCATTTCCTGCACAAAAAACTTCTCTAATGCTTTCCATTCTGTTCCTTAATCACATCTGAAATCATGAGAGTTGTTCTTATTGCTTATCTGTGAAATATAAATTAGGATGGAAACACCGTAATTATTCTTTTTTATATTGGTATTCTCTGCTGAATGGGCTGTTACCACTCGTAAGGCAGAAGATAAGGACAAGTTTCTCTTCCCAGCCTCATGCTCATGGCTGAGGCGTGCATTTACATTAAACAAAGAAATAGAGGAATATCTGAATATTGTGTGTGGCACATTCTTTTCACAATTCTAGCTTTTTCTTGTTATTGCAGATATTATGAATAAGAAACCACAGCTGGCCTGGAAGCTCTATCTGAAGATGGAGACCTCAGGGGATTCCTTTAACCTATTGCAGCTCATTGCAAATGATTGTTACAAAGTGAGTTTTCTCTTTAGAGCTTGGTGTATGACATGTTAATTCAGTGATTGTACCAACAGTCATTTTTTTGATGCTTTTTGTCATTGTCATCACTAGTGAACTTCTTTTATAACAGCAGGATGTCTAATAATGTGAATGAGTTGGCAAGGATTAGTCAGTATTTTAACCTACAGGCCTTCTTGGTAGAGAGCCCGTTGATTAAAATGTTGGTAAATTACTGCATGCTTGAGCTATCAATAATGATAACAGTTTCTTCTACTAGGGATTCATTACGGGTAGAAGTGACAAAAAACATTTAAGGAAAAAAATCTAGCATAGATTCAGCAAGATGCCTCATGCTGCTTTTTTTTTTTTTAGTCAGGACAGTATTATGTTTTCCTTAAAGCTTGTAATGGCAATGGGAGATACTCCTTGTGATCTTAAAAGCATTACTCTAAAAATGAAAGAATTATCTCTTGTACATCTTTCAAGTACTCAGTTACCCTCTCACCCTAAAAATCTAGTTGCTCAAGCAAGTGGCTGTGCTTCTGGTGTTTCCCATAGATGCAATTTGTGAAAGCAAGTTGACAATCAGACCTCATGTAAAATCTCTCTCTAGATCATTTAAAGTCTCACTTAAATCAGTTGACTGCTTTGTCTAAATTCTTCTCAAAACCTTCTTGTCCTGAAGAGGAGAAGCAGCTCCACATTTGGGATTTATCTAGAGCTCTTCAAAACTGCATTTATAGAACAGAATTTGTCAGCCTAATTATGTGTCTACACATGGCCATAAATGACTGCTCCAAAATTGTTACTTTAGTATTGTAATTTGTCTTTCTACACTAGCAGCTGTTTGTACCTCTTGCACTAAACAGCAAGGTCCATGTTGTTTGATTTTATGTGGCATTTTTCAATTGTTTCTGAAACATTACTTTATATTGGAGGTCCACAGACAGCACCAGAGATGTAACTTAAGAAGGCAGTTGCATTAGGCTTTGCTCAACAGGGAACAGAATGAGCATGTATGGAACAAGGTCAACAGTGTCCTGAGACTTGGTGTAGCTGCATGCCTCATTGCTGTGCTGATAGAAGTTGTTCAGTGAGGAACTGGCATACAGGATTTCATCCTAATTTCTTGATGCTTTTTATGCAATAGCCCATCTTGTCCATATGGGGAACAGGACATGACGTGGGGTGAAGCATTTCCTACTTTTATGTCAGATAGAAGAATATTAAACCTGTACCTGCTTAATGGAATTAGATCAGATACTAATCTGGATAGATCAGTGTTCAAATTTTTCTTTCTAGCTGACACATCTGATACTATTCATACTCACTATCTTTATTCTCATCCATTTAAGTGTTTGCTAGTCACCAGTGGTTAAAGCCAACATTTATGTGAAGAAAAGAGAATTATTACTCATCCTGTAGTACCAGTTTCTCTGACTAAAGTTTCCAAATGTAGCTCCCACAGCCTGCACTTTTTTCTCTGCAGGCTTCCAGCTACCAAAGGATGGGAGGTTGTGCTCAGTTCTACCTTCTGTGCTCTCTCATGGGAAGATGCTATTCACAAACAACATTGCTATTCAGGCTTGCTCAAGTGGAGAACACTCATACAGCCCACATGAGATATACTGACTTCAAAAGCCACAGTTAATCTGGTCACTCCTTTTGCATTGACTGTTGCCAAGCAACTTGCTTCTGGTTCCCAATTACAAGTAGAGAACCTAAAGCAGAAAAGATAGGGTACACACTGGATTTTCCCGTGCTAAGGAAAATTTTGGATTATAGAGTCAATGAATCTTCTTTTGTACTGTACTGTAACAGTGAAGAAAAAAATGCAAGTTAAACCCAGAAGATAAACAAACATGTGACCATTTCTACGTGAGGAAATGTGGTTTCATTTTCAAATGTCTGGACTAGTTTGAGGTTGATATTCTGTCAAGGGCTTTGGTATAGTTGGTTTGACAGTAGATAAGGGCACCTCAAAAAAAGATGTTATAATACCACCTGTTTCCCCATTTCCCCAACTGAAATGTCCCTGTTCTGTATCACTTGCTGCCTGCAGAAAAGCAGGAAAATGCACATTGCTTCTACAACTTACTGCTGATTTCAGAAAACTGAGCTCAATGTTTTTAATCCCCTTCTGAAAGGTGGTAAGGAATAATATTTCACTTTCTGTGCAGATGCGTCAGTTTTACTATTCAGCCAAAGCGTTCGATGTTCTGGAGAGACTGGACAATAATCCTGAATACTGGGAAGGCAAGAGGGGTGCTTGTGTGGGTGTATTTCAAATGATCCTAGCTGGCCGAGAAGCAAAGTGAGTATTCTGTGTTGTGTCTGAATTTATTCTGCTCTTTTCCTATTTTCAGCTAGCTGTAAGCCAGAATCATAATCTCAGTTTTAGGTCTACATATCGTCTTCCAATTTTTTATTGACCTTTCAGAGAATAGACACCCTGTCCAGAAGCTCCATATGCAGTCTTCAACTAGAAGTGTATCTTCCACACCAACAGTTATACAATATATATGGCGGAGGATAACTTACCAGCAAGTGCTATAGGCTATAAGATACCAAAATATATTAGCCATCATACTAGGAACAGCTGGATTATAAATGTAGTAGTATGTTCATGAACTGGGGGAAAACAACCTCATTTCACGTGGATGGTGTAAGAATGGAAAACTATCACATGACATTTTAAGGTGCGTAGAATAGAACTAAGGAAACATTTACTCAACACTGTAGGAATGACACTATTTCTCTAAACAATGAATAGATGAGACTGTGTTTTCATTAAAATTTGCCTTCTGAAGACATTGACCATGTCAGACAAATATACTTATTTGATGAAAGCTTAAAGGAAATCATCTGTGTTACTGGTAATTTTGTTTTCGGCCCATTTCACTGGATGGGGGAATGAGAGAGAGTAGTGAAGCTGTATTTAAGAACTGCTCCCTTGTGAATATTCTGCTGTGATGCCAGATGGCCATTGTCCTCTGGCCAAAGTTGCTGTTTCCTACATGACTGGTAGGTGTGTATCTTGGCTTCTACACCTTCCTTCTATTCACTTCTCTGCTGGAATAATCTCATTAAATACTATACCTTTCAAGTGTCCTTTTAGCAATCACTGCAGCAGATGCAGTAAAATACACACAGCTTGCCTGTTTTACAAAATATACAATTAAGTTCTTACTGTAAACTAGCTGGCAAACTGCAGCAGGATTTATATAGGTTTAATAATAATAGGTTTATCCTATTAGGAATGTTGATTTCCATGTTATTTGTGTTTATGTGTATTGTATTTGTGTATTGTGTTATGTGCAAAGTGCTTTGGCAGCATTAAGCTAGATGTTGCCATACTAAAGACTAGCAAATAACATTGAAGATTTTTTTTTAAGTTTGGGTTGTTCTGGGGAACTATTTTATTTATATAAATACACTCATATGCACACACTAATTACATTTTGCTGGGTTTGGGTTTTTTTTAACTTATAATTTCTTTACAGTTCTACACAAGACTTTTTGTTGGTTTCTTTTTTTGTCTCTGGGATTGCATCTAGTGTGCATTTTAACCTATTCCAGCACTGCAGATGAATGGACCCCTCTGTCTCAGAGGACCATGTTTTGTGAAACAGTTTGATGTGAGAAGTTTATTGTATCATTTGGGTCTAACCCTCACTTAAATCTTTGCTTTTCACCTTTGTAGAGAGACTCTGCGGGAAGTACTGCACCTTCTGAAGAGCACTGGTAATTCTCAAGTAGAATACGTTGTTCGCGTCATGAAAAAGTGGGCCAAGGAGAACAGAGTCCCTGTTTAAGCCAGTGTCACAAAATGAACCAGGTCAGTTGCTATTGTATGTCTGGCTGCACGACAAGGGTCTTGGTTTCTCCTGTGCATTCTGGGTATCTCCTTCCTTGCAGGACTATAGACATCCAAGCAGTTTGACCCAGCTGAGGAAGTGTCCTGCAGTGAGATTCAAAACATTCAGCAAGTTGGTTTTTTTTTTGGTTTTTTTTATTAGTTAAAACTTTATTGATGCTTTTTCTGTTGCACCACTCTATTCCTCAAAGTTTCATTTTTTCAATAGTAATTTCAACTGTCCACAAAATCAAAGTGCTCCTCAAATGTTCCCCAGCTTCCTCCACAAGAATTACTAAACTGCATGGTGGGGGGTTTTTTCCAGCAAGCCTTCTGGCCTCTGGAGAAGAATCATTTGGTACGTGACTGAGACAAACCTACTTCAGCAAGTGATGGAATGTGGCAAATAGAGATGGTGACAGTGATACTACTAGGCACTACTATGGTATCAGATAATACAAAAGATGTAACATAAAATCATATAATCATAAAATGGCTTGGGTTGGAAGGGACCTTAAAGATCATCTAGTTCCAATCTGCCATGGGCAGGCACACCTTTCATTCAGAGCTACTCAGGTTGTTCAGAGCTTCATCCAACCTGGCCTTAAACACTTCAAGGGACAGGCCATCTACAACTGCTCTGGGTAACTTGTTCCAGTGCCTCACTCCCCTCATAGTAAAGAATTTCTTCCTGATACCTAAGCTGAACCTACTCTCAGTTTGAAACCGTTCCCTCTTATCACTACATGCTGTTGTGAAGTCTCTCTCCATTAAATGGACTTCTATAGATTACCTGTCTGGGGTGAAATACAAACCATATTCTGAAGAGTATCCTTTTCTGGATGACTTTCAATTACCAATACCTTAATTTGGGGGTTTTTTTGTCTGTAAGGATTGTTTTCCCTCTTATCATCTTTTTCAGAGCATGGAGACTTATTTGAGTGACTGTGTTGTTCAATCTCCCTTTGAAATTTAACACTCAAAACATTTATTCATGTTAATATAGTTCACATGAGAAATCTGTTTAGTTTAGCAATCTGATGGATGAAAAGATCTTTTGAATAATTTTCTTCAGCCTTTACCACCATCGTGAGCAATATATTCATTATACTTTTGGATTTATTATACTCTCCTGTTTTTTTAAGGAGAACAGTTCAGGGAATACATGATTCTAAGAGGAGGCAACAGTTGTAACATAAAAATGTGTTATACATTTGGTAGTAAAAAACATTTGTATATTATTTGTAAAAGGAAACTTTACATTTTATAAATTTGTTAAATACTTAAGAAGGTTTTTTTTATCTTTTGAGGGGAATTCAGAATACCATATTCTCTACTGTCTGTACATTGATTAAAGCTCTTACTTGAATTTACAGTTGAATGTCTGATTGGTCTGTGTTGTTTCATACTGCAGAAGTTGAAGTAGTATATTCATTTTGCTGGGGAAGAGGGCAGATTTGTGGCTGGTTAAATTGCATGTTCATTAATCAGTCAAAGGCAAGCCAATGGCCTTGGTCCTGATCTTCTGGTAGTTTGCTGAAACTAAGGCAGCTGGGTGTATATGGAACATGCACACCTTTCTGCCATATAACAGAGCAAAAAATGTGGGTATCATCATTCAGGTGTCTAGAAGTACATTGGTAGTTGTGGTTACTTGCATTTACATCTAGAAACTGATCCATCACGCTAGCAACAATAAGCCTTTCAGCAGAGGCAATGTTACACTCATTCAAAAGAGGTGTGAAAGAAGGAGTATTTTCACTGAAAGCAGTTACTTCACTTGTAAATGGCATTTTTCTTTTCCATCTCAGTTTAACTTGGAAACAGACTGGGAATACAATTATGAATCTTGGTACAAAGCTTCAAAAAATCATGTTGGTGGCTTTGTAGCAGATGTTAAATGCATCTAATTATTCCCTTTATTGAAGCTTAACCTGCAGGAGAGCTGAAGAGCATCCAAATCCACTACAGACCATTTTACATGTTGGTTGAATCTTCTGAAATAAGTGTGATGGCTTTGCAGCATAAGGGCTTGGGGGCCAATTTTAAATTCTCTTGTCTGTGACCAGTGAACAAGTTTTTTAAAACCTCACCTTTATTTACTGTAGCCATAATGTCATATTTGATATGCTAAATAACGTGGGGTTTAGCACAGCGCATTTTATTGCCTGGTAATAAAGCTTTTATCATTTAAGATGTAACAGGGGACTGCAGGGCTTTGCCTTGAGCAGTGATGAAATAAGGTATTTTACATACTGTCTTAGCATTTAGGACTTGGTAATAGAACTGACATGTAGGTACTATTGAAATGCAGAACAAGAAAAGTACTGAAATACTGGTGTTTACTTTACCTTTGAAATACATCCAGAATGTGTGTTCCGTTGTTTAATCTGAGGTCATATTCAAAGAACAGAGATGAGAAGTTGCCTTAGCTGATACAGAAATGAAAGGTAGTAAAGAAGACATAAAATTTTATCCCTGTCCATTTCCATATTTCCCTAAACTGTGGAAATTTAAGGAGTCAGGGTATTCTAAATAGGATGTTTAGGAGTGAAGGTAGGTGTGGAGGAAAACAAGAAAAGTGACCTATTAGAACAAGCAGGCAGTGAAGAATGCATGTGCAGAGTCAGGGAAATGGGTACATTTATTGAGTCAGGAGTAAGTGAATATAAAATTGAAGCAGTGGCATTTCAGATAATGTAGTGAAAGGAAGACTATAGCAGAAAGAAATTGCTGCATCATTATAATTTCAAGGAAGAGTATGGAAATTACAGTTATTTCTTATACTCTGAATAAGCATCTGATTCTGGAAAAATAAGCTACAGAGAATGCACAGAAGGCATTGTGCTAGCAATCATAGCATTAATAGTGACTAGTAGAGAAAGCCAAACCCCAAACAGCATGTAACTGCTTTTAGTTGGGTGCTAACCCATTCCTGATGGATAAGAAAGTCAACCTTGAATTAAACTTGTTAATACCTGAACAACAGCTGTGACAGTAACATCTAAGTGAATTAAACTGGAGGTGGCAAGTTGACTGTGAAAGAAAAGTCATGTCACGTTCCAGCTCTGGACTGTAGCATTTAGGTTTATGTGGTTCCCTCAGCTTGAAGCTGGCTCATTGATCTTCATAAGAAAGCTGTCTAAGCGTGAATGAGGAACTTGGCTATTAGGTAGTCAGACACAAAATAAACGATTACCTATATGGCTGTTGCTACATGTATGGAGCACTATATGGGAGCTCTACATACATTGAAGAAAACACCTAGATTTTGCCCACTGGTTTACTCTTTTACCATTTTTCCTCTGTATTATCTCCAGAAGTAACTTCCACTCACTGTTTTTGAAGTTTCATTTCCAGATTTCCCTCTTCCCTTTCAATCTATTCATTGCATGAAAGTGTTACCAGTAACCTTAAAATCAAGTCATTAATCAACTGCTAGATAACCTGGCCCGACACTCCGTAGAGCAAGATGGTAGATTTCACCAGTGTTGAATCCAATAACTAACTCGATTTACCATAAAATATTTGCCAGAAAAACTTAAGAGTCTTAATTTGAAGATGGATAATGAAAAATCCATAGTTTTATTTTGCAATTCATTCAAATGGTTAAATCACATTTGCTCTTTTAGAAATTGTACCTTAATTCTAAATGTAACTTGTTTAGCCTCTTCTAATATTCAGTTCTTCCAGTGTTCATCATTGCTGTTAGCCACTAAATCCTGGCATTCTTTGGTTTGGTTTGTTTTTTTGGTGGTTTTCTTTGGGTGTTTGGGGGTTTTTTTCATCTTTAGGTATGCATAAAGTGCAGCAAGTCAATTCCTGTTTGTATGAAAGACAGCTTCCCTTGTAAAGGTGTTTTGCAGGCTGGAAAACTGGCAATTAGTTTGTCAACAGATTTTTTTTTTTTTAAGTGGCTGTTTAGCACTTGGCATAATTTATCACTGCATATAACATTGAAATATGCTTCTCCATAGTGCTGCTTGCTAATTCTCCTTCATGGGTACTCAAAGACTACATTCACCATTTTTGACATTTTATCACAGGGGAGCCTTGCATTAAACTGGTTCTTGACTGTGACATGACATCTAGGGTTTTTGCAGAACTGGTATTTTCCAGAATACAGTCTATCCTTTGGAAGAGACAAATGCATTTTGTTCTACAAAAATACATTTTGCTCAGATTGGCTCAGTTTTCCAGCTTATGCAGATCACTCTGCTTTATTATCTTATCCCCACTAATTACTAGTCTGTTTCTCTGTAGCTGTTAGTGCTGTTTTACAGCTGTATCTGGGTCAAAAGGGGTATGTTGGATGCTCCATACTTCCAGGATCCCCAAAACATTGTTATTGATGACTGATGGCTGCTTATCATCATTTGTTATTCTCAACTTATTAAACATGTACCTTACAGATACTGTATTATGCTATTCTTCAAAATTAGGTATATGACATCAGTAATGTATGTATTGCACTTGTAGGAACTGCAGTATTATTATATTCAGCTAAACTTGTAAAAGATCCATGTCCTTTTGCAGAATTTGAAACAACTCTTTTTTTGGCCCTGTAATCACATTTAGCCACACACTAAAAGGTTACCTTTGACTGTGTAGAGTTTAAACTTTCATTTGGAACAGATAAAGCAGGCATTTCACATCTCTGGGCAAGGAATAGCTCCTAAATTCCTTTTAGGTCTTGCTTAATTGATGAATTACACTAGCATCTATTTATAGATTTAAAAATAAAAGTAATGTCTGTATTTAGTAAGAGCTGTGACTTTTGAGAAGACACAGTGTATTCTTCAAATAAAAAGAGAGCTTCTGCTTCAATTCATGCTTACACATTGAATTGTGCTTAGTTGCTCCACATTGTATTATTCTTAGTAATTCTTTAGGAGATTTAAAAATAATCCAGTAAAATGAATAATGATCTTTAATATGTTTTTGCAATACATCTTCGAGATCGCGGGTCGCCAGTTATTTGAACAGGAAATATGCTGTCTGATCGTTTGTAGTAATTCTCAGATACAGCTGAATCAAACTAAAAAGTGGGATACTAGGTATGCTGTTGTGTCTGAATTGCACTTCCATTAACCTAGGAATTGCACTGAGTTTTTTGCAGTCCTTAAACCACACTTTAAGCTGGCCCTTAGCTGGAGATGAATGATGAGCCTTAGACTCCACCATCTGCTCCTTGATCACTGTAAGCAACCTCCGTGTGGTCAGTTCCATGAAAAAACACACACAGCAGTCCAGAATTATAAAAGGTAACATTTTCAGAATACATGTAATAATGTTGACATTGTTTACATTATGTAGAAAAGAACCATGCTCCGATTCCAACAGCTGCATTGCTCATTCTAACAGCTACAATTTTCTTTGATGATTTTTTCCTTCTTAAGCATGATGGGATCATTATGCCTGTCTACTCTAAAGCTACGTGTAGTCTTTTTCTTGCCTTACATTAATGGGTGAGGCCATTACATGGGGAGCCATTATGTGACAAAACTCAGTATCTTACTTTGCAGAGCTGGTAAATTAACTCATATCACATGATGTCATTGTGTCTCATGAATCCATGAGTGAAAGCTGTCTCTAAGAAAATGTTACAAAAATTAAATTACAAAATCTGATAAACCAAGTCATAAACTGCCTCATATATTCCCATACTGGTGATTATCCTAATGTTTTCATTCTACCAGTTCAGTCGTACTTTTGTCTGACTTATTCATGATGCCACATGTGCTGAACTTAGTCATTCCTGAACAAACTGGGAAGCTCTCTATATAAAATTATGGTGGTTTTTTCCCAGCATTTAAAGGCAGAAGAGCTATTTTCTGGTCACAACAAAGTAATTTCTGAGGCAAGCTTTACAAGACTCCCCACTCCGTTTAGCCAGTTATTCTCAAGCAGGTTTCATCACTGTGTCCACTTTCCATTGTGCACATTCTCGTTCCCTACTGAGTGTTTTCCCTTCCCATCTACCCATATATGTGATGGGCCTTACACGACTACCGAACTACTGCTGTTTTCCACTTCTCCCTTCCTCCCCTTGCACCACCTCTGAGCATGACTTGCCTCGCTCCCACTTCACAGGCATTCAAAGCAAGATATTTTCAGATTTGTAAAATGCTAAGTCCTGTGGAAGACTAGAAGTCAGCATGACACTAAGAATAACTCAGTTTCTTAAAACAGTGAGGAAGTGTTCAGATAAGAGTAGACTGTGCTATTACTTACCAATGTCAGGGGTAATTCTTTTAAGGTCAGAAAAATTACATTTGAAATAGAACTATATTCTGTTCTTTTATATAGAAAATGTAGCTTGTTTTCACAAGCATTTTGGGTATGTAGTGTCTTCTCTATTCTTAAAATTGTCATTTCTATTGCTCCTATTCTACACTTGTTTTAATATGCTCAAAAAACTTCACATTTCATATGTCTTCTCAAAATACAACTTGAGGTGGAAAGAAAATAGTTTTATAAAATTTCATTTGTCTATTTAAATTATTCATGTATGGAAAATCGGTTTTCATATGTAATTTTTCAGATGCTATTTTTAATGCTGTGGCAAATCAAAAGCAGCTTTGTGTTGAATCTGCAAGTTCAGTATGTAGTTAATTCTCAGTGATAAATATGTGCTTTGCTTTTTTGAAGGCAATTTGGCTTGGAAATAAAATCATGGAAATATGAAAATGCTGAACTGCACATGCAAAGTATGCTTCTGACTATTCTGATTGTAAGCTTGTATGAATGTTAAAAATGTGGTGATTTGTTTATGCAATCACCCTCAGCTGTCTGTGATAATATGCACTTACCTAGGTGTGGAACTTATATAAGTAAAAGCAGTTTCCAAAGTGCTGAGAGGCATTAAAAAACTTAGTTAGGAAATTGGAGCTTTGGTAAAATCAGTCTGAAAGTGAAAGGAGGAACGAAAAAGAAAAACATTTCTTCAAGGTCACAGCCAAATATTATGTTGTATGTCTTTATAACTTCTAGAAAGTTGCTTTGCCATCTACATATATGTATTACATGAAATTCTCCTCTTTGGGAGAATGAATGTTGCTTGACAGTTGTTGCCTGAACAGTAATTATAATAATTTTAAATATATTACAGTATTTAATAAAAATAAGTTTCCTATAACTATTACAATATCTATATTTCATTAAAAACTAGAAAATATCACCATGGCAAGTGACCAAGGCTCCTCTAGCCAGCAGCCTGCCTGAGTCTGCTCTCAAGGACACTGAGAGTGTTTGTCTTGTCCTAGGTCAGCATCCACAAGAGAAACCCTGAGCGAGAGCAAATCTGTGGCCCATTACCTTTTGTACTTCTGAGAATTACTTCCAGACCCTTTTACCTCATTAAACAGCATTACTACTGCTTTTAGTGTAGAAATTGCAATTGAAACTGAGAACTCCCTACCCGGGTAGTCCTCCTTACTTGTGTTACAGGTGGGTGGCAGAGCTACGGGAAATCATGACTCATATTCTTGTGTGGCTTTCATTACCATTGGGAGAATAAAACCGGCTGACAACAATACAGAGATAAGACAATAACCTGACTCCAAAGTTTCAGACAGCCTGGTAATCTTCGGCTGCCTCCAGGGGTGCTGGCCTGATGGAACAGGCTTTTCATCGGAGATAAGCATTCCATGCCGCAAGTATCTTTAAAGAAATGGCGCAAATGAGGAAAAAAGTGAGGGACAACTCCCCAGAGCACATAATCCCTCTCAATCTCTGTAAACATCTAGGTATTTTTACACTTTCAAATGAGCAGGTGTGAATCATAAAAGAGCTACCATTAAGGAAGTCTATTATTTTCAAAGAAAGCTCCTCTTCAATTTTAAACTCTGCTTAGGCACGGTTTAAGTGACAGTCACAATCAGCACGTAACAGGCAGATGTTCCTCAGTTCAAGTTTCTTTGCCAGTTCATTGAAGTCTGCTCCCTTTTTATATAGTTGTATTTTTAATGAAATAAGTGCATGCATGTGTGCGCGTGTGTTTGTGCACGCATATTACTGGGTTCTCCTCTACAAAATCCCTTCTGTGTTTATTTCTGATGTACCTTTCTTGCCATTCTTTTTATTTGCAAAAAAAAATCCAGGATTTCAATTAAAAGGTTATTTTAAAGAACCATTGAATCGTTCAGGTTGAAAAAGACAACTACTGAATCCATTAAATCCAACCATTTACACAGCAGTACCCTGGCCACCACTAAGCCATGTCCCTAAATGCTACATCTACATGGCCCTTCAATACCTCCAGGGAGTGTGACTCAACCACTTTCCTGGGTGGCCTGTTCCATTGCTTGACAACCTTTTTGATGAAGAAATTTTTCCTAATATCCAATTGAAACCCCCTTTGGTGCAATTTGAGGTCAACTTTATCTTGTCCTATTGCTTGTTACTTTGGTAATTCAGTGGCTTTAATTTTCTTGTGATCGCTTAGAAGGTAACTAATTTTTTTTCCCCTCTGTTTTTTCTTCCTTCTTAGAAAAGTAAAGACTAAACCTGCAAAGAGGAATTTCCTAGGGATTCACTGCTTGGCAGAGAAAACATCTCAGGGGCTGATATCCCCAAATTAATGTCATTAAGACAGTCCACACGCCACCTGGAGTCATTACTACTGTAGAAGTTTACAGCTTATTTGTCAAACTCTACTGAGTTCACTCTTAACAGTAGGAAAACTTAGAGACAAAAGTTGCCTCCTTGTTCTGACAAGAAATCTTGACACCAGAAGCAGAAATAATTATTAACAATTAAGTAAAAAATAAGATGTAACTAGAAATGTGTTCTTATCTTGTTATTTACAATTGATTTTGCTGCCATTATCCAAAGGAACAAATGACGCGTGTTCTGCTTGGTAAATGCACCTACTTAAGAGCTGATGTTTAATGTCTTAATATTTCATCTTCTCTCCAGGCTCAAAAGATGTTCCCACAGGAGCTTCTCCAAGCAGCTTGCTCTTCCTTGGCAAGGATGCAGTTCTTCTTTCCTTTTTCTCTCACTGCATTTTCTTCCTAACTTGCTACTCCATCTAAACAGAACACTTCAGGCTTTGAATTTTCTCTGAGGTTCCTCTAAGTCAACAGTCTTATACTATTTATTACCTTAAAGAATGTTACAATGTTCTGTAGGGCATAAAAATCACCAGGCATTCAGAACTTGTGTCAGCTTTAAATTTCTCATTGGAAAATTCTTCTGAACAGGACAGATTATCGATACCTAACACCCCCCACCTTTGGTTGAGGAACTCACACTACCATGACACATCCCCTCCTGCAAATCCCTTTACTTCTTTCACATGAAGACTTGCCCTGATTTCTAGCTTATGTGAGATAAAAGCCAACATTTTGTTTTCATCCGCTACCTCTGAGATACATAGTCATGCCATTTATGTTGTCCTGGCACACAACATGGTGCTGGAAGACCACTCCTCATCTCAGCAAGTGAGCAAAAGATGCATCTAAATCCACTTCTAAAGGTAAAAATCGTTTCCAGTTAGAAGAGCAGTAACTACTTTTTGCATAAAAATTGTCGCCATTCTTAAAACTTCCTATTGCCATTGAAACCTTGCACTTTTGGTCAGGTTTGTTAAAGCTTTTCTTGAAGCTCTGGAGAGGAGTCTAAGTGTCTCTAAGGCTCAAATTCTCCCAGTAAGTGAGGTTTGAGCAGTTCACAGGGAGCA
Source organism: Edolisoma coerulescens (assembly GCA_013397115.1). Lineage (NCBI taxonomy): Eukaryota > Metazoa > Chordata > Aves > Passeriformes > Campephagidae > Edolisoma > Edolisoma coerulescens. Next base: position 675,515 of record VWZW01000237.1, on the reverse strand, counting down.
AATACCAATGTATGGGATAAAGTTCATTATCACAGTTCCTCTGCCTTGAAATTGTGCCAAATGAGTATTACTGCCCTGTCAAAGGATATCCTAATTACCTGAAGCTAATGCATGCAGCCTTCCTAGAGTGAATCTGGCATTTCTCTACCTGCCTACAGCCCTTCCAAACAGTTTACTTCACTGAAAAGTGTTCTTCAGACTTCTTAAGGCTGTGGCAGAGCTGCTGATAACAGCTCTTAAATACATGTGCCTGAGGAGAGAAAGCTATAGGTATATTCTTCAGGAAACAGTATTTTTCCTTAAAAGAACAGCAATAATAAAAATATGAGGGGGAAAGATCCTGCAGATAAATCAGTTTTCCAAATGGTATGAACGGCATTGGTGTTTCATTTCGGAAAGAAAGCGGGCAGTTTATTTCTAGATTCTGGATCTGGCAGGGAGCAACTTAGTAAAGCTGTAAGAGGGAAGAGATGTTAAAAAAAAAAAAAAAAGCACACTTGAATTTAGAAATCCTCATTAAACAGAAAACCAGCAATGCTAGCCATGTTGTTGGTGCAGTGGATTCTTGCAATGCAGCAGCAGTTCTAGTAAAAGCTACACAAACACCAACCTACCTGCAGCTGTATCATCTCCTGACACAGCAATGGAAGTTGCAGCTGCTGTGGAAGCAGTTTCAGTAAAAGGACCACAAGGATCAACAAGATGCATGGTTGGACCACAAGAAACTTAAGGATATAGTGAGGAAGCAGCTGATGGTAAATGAGGATATTCTCACAAAAAAACCCCAACCCAAAACCCACACACACAAAACCCACAACAAAACAGAAACCAGCCAAGCCCAAACCTGGTAGAAGTGTCTTGGAAACTTTTGAGTAATGGAGATGTGACTACCCCTGGTATGAGCTGGCTGCCACTACAGCTGCTACCTCTACTGTAGATCCCAGTGCTCACCTTAAGAAGAGAACAAACTGCCATCCCATGCCACCTAAGCTTATATTATTATCCAAGCAGAACATGTTTTCTCCTGCATTCCTGTCCAAGGACACCAGGCTCATAGCTCATGGAAGTAAAGTAATAGCCTTAAAAGCTGAAAGCAAGCTCCCTGGAGATAGACACAGCTGATAATAAGGACAGCTCTGCTTTCTGATGGGACCCTGGGCCTGCTGCTGTGGTGTGTCCAGCCCAGAGGAAGCTGCACAGTGACTTCCATGAGGTCCAGGAGAGCAGCAAGCACTGGTCTGTAATGAAACAGGGTACAGCTCTGACTACCACAACCAACACTAACAGCCCAAAAGGATGAGAGTGCTACAGACAGAGAAGCCAGCCCAAAGCAGAGCAGGAGGATCCCACCTGCACCAAGGTAGAGGCCTCTGTGGTTTCCTGGTCTGTCTCTGTTGTTTTCTGTATTTGAAACAAAGTCAGGTCAACAAACTGCCGCTCACTGCTGTGGCTGTAGCACCTGTAGTTCCAAGCATCCAGTTTGTCTGATCTAATCATACTGGCTTTCACCAGTGAAATAAAAAGCAGTTTCAATATCACCTCAAAATTACTTTCTTTGTGCAGTTACATTTTTTTAAACTCTTAATGTACCTCTCTGTGTCCTTCAGACAATATACAAAGGGAAGGAATCTGTATTCTATGTTGGACTATCTTAGCATGGCCATATCCGGACAGAGAGCAAAGTAACTGGCAAAACATCTCTAATTACTTTTAAAAATGATATTGTTTTTATTTTGTGATGCACTGACAAGTACAGCACATTATACTATGTACAAACAATACCTGAGATGGAGCTGAAATGCCAAAGACCAAAACAGGTAGCAAAACAGAAAAAAAATTATGGATAAATTACAAATCTAACTTCTATTGAAGCTGTTTGAAATGGCACAAGCCTGGAACTCTTCTGGTGTATTCAAAACCAAATTCCTTCAGAGCTTATGATCTAGTAAATTTGGTTGTTTTCTTTTCTGAGTGGTTCTAGTATCTTAGACCAAATGTAACATTAACATATTCCAGTAACTACTATGCTTGGACCTGCTGCCAAGTTCCTTTCTGATTTAGTTCAGATACTCAGATCCAGAGCAAACTGTCTTTGGTGACTTCACTTTAAATTCAAAGATCCAGAACTACTGTTTGTCTAGTTGCACAAACAAGTGCTAAGCCTTGTAAAAATATGATGTGCACACCAAGATGCTTAGAGGTTAGATAATATAGAAATACAAGGGTTTATTTGTCTAATTAAACTCCTAGGAGAAAGGAAGAGGGGGCATATGAATGACTATTTCGTAGTAACCTTAGATGTGAAAGGCTGCTTCTAATATCAAGGTCTGCAATCTCAGAACAAATGGCCACTTGAAACTATTTCCAAGAACTACTTCTGGTTTTCTCTGTAACCCTACCATTGTTCCTTTCCAGCTTATTTTTTCCTACTTAAAAAGCATGTTAAAAATCTGACCAAGATGTGCTTCCAGGTGTATCTACACTACAACACAATATGAAACACTGGATTCAGATACTTGTAAAACTAATTTTCTTGTGGAGTACCTGCCCTACATTGATTACTTCTGAATATAGTCCCCTGTATCTTAGTTAGAGGACTGAAAGACAGAATCGAGTTTTACAATGGATAGTTTAAATACACAGTTTATCTTCATCACTTTCCATCGATATATCTAAGTATTATTTGTGAATAAACTACCTCTTGTATTCTTCTTGTACTTATTTCAAGGTCTAGTCTTCCATCTGGTAATTGAAAACAAGGTTCAGCAGAGCTGCAGAAGAGCCTGTGACTTCCACATAAGATTTCTGTTTAAAGTGCAATAAATTGCTCTTTTTCTGAGGAAAGGCCTCTTTTTACCATCACAGGATGACACAGAAACTTTGATAAGAATCAGAATCTTCCTGGCAGGGTCCACAGGTCTGGAGCGTAGGGATGCTCACTCAGTTTGAATCCAGAAATACATTGCCTATTATGTGCATCAGCAGATAGCTGTATGAAATTCTCAACAGGAGAACAAGTTACCAAATTATGATGATGCTGAAAGTCAAAACATATTTGAGGAATACATCCACCTCTACCAAGCTTGCTAGTCCTACCACAACATGCAAGGCTTTAAGATAAAACAAGTCCCTTAGACTATAAAGCTCAACAAAGTTTCAAGCTTCAAGAGGAAAGTTTACATTTTCAGATCAGGTCAGTCATTCCAGTGACTTGCTGCTGCAAGCAGTATTCTGGAATGCCCTCCATTCCCTGTTAGTGATGTTATAACTTTCAGTAACATTGTTCTAGTGTCACGGATCTCTGGAGTCTAAACGAAATTAAGAAGTCAAGTCAAAAGACTTCCTATGCAATGAGAGGAACACATCAAGCACACTGATGCACGCAGTTTGGAAAGTGGAGTAATGTGATACACAGAATAGTCTGTTATAATTATCCAAAATAATAGACAGATGTAAATTGTTTGCTTTGCATGAGTACATTTTTTAAAGGAGAACAAACCCACTCCTACCTAGTATTTCTGAGACTAAAAAATGCCCCAAAAATTGTAATGTCTTTTTCTCTGCTCCAATGAAGCTAGAGGATACAATGCTCATGATGTTCACAAGCTTCCTGAAACTTCACATTGCCTTGGTGGCATGCCTCCATCTGGAAATACCAGTCATCAGTCTGTCAAAGTAGGTGGTGACAGACTGAAACACTTGCAGTATTTGCAGGCAGCTCCTGCTCATGAGGGAAGTCTCGCTGCTGCTCAAACCCTGCCTTCCTTGCGTTGTTCCCTCTCTCTCTAACAGCTCTTTCCCAACAATCCTCAACTGCTCCCTGCAGCCAGAGCTGGTACCCTACAGACCAGGCATGGCCGATGAACAAGCTCCCTGTCTTCCGAGGGCAGACCGGCACCGCGGGCAGCGGCTGCTGTTCTGTAGGGACAGGCCGCGATCAACCCCGTACGGCACGGTTTTGTCAAACCCCGATGTCCTCTGTTGTTCCACTCAGCGTGGGCTGATGCCACCGAGACACGGTGCGTCCGCGCCGTTCCGCCTCGGAACGGCCGCTCACCCCGCACGGGCGGCTTTTTTCTGGTGACTGACCCGCAGCCGCCGACTTCCAGGGACCTCAGCGGACCTTCCCTCAGCGGACCTCCCACTCAGCAGGCCCGCGGCCCCCACAGCCTCCCCGCGCTGCCCCGGAAGGGCGAGCGCTGCGCAGCCCCCGCGGCCGCGGGCCCGGCGTGCGCATCGCCCCGGCAACCGGGGGCGGGCCCGGCGCCCGCGGCGTGTGGGCGGT
>VWZW01000237.1:618556-671028 GCA_013397115.1 Edolisoma coerulescens | reverse complement strand
GCCCCCCCGGCCCGAGCCGCCGCCGCTGCCACCGCCGCCGCGCCAGAGCGGGCGGCAGGAGCCGCCGCCGCCGCGGGAGGCGCTCCCGCTCCGCCAGACGGTCCGCCTGGAGGTGGTGCTGAAGGACCCCACCGAGGAGGGCTGCGTGGAGTTCAGCTACCCAGAGCTGCTGCTGTGCGGGGACTCGCGGGTACGGGACCTCCCCTTCCCTTCCTTCTCTCCCCTCCCGCCGGTACGGGCCCCGCCGCCCTTCCTCCTCGTCCTCTCCGTTGCCGGCGGCCCCGGCCTTGCCGATAGCGTTATCGGTTAACCCGTGCTGCTCGAGGGTGGTCCCGGTAAGGCGGGAGGGGCGGTGTCCTGGAGGGAAGTCCGGCAGCCTCGCCGTCGCTGCGGGCTCCTCCTGGTGCCGAGGCTGCGCCTGTGCCTGTGCCCGTGGGGGGAAGGGGAGGCTTCCCACTTGTCCCTGAGCTGGCCAAGGGCTCCTGGCCTTTGCTGCGGGCTGAGGCGGGAAGCGCCACTGTCTTGTGTCCCGCTTACCCCGGCTCGCTTCCCTGCCGCTCCCCTTCTCTGCCCGGGGAAGCGTGTGTTGCATCTTCCCTGCCTGGAAGCTCTTTACCGGCAGCTGGACAAAACTGACTACGCCGATCTGTATTCCAGGTTGTCCCTAGGTAAATAAATAAAGCCCGGCTCTGCTATAAGCCTTGAGAAGCAGTGAAGTGAGCATTAGCAGACTTAAAGAGGAGTTTTTGTAGTCTTGGTAGGGGACAGGGATAAATGAGAGTTAATGTGGAACCGGTAACCACACCTGTAAGTGTTGAGAACTTAATTCAAGAAAAAAACCCAAAGTGCTCTTCCTTTCCCCGTTCCTCACAAGCAGAAAATGTTTGGTACTTGAACTACTTTGTTTTTTAAGGACAAAGCTCCTGCAGACAACTTTAGGAAGCAAGCAGCATTAGCCAATCAACAGGGCCCACTGTTCCAACTAGGAAGGAGAGACACATGTCCTTAAGCTGGTTACACTTGAGCTGCTCATTCTTAGTTGATACCAGTGAAGTTGTACTTGATTTAAATAGTTGTGGCTTCTCTTAATTCCAGTACACAGCTTTAGAGAAAGCTTGTCTCTTACTGGAAAAGACAGAGGGCAAGTAAGTAACTACTACTAAGAAGGCTGTGGTAGATCTGGTGATAAAAGCAAGTATCCAGTACCAGTACTGATACTGCCGTGGGATTTTTACACCCAGCACAAACTTGAATATGGTTGAAACTTCTCGTATGAACCAAAGTGTTTCTAGGCAATGACGATGCTGTAACTATACTTAGCGGGCTGCTCACTTTTTCTGCAGTAGGAGGGATGTTCACACTGGATTGTGTTCAAATGTGGAAGACAGAAAAATCAGTGACTGATTTTAATCCCTCTAAGATCTTGTTATGCAAGTTAAAAGGTTCCCTCTGTTCATCCTGTCCTACAGCTGTTGTGGGCAAACAGTGCCAGTTATGACTCCTCAGAATTAGTGTAGCATAATCATGCTGCTCTCTGAAGTGCAATCTTTCTGAGCAGTTCTATGAAGGTGAAAATTGTGTTAGTGTTTAGAAGTGGTTCAGTACTTGGAGGCTGACTTTTCCCTTTGGCAGTTCCCAGTTCCATAACTACCTTTTATTCTGTAGGTTGCCAGTATCTTAATCACATAATTAGGGGAAAATGGCTCTTTCTGATGTAGTTCTGATGCAAATTCCATGTCTTCTGCGGGTGGGAGAGCAGTGATTTAGGTGATTTTGGTACAATTGGGATCCGAGACTGCTTTTAAGGTAGAGACAGTGATAGAAATGCTTTATAAGAAACTTTTTATATTTTTCAGCTCTGTAGAGTCCAAATTAAAATGAATGGATCATAATAGCCCTTCTTTTACTGGGCTGTGGAATAATCAGCTGATTTACTGTGTAAAACACTGTCATAAGTTATGATCCTTTTAAAGTGATTCTGGACTTCCATTCGTGTTTAAAACCTGATGTATACTTGGCTTGTCAGTTTAATTTCTTGCTTGCTATATGGTAGAACCTGGAAAAGCTACTATAATATTAGGGAAGGTTTAAAATCTTGAGATTTGTTTTTTCAAAGTAGGTAGTAACTAATTGGCAGTTAATGTTGTAGTTTTAAGTGGAGTTTCAGATTTCAAAATGTATTGTTTTAGTAATGTTTCAATTTAAAATTAACAGTTCAGATACTTTATTTTTACTATGCAAACTTCTTGTAGGGTGAAGATTGATTTGGTTTTTTGGAAGCTATTATTGATTCCTCCCTTATAAGAAGTTGCTCAACTTTTTTATAACATTTCCCATTAAAGTTACATTACAAAGTCAGGAACTTGTCTTTTTATCTTGTAGTATTCTTGGAACTGTAGCAACCAAAGGAAGGCGGGTCTGGGAAGGCAAGGACTGGTGCACAGGAATAACTTTAAATATGGCTTTAATAGGCCATGATAATAATAGTTATACAATAATGAAATGACAGAGAATCCCAAAACTGATTTGGCAGTGCAACTTCTGTCTTTTTTTTTTATTCCAAATTTGGGTTCCTGTGCTGAATCAGAAGCTAGTAGAAATGTTTATTTTAAGAATTTGTGCTGTCCTTGTCCTTTTCTGTCTTGATAAAGAGAACTTTCTTTAATAGGGTTGTTTGTAGAGTTCATCTTTTGGGAGGAATTATGTTTTGGATGTGAGTTAATAAGTTAGTGTGGTTGAAGGGTTTATTTGCCTCTTAAATACTGGCGGAAGTGAAAGTGTGCTCCCATTTCTTTTGGGGTAACTGAGGCTTGGTGCATAAAGCCCAAGTCGAAGTGGATGAGCCAGAAGCTCAAGCTGGCTTCTCTTGAGCAGGCTCTAAAGGTGCTGAAGTAGTAATGTCTTAGTCTGAGAGTCATCCATCCCTTAGAAATAGTCAAAACTAAAATTTGCTTGAATTTGAGTTTTCAGGAGTGCTTAACTAATCAAATGGATAGTCAGCTGCAGCTTTGAGTGTTTGATGGAGAGAGGCAAGTTAACACTTAAGTACTAAGTTTTGCTTGATATTTAGGCTCAACCTTGTCTCACTTCACAGTTAGAAAAAAGCCACATATGCCTAGCAGAAGATGAGCAATAGCTTTTCCCAGCTAAAAGTAGAGAAAATGGTGTTTCATAAATTGAGCAGTATTTTATATTTAATTATGCCTGCAGGAAATAAGTGCATGGCTTTAATTTATGTTTCAGGAGTAACTATAGCCTCTATTAATTTTTTCTCTAAATACTCAGTCTGGAAAATGTATTATAATTATGTGGTGTTTGCAGTTTTGCTTAGTATACCTTCCTCATTACATTGGTCTTGACACTATTGAGCTAGTTTGGTCACCAGTTAGTCAGTATACTGGCTTTTCATACTATGGAGGAAGGATCTTGCTTTTCTGAACTTAGTGTTTTTTGTTCTTCATAACTCTTCATTTATTCATTGGTGAGTAGTCCACATGCAGTAAAATTAGTTGCCATCCATAGAGTTCTGCAAAATGGAATTCCATTCCACCATGTTTTAGCATCCTGCTACCTTCCCCCTTTCAGCAATTACTGTGAACTCCAGTTTGAAGGAGTCAGCCCAGTTTTTCTGCCATCACTTATTAAAAAAACCAAAAGTACCATGTATACCCTGTTCATTGACTTTGTCTCAGTGAAAACCTCTTTCTAAAAAAAAAAAACCAAAAAAGGGGGGGGATACTCCCTGCTTATTTTTATATCTGGAATATTAAATCTCTCTTGTGGCTAACATAGTTATGATTACTGAAATTAACTCTTGCACTGTAATTTTTTTCTTTAGATAAAAGAATTACATTCATTATGGTTATAATTTACTGAGCTTTTTAGTCTTCTAGCTGCTTCCCTCCTGCTTAGCACACCAGGTACATCTTGTCTGTTGTATCTAGAAGGATCATAACACCTGTTAGAGGGACCAGTGGAAGCAGAGGTGAAAAGGAGTTGTGATTAGAGAGAGTTCTTTCTAACCTCAAACGGCCATAAGTCTCTCTTATGCTTACACTTTTAGTTGAGGTTGTAGTGGAATGCTTGGGAAAATATGAACCTGAGTACTTCTCTTAACTCTTCTGGTTTTGTTCTCATCAGAAGAAAAGTAGCTAGATGATAATTAAATATTCAAAGTACTTTTTAGAGATTAAGCATAAATTCCGACTTCTTAGTCATCAGAGTATTGTTTTTTGACGTTGAATTGGTTTTGAGATGCACTCTGTGTTTCTTACGGAATGAATGTGTAACTTTTGCATTTTTCAGAAGAAATCAATTCATTTAGAGGATCCATTTAATGATGAACAACGTGAGCGACATGAAGTAGAAATGCTTGCCAAGAAGTTCGAGGCAAAATACGTGAGTTACTGTACTTTGTAAAAATATACAAATATTTAATAGTGATAACAGATAATGCTGTGGTTTTTTTTCCCTGAATAACACTGCTAATGTAGTGTCAAATGATTTCTGTACATTTCAGAGATGACTGTCTCACTGTATTTCATTTAAGTACCTTGAAGCTGCCACAAGCTTATCAGACAAGTCTGCTAAATAGATTTGTCTACAGATGTTATAGCTTGTGAAGCTATTCTTGGAAAAGCTTCCTATATAAATACAACGTGGTAATAGGTGCAGGTCAATATTCATGCTCTGCACTGTGCTGGAGGAAAGAATTTTTATGTGATGCTGTTGTGCGCTATTGAACAGCTCTTCTCTTTGGGCTAAATACTGATGAATCTTGATGAATTCCTGACTAGTTTGGAATGTTTCCTTAGGAAGTTATTTGTTAAGCAATAAGTCATTGCTCGATGAATGTCTTGTAGCTGCCAGCTGCCTAAAGATACTCTCCTGGCTCCTAAAAGTGTAGTGTGAGTGACTTGAACAGCACTAGCTAGTAACATAAAGAGGCTTTCACTAGTAAATGAAGGTAGAAATCAGAAAATGTTGACAAAAACCACACCCAAACAGGTCTTTAAGAATTCATATGGGTAGGGTTGGGTGATTAAGTCTGAGCTGGCAATCAGAGCTCATCATCATGCTGAGGCATGTTGATATTCTGGATTACTAATAGAACACCTCAATAATAAAGAAGGGAAACAAGAGCAGTCGTTTGTATCTTTTGCTATTAATATACATATTAAAATCTTTTTTGTCTGATTTATTTGGATTTTTTTTTTTTCTGGCAAAGGCAGATTTTTCTAAGTGCCCAGTCTATACATTCTGTAGAAGTAATTACTATTTTAAGGCATGTTAGCTATGATACATAACAAAATCAACCCTGAAACTGAAAAGAATCATTCTCATCTTTTGGAGAGATTGAGAGAATCCAATATAAATTGAGAAGGCTGTTCCAAAATGCTGTTTGCCTTTAATTTCAATGATAAATAATTATTTGAACATGAGAGAAAAATGTTTCTGCCTTACTTTTTTAGAAAACTCATTTCCACTATACAAGTTAAGGATTTTATAATGTCTGAAACAAGTTGCTTAACTACAGTAGATGAAAGTTAATGTAAGCATGTAAAGCAATATATGTAGGAGGGAGTGGTAGTGGAAGCAATCTAATTTTACATATACGCTTATGCATACATCAAAGCTGAACATGTACGTTTATGGACAAAACATGTTATTAGACTTAAGAAAACTAGAGTTCCATGTTCAGTAGTCACAGAAAAGGGCAAATAGATGCTTTTAACCATTAGAAAGCAGTAGGTAACAAAAAGTTAACAATTTTCAACAGTTTAAATTCATGGTGCACTTGCATCTTCATTACTGCTTGCACTTGTGATTCCTTCCCTTGCGTTCTCTGACTTGCCTTTTGTCCCTTCCATCCCCATGAAAAGGAATGTCTTCTATATAAAGAACCGCTTACTAGTTTAGAGCCACTAAGCATGAAGGGTGATGAGGGATTCAGATTACTTGTGTTGGATACTTCCTGTCCTTTCTCTTCCAATATAAGAGCCATCAGTCTCTACTTGCCATCCGTGCTCAGAGGAATTGCATCTTTGTACACTGACCCAGTACAATTTCTCATGTTCTCACAGCATCCAGCCATCTTCTGCCTCTTGTGGTGAGACATTCACTCCTTAGCCTCAACTGGAGCAGGGATCCCATGCAGTAGATACCCATTCTCCTCAAGTGAACAAGCGGCTGCAGGATACTCTTGTTGGCTGGAGTTACATCGTAACACTCCTCAACAGTGCTTTAGTGTAAAAGTAATAACTGGTTATATGAGAAAAAAATAGAGGAGTTTTTTTCAGGCTTGCAGGAAGTACTATATCCTCCTTTAACTAATTAGGTATTACTTATCTAAGATATCTGTTTAAAATGGAGTCAAACAATGTTTTTAATCATAACATGTGGCAGTACTTCTGGAAAACGCATGAAGAACAGTCTGCCTTGAAGACTTTTTACTTCTTTTCAGATAAATTCCTGTACTCATAACCAAATTAGTACACTATTTGATATATTTTGCTAAGAAAAGCCCATGAATAAGTGCATTTTTGTAAAACAAGGTGCATAACATACCGTTTGTTTACTTGATTATTCAGAACTTCCCTGTAATTGCTGCACATACTAAACACCCACATAAAAAAATCTGCTCTGAAGGGTTCCCATTTTCATTGTTTTGGTTGCTATTACTCTCTAGATAAAATCAAACACTGTTGTGAACACATGATACTGAACCTTGGACAATATTGTACATACATAAGAATTTTTCTTGGATCAAAATGAAGGTCCATCTAATGGGTGGTAGCATAGTCTCTGACACTAGTGGAATCTCATACTTGAAAGTAAAATAGAGCAAGTGTGCGTCGATTTTACTTCACTGTGCCTGTCTGGCAGTCTGTGTTGTGTCTTAATTTCTCTCAAAGCCAAAGGTTACATGTTCAATCTTTTATTGCTTTCTGCCAGAAATCTACCAGATCATTTCTGGATTTCTGTGTTCCACAGCACTGGAGTACCATGGTGGCTGTCATATAAAAACACACTTTGTGTTTAAACCTGATGAGTTTATGTAGTGCTCCATAGTTTCTGTATTGTAAGAAAAAGAAATACTTCCAGTTCTTCTGCACATTGCATGTGATTTTCATGTTATCATCTAAATCCAGCCCTTCTGTTTTCCAGCTGTAGTGTCTTAACATTGTTATTGTATGGAAGTGGTATTTTTTACATTTAAACATCCTTGTTGGCTTACTGTTCCCTTTTTTGTTCTAATTTCTTTTTTTAAATTAAAGGATATTAATGGTATGATGCCCTGATTTGTCAGTGTTATTATGATGACTTCTGGTTTGGTTTTCTGTTCCTTTTTTTTTTTTAATAAATCCCAACTTGTACTTTTTTGACCATTCTTGATTAAGCAAATGTCAGATCTGTGGTTTTTTGTTTTTTTATTTTTTTGCTTAGGTTGTACTTACTTTGTGTGGATTATCTTGCTTTATCGATACTGAATTCAGCTGCCTATTCATCATACTAAATTCAGAGCAACTGTGAGGTCTTTCAGTGATTCCTCAGTTGTCTTTTTCCTTTACTTTCCTCAGTAAATTGTCCTCTTAGATGCCTACCCTTCCCCAACTCTTTACCTGCTCTGTTACTTCTAAAGGTAAATGAATGCATATTCCATAGTGACTTTACTGATCACTTTCTTTGCCAAAATGAGGTACCTATTCTTAACCTTTCTTTCCTAGCTGTAGATCAGACATCAATTCAAGTGGACCTTCCTCATCTCATGACAGTTTCTTGTCTCTAAAGATCTTTGGACCTTTTTTAAAGTAGTTGAAATAGTTTTTTCTACCAGCATTCCTTCCTGCTTTGTATATTCCTGTGCTTGCTGGTTCTGTTGTTTATAGCTTTTATTAACTTACCCAACATAAAGACCTGGTTTACTGGTTTATAGATTCTGCTGTGGCCCTTGTAAGATTCTTCAGATATTGGCATTGTATTTGCCGCTCACCTTCTAGTCCTGTTGGGCAAAGGTTGTTTAAACCCAAGGTTACATGACACAGTTAATATCTTAAAGTCATCTTTGGATTTTTAAATACTTGCATGAGTGGTATTTGCAGCTTCAGGAACTAGACACTTTCACTTGCTCTAGTACTGTGACTACTTACATTCTGGGACAAAAAGGTTGGAGGAAAGCTGCAGTGGTGAAACTTCCCTGAAGTGCTGCATTGTGGACACTGACACAGATAATCCCTTCATTCTTCTGCTGTAGTCTTGCATCCTTAACATCTTGATCATATGAATTCTCAACACAGTTCCTTAAACATAGCTGGTTAGAGCCAGGCCTGAAGGAAAATCTCTTAATTATACACACAGTGAGTGGTTCAGATATTTTTGTATGTCTGAATACAGGTACTATTTTAAGACTGCTTTTGTTCATTCAGCTATTATAAGACTTTTTTTTTTTTTTGTTACTACCTTTGTTCCATATCTGGTTTTCTGACTATCAGGCAGTTAGAATGTATTGGAAATGTAAAATTTTTTTTATTGCCCTTGTATTACACTGAAATCATAGAATCGTAGGATAACCATTGCTACAAAAAGATTTTAGACTTGCAAATAAGGATGTTGATGGTTACTAGCAAGGTAGTATGGATTGCATTACATGTTAATGAGATCAGTACAGGTGAAGTATGGTTTATGAAGTATTCTTAGCCTGCTGGCACCTAAGTCAGAATCATTAATTATATAAGCTTTTGCACTGGAGTTTAATCAGAATTTTAAAGTTCTGCCTTTTTCTAACTTTTTTTTCCTCTCATCCATGTCATGCAAACTTTTTTTTTTTAAAGTATTGCATGTTTTGGAAATGTGCAGTCATTCAGATGTTTTTCCAGAAGAGTGACTGTAGGAGATGATAGGACTGATAGGAATACTTAGCTTGGAATGTAGCTTGGAAATGTGAATTAAAAACAGAACTCACTTTTGAGGTTTTTCTCCTATGACTATTGCCTTTGTTTATTTAAGTATATGTGAGAGATTCCTGTTTGCTTGCAAGAGCACATGCTTTACTTTGTTACAAACTTGCATTCTCTCAAAATGTTGATAAAATGGGGGTGCTCAGATGCTTACACCTCTCATAAAAGAGTAAGGGTGAAACCACCTTTGAACAGTGTCTGCATTCTCATAGTAACAAGTGGACTGTGATACTTGGGTATCACAGCTAGAAAGTCTCACATGCTCTAAGAATGCTCAGAGCTGTAGGATGCAGGCAGAGAAGTTTCAGGAGCAAGTCTTGAATTCATGGAAGTTACCATTTTAGTGAGGGCAGTGCTTTTTTGAGAATTTTATCCTTTAAGACTTTTATTGATGATTTTGACTATATGTGAGCTAGAAAACTAGGCCTTAGATCCTAAGAAGATTTTTGTGTAACTTTAAGTTTAGATTTCCTGAGTATTTGAGCTGGCTTTGAGTCTTTACGTGACTTAACAATGAAATTTCCACGTGAAAAAAATACTTACAGATTAAAATTAATTTTACTGTCTCCTGGAGGTAAGTGAACCCATCCCTAGTTTGTGATGCAGCTTCTGGCTTTAATACTCAAGTAACATTTTATGTTTTAAAAGTGAACTTCTTATGTGCTATAGAGAATTAATCCATCTTGTGTAGGGAAACTCTTACTGAATGCTGGGCTATCAGTATTTTCCCTTGTAATGACTCTGTAACATACTGAAAAATTTAACACTGTCTAAATTATCGCAGCCCTTCTATCACTAACAGTCCAATCGCTATGCTTTAAAACCATAGGACGGGGAAACACCTCTAAATAGGAAATCTGAGGAAAATCTTGGTCTTGCAGAAAAAGGTAGCTAGTGACTGCCTTTCAGGGATGATTCTGGTGAGGCGTGTTTGCCAGAATGCATCCGCGTGTGGAAGTTTTCATGAGTCATCTAGACCATCTTCAAGTAAGCATTCAAGAAAGCAAAACTGCTAATTCCTTGAGTGACTGTTCCTCCAATGCCTTATGCTTTGTAGGCTTTAGTACGTTGCTTCCATGTTTTCTAAGTGATGCAACACTCGCTTTGTTTTCAGGGCGGAAAGCCGCACAAGCATCGGAAGGATCGCCTGCAGGATCTAATCGATATAGGCTATGGCTACGATGAAACGGACCCTTTCATTGATAATTCTGAAGCGGTAAGTAAGCCTCATCAAAGCAGCAAGAAATCTTGAGACAGTGCTTTATCTTTTCAACAGAGAAGAAAGGTAAGGGAAAATACTTTGTACCTGTCTCTAACTGGTGTGAATACAAAGGGCACAGTACTTTGGGAGACCAATGAATTGTTGGATATGTAGTCTTATTCAAGATACTATGCACTGAAGAATTAAGAAAGCCATTCCTAGACCAAATAATTTTTCAGCTTTAGAAATTAAAATATTTTTATTTGTGCGCTTCATTTACTGTTGACTGAAGTTACACTGGTTCTGTTCAGTTTCTTGTACTAGCTCTCTGGATTATTAGTGGATTGCTGGCATTAGATTTCCTGCATTAGACCAGGAAGCTATTCTCCTCTTAAGAACCAGTAAGAATAGGATGGTTATTCTAAACATTGACTGAATGTCTGAGAAATTTGAGACAAAACAGGTTAAACAGCAGGATATTACTGCTTACTTTGTCTGAATATTTTTCAGAAATGAAAACACATCTTGAGGTAAAAGAAAAACGTATTAGCTTGGTGCAGGCAGTATCAGAGGTATCGGAAGGTTTATATGAGGGCATTTGAAGATATCTTAGGTGATATATGAAATAATGAAAATGAGGAAAAAGCTTAGAAAAAAGAGTGGATGATCTAAAAGCTCAGAAACTTCCTATAGTTCTTCCTTATTAAATATCAGAAAGAAGGTGTACAGTTTAGTCAAATAAGAAAAAAACCCCCACAAATAAGAGCTGTCACTTGCCAGCCTTCAGTTTCCTCCAGTGCTGAGTGACACTGGACAAAGCAGCAATGATCTGCTGTGAGGAGGAGGGAGCTAAAATTCTGAGTGGGAGAGGAAGGGTTATGAAAAGGAGTTGTGAGAAGAGTAAGAAAAGCACATAAGTGCATGGCTTAGCATACATTATGTCAAGCCTACATTTAAATTCTAAAACTTTACAGTAAAGCACTGTAAACTGAGCTGTGAGGTTTCTAGCATGTAGATGTTGAAATGAGCGATCCTATGACCTGTGTGAGGTGCACAGAAAGCATCTGCAGAGCTGATACCTTTTTGAGCAAAAGAAATTCAGCAGTTAACCACAGAGCATAGCAGGCTGAGCTCATCTGTGTGCACTGGTAGTTTTTGAAGTAGGTCTGAAGTTGTGTGAAGAGAGAGTTTGTTGTAAGGTGCTTATTGTAACTTGTATTAGTTTGTCATTTTTTTTGGTCTAGATGAAAATTTTACTTGAACCTGCCAATATTAAACTGTCCTATCATTATCCCACAAGTCTTGGTTGTGCTGCTGGAACAGTATTGGGGTCTAAGCCTTCAGATGTCTTTTCCAAAGTTCAGATTCTGGTCTCCAGTTTGGTAGGAACAGATGTGCTTCATTTCTGCTGAGAAACCACTTGAGCCTATAGGTTTATCTGATTTCTTACTGTTGCTTAAGTTCATCATCTTAGCTTTTGAAATTTTATGATACTCAACCCAAGTTCTAGGTTGGTTTTCCTGGATTTACTGTGACCTATCACAGGTCTGATAGGAGATTTGGAACACTTGCAGTACTCATAGCACGGGTCTCTGTCAAAGTACGAGTCTCGTGGATTAATACTTAGCTTACTGTGCCTCCTTCCAGCACTGGTGGTGCTACCAGCAGCAGAGCTGGCAGATTTGCAGGAGCATTTACTTCTTTCTCTTGCCAGAGTCCTTGCAAAATGTACAAAAGGCAGTTGTTAGAGGACCAGATGGTTGCATCATGTGCTAGCTGTGGAAGCTATTGGAGAGAATGGTGTATTCTCTAAAGATTGCTCTCCTCAACAAATCATTATGCCTTGTGTCTGCGTTACAAATGTGGACTAGTGAGAGACCATCTCTATTTTGCTTTTATCCCCATTTTTGTATAGAAAACAAGAAAAAAAATAGTGTGCCAGGTGCAGTCCAAGTTGCTGCTGCAGAGCTTAAGGGTCCTGTAATGTAGGAGTTAAAGTTCAGCAAAATCTCTAATTCCATCATTCCATCTTGGATACAAGAGAAATGTTCAGAAAGAAAATCGACATGTCTGGCTTGCTCATCTTCTGTGTGGCCAGCTGTGGAATTGCCGTGTACCCTGAGATGTGTCAGAGCTGAGCCCTGCTTGGACTTACTTCTTTTTAGAAGACACACTTTCTTACACATAAAAAGCTATAGTATCCTGGGCACAAACACTTGAAAAGTGAATGAGTGCCTCTTTAATTGCTCTAAGATTAGCTTGTCTCTATCCCAGAAAAAAAAAAAATTGAAAGCTTCCTCAGAATTTTAGTCCTTTTTCTTGTCACAGTTGTGGAAGAAATACTGAGCTCTTTGGCACTGAAACAGATTTATTCCATAGCTTTAGAGATATTTTCCTTCTAAAAACAGATTTTGAGGTAAATGCATTTGCAGGCAAGCAGGAAATCTATGTGAGTAGCTATTCTTGGGTTGAGCATTTAGACTGTAGTCAGTTGATTGTGATAATTCCAGTAAAAAAAGTAAATCAAGACCACCTTACTATTGTTTCTAACTGCTCTATAGGGGTTAGTCTGATGGCAAGTCCTGATCTTTGCTTATCTTAATGGACGTGTACAGAATGTCCATAACCTGCAAAGAAAGCTGTCCCTCCTTAGTGTTTCCACTGCTTTGATGTTGAAAAGAGGTTTTGCTGTAGTGTAAGCCGCCCAGAACTACATTCTTTGCGGAATGGAATTCCTGTAGAATTTTTCACCCATTCTATTTTTCCTGCACGCACATGTGTGTCCAGCCAAATCAGGCTGATTACTTGCTCTTGTGATGACCTCTGATTATTTGGATGGTTGAATACCTTCCTGGCAATATAAGCTTTATATAGGCAGGGACTGCAGGGGAACACAGTGCTCTCTGAGCTTTCTGCTATGCAATACAGAGGAGGGAATTTAAAGTAATATATGGTGTTAATGAAAACTTATGCTGTTTTCTCCTACTCGGAGGTAACAAGGCTTGTATATCCAAACCAAAGACTTCCCCCTTTCCAAGTAGATGAATGTAGAAAAAGAACCGTCGGCCTTGAAATCTGTAGGCGGTGTCTTTTGAAGGAATGATGCTAGGTAGCCACAGTGGCAGGAATTGAAGCAAAATGTGAATGCCAAGAGCAGTGGGAAGCAGACAGTTCAGTTCTTCAGACACCCAGGCCCCTGTGTAAATATTTGACCTAGTCTGCTGTATTCATGGTTCCATAGTAGCCTTCTAAACACTGATGTAAAGAGTCCTGTGCTGCTCGCTAGAGAAAACCAGCCTATCAATGGTTTCTCATACATGGAGAGTTTCTCCAAAACAGGTACTTCAGCTTAAAGGACGAACTTACTTTTCTTTAGCTGCATCTTGCCTCAAGAGCTCAGATCATCTTAAAGGACAACATTTCAAAGATTTGTGTTGCTTTTAGTAGTTCTGGATACATTGTTAAAAGCACTGCTCTTTTTCTGTCTGCGTTCCCTAGAACCAGATATACTTTCCTTAGTTTAAGGGCTTGGTCTCTGCAAAAATTCTGTGTCGAGATACACAGTTTTCACATGTTTCCAGGATAACTTTGTCTTCATCTTGTCATCCCCAGACTTTAAAAGGTATGATAGATTTAATATCCTCTTCTCTCCTACCCTGGCTGCCCCTAAAACGTGAAGGTGATGGGTGACCGGTAAAGTTATTTTGCACAAGACTCTTGAATATCTGAGAAACTTTTTCCCAGTGAGAATAGTATCTCTTCAGGGAATGGCAGCTCAGTGTGTTAATGGAAATTTTTACCATTTTTGTGAGGTTCTGGGCCAGATGTAGTTTCAGGCCAACTTGATATTGTTCTCTTCTTCTTACTACTCTAAAGAGTTTGTTTTATGCATAGCTATGGAAAGGAGTGTTGTTGCTGTAGAAAGATCACTGTCTCTTAAAAAAACCTAACAAAACAACCAAGCTATCAGCCTGCAAATGTTAGAGGCATATACAGAAAAACATTCCATAGGATCCATTGTTAAACATACTTTCATGCTGTACTGAGAGAAATTGAACACTGTGGCATTTTTCATCCAGAAAAGGCTGCCTTTGTAGACCTCAGTCACAAACCTCATCCACAATACGTGACGGTGCATTAAAGCTTCTATTTTTAAGAGGTTCACTTGCCAACTGTTTCATTGGCTCTGGATTTGTGTGTTTATATTAGTACTGTCTTCTTTGTTCACTGTCACTTTGCCCAGGCTTGGAAGTTGTGTGCTTGGGGAATAGTGCTCACTTAGCCAAGTGCACCGTGTCACCTTTAATAACATGTCTTGCACGCTTCCCGCGTGTCTTCAGGGGATGTCTGCCGGCTGGCCCCTGACGTGCCCTGTGCATCTGAGTGAGTACAAGGGCAAGTTTCAATTAGGAGGTTCTTTGCTTTTTATCCTCCTCACCCCAAAATACATCAAGGTATAAAGTGGAGTATCAAACAAATAGATACAGATGCAAGAACTAAGCAGATACAAGAACCAATATGGCTGGAGAGACAAAGGTAGTTGAATTTGCAGAACACCTCTGATGTTTGTTAAAGCAGTAGTAATGTTTTCGTGCTCCTTCTGCAAAAAGTCATACCGTTCGTTAGGAAAGAATAAGAATAAACTGAATAAACTGAAAATTCAGCACCTGCATAGGTACTTGAAAAAACCCGAGACTTCTATCTGGCCTGTGTAGTACCACTCTTTAAATTTGTAGGAGAAGGAAATAATAATGGGTGAAGCAACTTCCTGCATTTTGCTAGATTTAATTTTTTGAAGAGCACAAAATCACTTTTCAAAGTAATCTGAGCTACTAGAGGGGTAGATCATGGCCTAAGATCAGCTACTCTTTGAGTAGATTAATTTGTTTAAGCAGTACAGCGAACCTAAGTGTTTCCCAAAAAATACACTAACAATATGATTATTAATGTAATACAAAGGGAGGTTTATAACATGCCAAAATAACAGATATTGGTAAGAGCATTTGTCTTAAGTGTCATATATGGAAAGTCTGCTCTTCATGTTAAATGAGGGGAAAAGGAAGTATAACTTTTTTTCTGCAGAATCTCTTAGTAGTTCTGTAACGTGAAACCTGGAGAGATTAAGTAATACATTACATAATTATTTAACACTGAACTAGATTTTCATTGTGGGTCAGGTCAGAGCTCAAGCTCTGAAAGAATTGAGTTGTACAGATAAAAGTGGTCACATGACTGGTCATACATTTTATAACTTTGGCTGAAATGTTTTCAAGGTGATAAGAATGTAATCTCTTTGCACTGAAGGTCACTTAAGCTAATAGCCTGATTCTGGTGACTGGTGGAAAGGTATAAATGGTGTTGGTCCAGATGGGAACAAAACAGGAGAATTGATGTGTATTGGTACTTCTCTCAAGGTGCTCTGGTAGGCTGATGGATTACAATATCCTGACTACTAAACTAGGATTCTCCTATGAGATTACCCTGGGCCAAGTATTATATCTTTTATAATCTGTTATGCTTTTTTCTGTTGTGCTCTGCCAGCTGTCCTTTCCCCCAGCGTTTAAAGAAAAACAAACAAACCAACCCACCAACTTGCCTGCACATTTTGGAAGAGAAACCTTCTTTATCACAGGAAAGCTCTTTGTGCTTGCTTTTTGATGTCTCCTTGGATTAGCAAAGCAATGTATTGTTTCCCCTTAACCTTGTTTGAGATTTCCTTGTAGGTTCAATTATGCTGTAGTTTTGGAAAGAGTTATGTTTCTGTTTGAAAACTTTGCCTTAAAGGATGGCAAAGCCAAAGAGTGCATTTCAGTTCTTTGTGTCTTGAAGAAGCATAGAGATCAGTCAACTCTATTTGTTTTGAAGTATCTTGAAGTGTGTAGTGAACTGTGTGGGTATTTAGTCCATTTCACTGAAGGAACTGTATTTGACATAATTTCAGTAGTTTGGCTTTTATTCACTGGGCTACTGATGATTGAAACTAAACAGTTCCTTCCACCCCAAGCTGGTTATAGGTACCTCAAAAATAAACTAAACAAGGTACAAAAATTATCCATGCTTATCTTTTAGCTAAGTATTATGTATTTCACAACAAATAATAAGAAGCTACATTTGTTAAAACATTTGGACATGTTTGCACCAAATCTCATTCCCAAGGCTTTTAGAACAAGTGTTAAAAAACTTTTTCACGTTTGTACTATTGGAGGTTGTTGTCTGGAAGGGAGGTGAATGAGGAGAAGGATCACAGTAGACTATCTGAGGATTGTGGTCAAAATACCTGAACACAAGAGTAGACAGTATTAATATAAGATACTGCTGTGGGTCTAGATTTCAGAACTAAATTGGTATAATCCATAGAAATTCACTATTCTTGGTATAGTGATGAAGTCAAAACCAGTTAACTTTTTTTTAAAAAAACCTAAGTTATCTGTCATACCAAAACATTTATTTAGATTAATGGCACTAAAAGCACAGTAATGTAGCTCAAGGACAACAGTTTAACTTACATATGGACCTGCTTTTAGATGGTCAGACCCTTTATCAGTCTTATTTTGTTATCTGAAGAATGATTCCATAACCAGTTGTAGGACAAACCTGTGTTCACAGGAGTCAGTCAAGTCCTGTCTCTTTGTAGGTCTGAGATGTTTTGATTCTCACCCTTGAAATGTGTAAGGAAGAGCAGAACACTGTAAAGGGCTTTAAACTTATTTTTGTTCATAAGATAAATTGTGTGATTTCATGCACAGGAAAAACTAGTGCAAAGCAAAGGTCTTGAAAACAATTCATAAGAAGATTTAGAATTTGCAAGAGCCATGTTCCCTTTAACTGAGAGTTCTGGAAGCACTTCAAAATGAAGCTTAATCTCTGTTGCTAATACCTTATACAAACATACTCATTTTCTGTTCAGTTAGGGCGCTAGAAAATAGTAAGCTTAGCTCAAAGAGGGGGGTGTACTAGCTGCACTGTGGTCTGCAGGCCCCTATGTCTAAAATAAAACATTGAGTTAAAAGTTATACCTTGTTCAGTAGGTTCAGGGTAAAAACAGATTTTGGTAAAGAAAAGTAGCCTTACTCAAGGGTTAAGAGGAGTTGAATGTCAGAAAGGTCTTTGAAAGTCTGACTAAATTTGTAGTCGTCAATAGCTGTTGAAACCTCAACTGCTTAGTTACGTATCCACATCTTGCTGATCTTACTTGCCTGTTGACTATTATGGAATACATTCAGTCTGTATATTGAATGAATTCTGCCTTTCTTGTTGCCTTGTTTCGATGGATCTGTGCCACACAGCATGTTGATCATTCAGATAATTTGCTGTGATTCATGGCTTCCTCATTTGTGGTCTGTCTTTAATCCTTACTTGTGTGTTACCCAGGCCTTCCTGTACGGCTCTGTGTCTGTCTTTACTGTGTTGGCTTTTGCTTCATACGATAATGGTCCCAGCTTTGACTGTGTGCTTTTTCCTTCTAACTTGGCCACTACTGTATTCTTCAGTTTTGATCCTTTACTGCCCCAGCCTTGCCAATTCAGTTCACACCCTGTCAGCTCGAATGGGAAATGTCTGCTCTGTCTATTAAGTGCTGTGGATAATAATTTCTTTTCTGTCCTTTCATTTTCCTTGTACCTAATGAAACTGATTCTGAGAACTGTGGAAAAAACATGAGTTTTCTCTGAAATTCTTACACAAGTTTACTTTGCATGGTCCTCTGGGTTTTAAGATGAATGACGAGTCCACTATTAAGCCACTTCTCTTTCATTTTGTCCAATTAATAGATTCTCTTAATTTCTTGTGCTAGCTTTTAATAGCATCTTAAGGTACTTTATAAATGCTGTCACCACTTTTCCTTCCCTATTTTGTCTTTCTGTACTGCTTGTTAAGCTCTCTGTTCCAGGAAGATAAAAGGTGATGAGTCAGAAGTTTCTAACTACTTATTCAGATTAAATCCCCAGGCAGGCCTCCAGTTCAGGCTTTCTCCACCTTCCTTGTTGAAGTACGCATTTACTGTTTTACTTTTCTGGATAACTCTTCTTCATGTCTAAAAGTTTTTGGTAGCCTAGACTTTTCATTTCTTAAACTATTTTATCTTCAGTATATTTTACACGGCATGGAGGTTGCTGGTTGCATGTAATAATAGAATCAATATTGTCATCCACTATGCTACTTATTGACCACTTCTATGTCTTTGGATTTCAATATTTTTGAGATTCAGCTTTGTAATTCTGACCTGGAAATTTCTTCATAAATACTAAGTACTTGTCAAAATAAAGTATTTGTAAGGGTTTGAAACATTTTGTGGTTTTAAAATTGTCTGAACAGAGTGAGAATGTTTGCCTTTAAATGAAACAAGTCCTGCCATTTTGGTATTTAAGAGGCAATGTTGTATTAAACACCTAAAATTGGAAGTAAGGTAACAGATACCATGGTTAAGTTTGTCATGTCTGGGATAGCATTTTCAACAAAAGAAAATTTCAGAGAACTTTTCAAGAGAAGTAGGTTTTTGAGCAGGGCACTGTGGTGAGTTACCTTTGGCAAGCAGTACTTTTAATGCTGTAATCCTGTCTTTTCTTACAAAAAAAAAAAAGGGCATTGTTTTGAGAGTTGAAAGGATACTCTGTGATATTAATGTTCTCTGCCTCAGCCAGTAAACTTTCTATAGAATTGCTATCCTGTTTCTATTCTAGCAAGCTGTGCTGTGAATTGGTATATATTTTTTCATGTATAGGGACTGGTGAATAAACTGCATGTTTAGTTTATTAAGAAACGCTGATAAGTTCATCTTCCTTTTCCTGTCCAGTATGATGAATTGGTTCCTGCATCCCTGACAACCAAATATGGAGGGTTTTATATCAACACTGGCACACTGCAGTTTCGCCAGGCATCTGAATCAGAGGATGAAGACTTTGCAGAAGACAAAAAACATAGGCCACCTAAAGTGAGTGATTTTAATTAAGGCTTTTATAGAGAAATAGAAGTTAGGTGGACATTGGAAATACTTGATACACTTAGAATGACTCAGGTGAAGAGTCCAAAAGCAGAGTGATGCATGGTACTGTTTCATTGCATTTTCTGTTCTGTGGCTCATGTACTAGCATTCAGTAAGTAACTCAGGATGTCTACAGGCTTGTAAGACTAAGCATCTGTTTAGTCAGCCTAATAAGTTGTGTCCACCTGTCTTCAACTGATATTCTGTATTTTGTAAGAATTTTATTATATGAGATGAGACCTTAAATTCATCAATACTGCTCTTAATGATTTTGCACAAAGTTTACATGATTTGAAATTGTTCCTAATATTGAGAATAACACTTAAACCAAAATACCTGTTGAAGTAAATTCAGTTGATGAGAATAGCTATATTAAAATTATATATACAATCTTTCCAAACAGCATGCTGTTCTATAAACTTTGACAAGTTACAGTCAATGCAAATGTAATTGCAATACGACATTCACAAGTTGCATGCCATTCTGAGAATTTAGTGCTTCCTGGTGTCCTTTCCTGCTCTATATCTTTTGAAATTTAATGTAGTTTTAAGGTTCTTGTATTGCCTCTGACTGGGATGCAGTTAACTTTTTTTCTAGCAACCTGTATGATGCTATGGTTTTGATTTGTGACTAAAATAGTGTTGATAACCGCACCAGAATTTTGCCTGTTGCTGGCTAATGCTTGCACAGTCTGAAGGCTTTTTTTTCCCCTGCCCTGCACCCTCAGGTAATCTAAGGATCAGCAGGGGAGGGGAGGCAGCTGGTCTGTATTGGCCAGCAAAGATGTTCCATACTGTGCAATTTCACTGTCAACAATGAAACTGTGGTAGCAGAGGAGGGTGGGGGAATTCAGTCTTCCAAGGTGGCCATTGTCCCTACCGGCTGGGCAGCAGTCTGCATGTACCTTAAAGTATTTCTCTTATTGAAAACTCTAAATTTGATAACTGTTTAAAAATGATTAATAATTAACACTTGTCAGTAACTGCAATTGCTGCTAGGAATCCATCTTACCATTTGCCTTTACACACATTGAGATGTTTTTCCTGGCTCTGAATTGGAAAGTGTAAAGAAAACTAAATGTTTCTTGCTCTAGAAGTCCTTTAGGGTGGAAGAATCATTGTCCGTTATTTGATCTCTTTTCTAGATAGCAAAGTTAAAAGAAAGTGAAGATCGTGGAATGAAGAAACGCAAGCGAAAAGATGAAGGGACAGAAAAGGAGAAGAAGCCTCGGAAAATGAAAGTTCCTAAGCAGTTGGGGTAGGTTTCTTTTTCTTTATAGGAACCCTTGAATTATATTTGAGGTTTGGCTTCAAGAGTGTGTGCCATAGCAAGATTATTACAGCTCTTTTGAATATTGTACTTTTAAACTGTAATTAATAGCTTATAGATTTTGTTTCAGAAGTTGTGGAGGGTTTTTGTATGACTCAGTCCTACAGGCTAATTTTTTTGCCCCCCTGAAATTTTGAACAAGGGAAAATAAGGAAAGACAAATCACAGGACAGGAATTTTGTATAAAGCATCATTGTCCTACCCAACATCTGAGATAGCACTAGGAATTACATCTTCTAATGAAAATAATTTTCTTCCTGTCGCTTTGTTTCTCATCTGGAAAGCTGTAAATACAGTTTAATTATTCTTCTACGTATTTCTTACTGACTTTGTGTGTGCTTTCCTAAATTCTGAGGCTAGTGTAGAAGGATTAAGGTGGTGGGGTTTTTTAATTGGCTTCTAAAAAACTATCGTTGAGTGGATGGAAGTTGTCTTACTATGAATATTCACACTGAATATTGAAAATTTATTGATCTTATTTTTATGAAGGTGACAAATTGGTAGAAAATTCTCAGTTTAAATAGAATATAGATTTGGAGCCTGCATTTAAAAATTCTTAACAATGAAAAGAATTTTTTTAATGTACATGGTGTATAGGCAACCTGCCACCATTCAGGAGTCTTGAGAGGCAAGTTTAGGTATTTTAGTATCATAAAACTCACTGCCGTGAGTTTTAACAGTTGTGCCAACTTCTCCATAATTAAATTGAGAAGTCGAAATGATCTTTGCCTTAATGTGTACAAAACTTAACAAATGAGTTGGAGAGCATGTAATCACATGACCACCAAAGGTTTATGGTAATTGATAAAATGGTCTGAAGATGGAAGCAGGAAGTAGTTGCTGCTTTCCCCTGATAATTTTTTAATTGTACTAAACTTTGAGTTTTGTTGTTAAAGGTTACTAAGGCCTCAAAAGTTGCACGCTAATGAAAGATTTCTTTCCTCTACAGAGTAATGGCCTTAAATTCACACAAGTCTGAGAAGAAGAAAAAGAAATTGTATAAAGACTCACTCTCTCTGGCTGCCATGATCCGTAAATTTCAAAAGGAGAAGGAAGCCATGAGGAAGAAGGAACCTAGTCCAAAACCTCCAGTGACTGTTGCAACCTCTACCCCTAGTAAAATTCCTTCCTCTTCTCTCAGTGCAGGAAATGATATTTCTGACTTGAATCTTAGGATCAATGATCCTGTCCTCTCCATTTTTGGTAGCACAAATGAACCTGAGCTCCTGCAAGAAACTGAAAGTGCCCTGGAGATGCTGGGAGACATTGACTTTGACAAGTTGCTTGATGGCACTTCTGATGGCAGCCCGGTCTCTGAGCTGTCAGGAGAAAATGGAAATGTCACTCAGGCAACCTACACCTCTCAGGTCATGACACCCAAGCAGGTGCCTGCCCTCCCAGAAGGTCTGCCTATGCTACTTGAAAAGCGCATTGGAGACCTTCGAACAGTAAGTATGAATTCGCTGGTAGTGGATTGCATTCAAGAATCTGAGAGAACAAGGAAGAACAATTAGGACCTTGGGTGTCATCCTTGAATTGCTGGCTGAAACTTAAAAAATGAAGAATTGATGTTAATGGCAATCTTAATGGCTATGTTTATACTCAGGTGAAAACAGGCAGAGACGATGCAGGTCAGTTCTTCAAGCAGCGTTTGTTTCACAGTGCAAACAAGGTTTTCTAATCCTTCTATGTACAATAACTTGTTATGTCCATTTATTTATGGGTTTTTTTCCATAATGGAAATACCGTTGTTACTTTAGCTTGAATTACTAGTTGATGAAATGGAATGGGTGTTTTCTTACTTTGGAGGAGGTAACCTGAAATATGACTGCAGCTTACAAATCCATGTATTGATTTTTTGGCTTTGAATTGCCAGTAAAAAAAAAAAAAAAAAAAAAAAACCCAAATGAAAACAGAAACCACCAGCCAACCACAAAACTGAACTTTTTCTTCTGGAAGGTTAGAATGGAATCTAAACTCATCAAAAATGAGATGAAAGGTGTTAAATTAACAAGTTATAAATATCCCTTCAGTAAGTTACTGAAAGGGATCAGAGTTATTATGGTATTATG
Source organism: Edolisoma coerulescens (assembly GCA_013397115.1). Classification (NCBI taxonomy): domain Eukaryota; kingdom Metazoa; phylum Chordata; class Aves; order Passeriformes; family Campephagidae; genus Edolisoma; species Edolisoma coerulescens. The sequence goes on along the minus strand of VWZW01000237.1, from coordinate 648,489 downwards.
GACTCCTTGTTTCAGTTGTGGATGTTATCCTAACTTGAGAATAAATTTGTTGCTTGTTCAGATTATGATATTAAAGCTTTTCCTTATTTAGAATAAAGTGCAGCTTTTCCTTACTCAGAGTAAGTTTTGAAAAAGCAGTTCAAGTTACTACCTTTTTTGGACAAAAAGAAAATAATTTAAACAATTGCAGAGCTTGCTTTGCTCTTACCTGTATGGAAATGTCTTCTAGTTTTCTTACTTATTTTTAAACATATCAAGCTAAATACAGCCAAGGAATTAATATTTACTAAAGTGGAAGACCTTCTGTCTGCCTTTCAGTATGCAGGTTAATTTGCTATGAATCAACAATAAGCTTCTAGCAAAACTGCAGAACTGAATTAGGCCAAAAGTCAGGAAGTGTTAGTGACCTACCCCAAGTTAATTCATGTTGCTTCACTGTATAACAATCCCAAATGAGCTGGGAGACATCTTTGATCCAGTGGCTCTTGGAAAACATAACTCCTCATAGAATCACAAAATTATTTGGATCTGAAGGGCCCTTTAAGATCATCCAGTCCAATTCCCCCTGCTGTGGGCAGGGACACCTTCCACTAGGCCAGGTGGGAGCTATTCTGTCTTCTGGTTTTGGAAGTGTCTTCTGGAAGCTTCCTGGCTGAGCAGAACAAGTTTGTTTCCCATTACACTCAGGGAACAACTAGGCTTTATGTTGACTTAAAGATTGCAACTTCCATACCTCCTGTAAATTGCAATCAGACATCTTCTAAAAAGCACTAAAATAAACGGGACTTGTCAAATATTTACCAGACTCTCACAGCTTTAGAGCTCTTTAGCACAAAGAAAAATTTATAAAGCTGTAGGCAGAAGCCTGTGTTCCATGGATGGAGTATAATACAATGAGATTAAAAAAATAATAAAATTAGAAAGCCATTGACTAAAGGCAATAAAAATTTCCTGACTTCCTTTGGTAGATTAATGTGTTCTAGTTCCCTGAGTGGGCTATTCTGAACTACCATGACAGAAGGCAATATTGTACACAAGCAGGAAAGTAAATAAAAGGGTTTTTTTCTATTTTGAAGGTCAGTGTCAAGATAATCACTCTGGAAAAAACACCCAACCACAGTTAGTAATAGCGATGAAGTTTTTGAATCTGCTAGTGTTGCTCTCTTTAAAAGCCAGCAGTGCTGTCCAACACGATAGTATAATGCTGGAATTGCCTTCCAAGGTCTGCTTGGCACCAAAACGTCAAAGTGTATTTTTCCTTCTGCTTTGTATAAACCAGAAGATGATTCTAATCCTTGTGTTAATTAGGCATAAAGGTACTGGATTTAAGACTTTCCAGCTTGTCTTTTTGGTACCCTATCACTTGCAAGCATCTATAACCTTTCTAATTTTTTTAGCAGGACAAATACTTCAGGATTCTTAAACAGATAGTACCATCCCCTCAGCAGCTGAATTTATGGTAGAAAACAATGAGTGGAATGCAGTCTTTGCAGGAACCTAAACTCCAGATCAGTGTTCATGACTGAAGCAATAAAGCATTCAGACAATGGGCTACCTTATGTCTTTGACAGAGTATCGCACTGTTTTCCTGTGCAGTGTAGAGTTCACAATTTTTAGAAAATATTTTTCTTTCAAACTTAAATGGGTCAGTTACAAAGAGCAAGAACAGTAAGTATTTAATAGTAATTAATCTTATTAACACTTGCATTTATTTGTAGTTCTTAGCTATGTCATTGCAAGTCATTATTTTATTTTGTTTTGAAGACATAATTAAAGATTCTTAATTATTTGAATATTCAGCCTCACAGCATGTTGGCTGCCTCTAATGTTTGTCAGTCACTATAATGATATCACACTTGCCTATTTTTCTGCATGCATATAATTTTCTAGCTCCTCTAGATATTGCTGTCTGGTCCCAATGCCAACATGTAAGATGACAAGAGGCCTCTCAAAGTGGGGCTCTTTTTTCTTGACTTCTAAAAATCTGCAGAGTAGATGTACACTAGAGAAAGGTTCTTACTGATTTTTGTAGAACGGTACAGGGAATTGGCTTTGTCCTATAAGCTGTTATTCCTTATGAAAAGAAGGATCTAGGTGATAAGAGCAAAGATTAGGGATTCTGCGTGGGAATTCCTGTGAGATCAGTAAAAACTTCTAATAAAAGAAAATACATGTATAAATAAGGCTGTCTTCCAACCTCACCACCCCCGCCCCGACTCAGGAAGAGACCAGACAAAAATGCTAAAGTCTAAAGATGGCAAGAATGCTAGACAGCAGCAGAAAAGAGGGATGAGGTATTCTTCCAGCATATATAATCCTCTTGTAGAAATTGCAGTGAAGGTTTGAGAGAGATCTAAGAAAGCTGGGATGGTGTAACTGGATGAGGCACATAACAGGTAGATAAAGATGGAGCAGGAACATGTTAGTTAATGCCCTTGCCGCCTTGACCTGTCAAACAGTGCTCTCTTTATAAAACAGTGATAGTAGAATGTTGGTGGTGGTGAGGTAATAAAGCATCTACCCTTTTCTTAATGGTTATTCAAAAGATAAATGTGTTAACATCAGTGATCCAGGCAGATCCCAAAGAGAATGATTGTTTGCCCTGGAGCAAGGTGTATATATTTGAGAGTAACAATAACAATCCTCATTTTTTTCTAAACGGCTGAGTATAGCTTGGTTTTCTGTATTCTTTTCCAAGTAATGTTATCTGGGAAATAAGAACATGATATGGCTGTAAAAGTAAAGATTCAAAGATTGTTGGGACAAAGTACTCTATGAACTTGGATGCTTTTTTTTATTGTATTACCAGGCTGCCAAGATGTTTGATGAAGAAGGCAGGAAGAAGTTTTTCACACAAGACATGAATAATATTCTTCTGGAGTAAGTGCTTATGTGTAGAACCTTCCCTTTTTGGAAAGGGGGTGAAAGGAAAAGTACAGAAGAGGAAGTGTTATTGAGGTTGTTCCAACAAAGCCTTAAAAGTCAATGAAGGTAGATCAGTCTAAGCTAGTTATTAGCTAAAGAAATTTATATGTGAATACAATTCCTGTCATGACTGTCTGTCTTTATCCAGTGTAAAATGTTTTGTAATGCCCTGGTCCTTGACTTCATGTGTAAAATTCAACAAAATTGCCGTTATTTGCTCCTGTCTCCCGCTTTTGTAACTCAAAACACCTTCAGCTTTCATGAGGGAAAACACCAGTTTTTTTCTCTGTAATCTTCAACTAAGGGTTAATATAGAAAGTTCTGTGTTCATATTCTAAGAAACAAAAGTAATCTCTAGAAGACTTAACAGTCAAAATTTTATCAATTTTGATTCGCAGTGGCGGGTGTAAACTAAATTTGAATGAATGTTCAACATTGCTGGACAAGTACATACATGAATGGTTTCTTGCCATCGATTAGGACTTCTTCCTTTTATAAAAAAGCTTATCTGAAAATGTCCCAAGCTGCTATTTTTAGTATGCATAGCTAGAATATGCTATGCTTCCAAAGCTTCCTTAGGTTTTTGTTCAGTTGTCATCTTTACCTTGGAGCGTGTCTCTGACTGAGTGTCTCCTGTTTGTTTGTCAGTATTGAGCTACAGTTACAGGAGGTAAATCCTGCCATCCGCAATGGCGTGTACTCGCACCTGGAGGCTTTTGTGCCGTGCAATAAGGACACGCTGATAAAGCGCCTGAAGAAGCTACACCTCAATGTCCAGGTAATGATGGCGAGATGAGCTCTGGTTACTTGACAGCGAGGAGGACTGAATGCAGCAGAGTAGAGCAGTAGCCACGCAGTCTCAAATCAAGCAAAATATTTTGGAGCAGTTGCTAGATAAGTTTAAAAGCTTCTTTCCGTATACCTGATACTGTCACTACATTAGGAACAAATATTTTAAGTGTTTCTGAGTCTTTATTTGAGAATGAAGTGCTTTCATCTTGAAAGCTGGGTACAGGCTATGAGGGAGTGTTTCTGCTGTCATCACTGAGTGTTACTGTAGTCACAGGGTACATATCAAAGCAGCAGTAATAATGGTTATGACAGGCTAAAAAAAGGTACTTTTGTATTCACCTTTGTGTCAAGAAAAAAGGAAGGCTAGACGGATAATAGATGACCCAGCCTGTATTATTTGTGCAAATTTTCCTTTGTGACTAGGTCTTACAAATACTTTGTATGCCATTTTCAGTTACTTTTCTCTTGAAAATTGTTTTCCTGTTAAATGAAAAAGTTATCTGTGATCTGAAGTACCCTGACCAGATTCTTTAGATAAAATCTAGGACTAAATCTGCAGAGGATCTGAAGATGAATGCAGAGATCTTGATACTTGCTAATAAGGCAAACAGATGCAAATGCTATTTCTAAGCAGATAAACGTAATAGAATATTCTAGTTCTTTTCAATAAGTAGTTAAAATTTTAAGACTGTAAAGTCAGAAGATGTAGAAAGTGAATTTAAAACATGTAGCAAAGTGTATAACATTACCTTTAATGTCTGAAGTTCTTACTATTTGGAGACAATTCTAAATCCATAGTTCTTACCTTTCAGGTACATAAATTGCATGTAGTAACAATCTAATACTCAGCTAATATAATACATATTCATATTTTATTCATTACCTAGGATGTTTTTATGCCACAGTTTTGGAGACCTGACTAATAGGATATTTATTTGCAAATGTTGAGATATTGATCGGTCAATTTATCTCACTTTTTTCCCCTTCCCTATTTTAATTTAAAAGCTTTATTTAATGAGATCATGCCATAATGTTTTGAGATATTCATGATACATTTCCCTGTGACTATCTTTTGTTGTTTCTGGTCTCAAGACTTATGTGAGATGTGCATCTATATAATGCTGTTGCACCTAACAGGATTCAAGTGCCATGCAGAATATGTCTGTTGCAGTCCATAAATAGTACTGGGAACGTTACCTTGGGAGTGATCCAGAAATCTTCATGAAACTATCTGAAATGCTCTTTATTTTACATCTAATAGGACTATTTTGGTGTTTCTCTTTTCACAGGATGACCGCTTGAGAGAACCATTGCAGAAGCTGAAACTGGCTGTCAGTAATGTCATGCCTGAACAGTTATGCAAGTATCAAGAGGACTGTCAGGCCCGCAATCAAGCCAAGAATGCCAAGTAGGTTATTCCAGAGGCTGTGCATGCCTCTTTAGAATCCAGCTGCAAGTTTGTATCCATGTTGTTTACTCCCTTAGCTCAGAAAATCACTCAGCTCCAGTTTACGGGTGTCTGTTTTTTGAATTGTACAAAATACTTAATTTTGTATAAGTGATGTTATCATCTGATACCAGAGAGAAATTCCATCAACTGAGTGAGATAGGTTCTTGATAGAAAAAATAATCTGAAGGATTACTGGTCGATTCCTAAAATGGTGGATTGATGGAGGAGGATGGTGTGTTCAGGTTATTGATATATTTTGTCCTTGTTCATTGTAATTGTTTTGATCATAGTTAACTAATTTTAGACTTGGAGAGAGTTATTAATAGTTTGATAAGCATCCTGCCACTTCCCAGTAGAGGCACTGCATGAAGCTTATAGGGGCATCAGTGAAAGCATCTGTACAGTGTGTCCTTTTCATTTGTCTGAGAACCATAAAGCAGTGGGGAGAGGGAGATTAAACTGTTTATCCTATCAGGAAGTATAGCAAAAATCTGAAAACAGGTTCTCTGTGGGTTATTTTTCCCCCTAACTAACACCTAGAATGACGCCCCATTTTCAATGAAATATTTTGTCTGTGTAGTATAGCTATAAAGAAAATAATTGTTCAACTGTAGGTTGCAAGCAGAAGATGAACGAGAGAAAAATGGATCAGAGGAAGATGATGATGAAAAACCTGGAAAGAGGGTTGTTGGACCCAGAAAGAAGTTTCACTGGGATGACACAGTGAGGTAACATAAAACTACCTTTTCCACCAAGAATTTTCACCAACTTTATAAAGGGATCTCCAAGAGGATGTTATTACACGATACTATTAAATAATTTTTCCCAGAATTGTACCTTGGAGAAGTTTTGAAGAGTGTTAGTGTTAAATAGGCAAACTGAAATTCTGTAATGGTGAAACACCTTCTTTTACTCAAAAGGCAGGATCATCCTACGTCCAGCCTTTTTGAGTTTCACTGCTTGTTTTTCTGCTTTATCCAAATACGTGAGAATTTTCTGACTCCAGGACTTTGAGCTTCTTTAGGCAAAGAACAGGTGTGTAAGCAGAGTTATAACTGCTTCCCACCTTTCTAAAAATAGGTTATAAAACACCAATGAGCACTAGAGATTTTTGCCACAGGAGGACAGGCCATCAAGATTGGTGATATTGATTTGGCAAGCCTCCCAATCCTTGGACACAACAACAACCAGAGTGCATTAATCTTAACCCTTTCTATTCCCTCTAAACACAAATTCTTTGTTATCTCTCAAGAGTAGCAGAGATTCTTTTCTGAAATGATCAGTTACTAGAGTTTGGTTTCCTAGATTTTTCTGAAAACTGAGATGACTATTATTTAAATAATCTAGACTTTTAAGCAAGCAGATCCTTCTCAATTAGTAATTTCTCATACAAGATCTAAGATAGTTTTAGTACGTGTGTGTGTGTGTGTGTGTGTGTGTATTTTACTAAAAGGGGCTGGTGGACTTCTCTCAATGAGTCTTTTTAGTATGTGAAGACAACAGGGAAGAAAGCTTCATGAAATATATACAAGCAATATAGCTTGGATTGATCTGGAGGGGAGAGACTTTTAAATCTGTTGCTTTTTTCATTCAAGGCTGATCTGGAAGGCTGATGTTACTTAACTGTGTGCACTTTTATATTTTTAAGAACAGTAAAAGACAAAATCCCTGTCAGAAAGAATCCTCTCTTGAAGTACTCAGTGTAGAATGGATTTTACTTCCTTTCAGACAAATGAGAGCTCACTGTGAGCAAAGTGAGAGGAGATGTTCCAACTATGAGAAAACCACAAAGAAAATGTAAAACAAATTACAACATGATAATAGGATGAAAATAAGAGCAATATAGTCTGTTGGAAATGGAGAAGTGACAATGGTAGATCATACTAGTTTGTAGTAGCAATACTTTGTGCAGTACAAACTTCCAAAAAACACAGCTGGAACAACTGTCAGTGGACAACAGCTTCCATTTCTTAGCCTCTTTCTGCTGAGCTTTTGAAAGGACTGTGTCTTTCAATATATTTATTTTGTTTCTTTTTGCAGGTCTCTGTTGTGTAATCTTGTCAAGATCAAGCTGGGATGTTATGAGCTAGAGCCAAATAGAAGTCAGTCTGCTGAAGATTACCTCAAAACCTTTATGGAAACAGAAGTGAAACCACTTTGGCCTAAAGGCTGGATGCAGGCAAGGTAAGATACCTGCTTTATATATCTATTCATTTTCATGTTAAATATTTCTTTGGTTCCTATTTATTGTCTTACATTTGACTCAACCATGTACTATTGATATTGGTTGGAACTTAAGAGTATGTTCATGAAGCTGGAATATTTTAGAAGAACAGATGTTTTTCTAAAGTGAATTTTCTGTCTTGCTTGTAAGGCTGACAGCGAAAAACCCCACTGTTTTCCTTGGAGAACTGCTTTTTACATCTCCTAGAGACTAAATTTACTGATGCTCCGAACACAGCATGAAGCATGAGGCTTCATGTGAGGAGAAGTATGAGGTAGGAGGGTAACAGCTTGGGAAGTTCTTTATGTGATATAGAAAGTGATAATGATCTAGAAAGCAGTTTTGCCTGTATGTTGGAACACTGAATTATCAGACTGCTCACGCAGGCTTTAAAATGATAAGCTAGAATTTCAGTAGCAGTGTTCACAAAAGACTTAAGGTTTTTGCTCTCTATCTCTTGTTTGCAGTTGGGATGCTGTGTTACAGCAGTTAAAAATACACCAGTTTCTATATTTGCTTCTTACTGACGTAAGAAGAAACAACCACACAAAAGAGAGGGAGAAATTAAATGGGAGCAATAGTAAACTGTTGTGAAATACAGATTTGGCAGAGAATTCAAATGGTTTGCAGTGAAAGAGGAGCAAGTATGGTTTGGCCTGAGTTCTCTCTTTCTGTGGCATCCACTGCAAAAGATAATTTCGTCAAACCTCAACCTGACTGTAAAAGCTAAATGATACAACAAAACTAATCAACTTGCTCAAGAATGCCTTGATTTTAGTTTAGTCAAATCTGTATCAAGCTGTAAAAATAACTGTACTGAGATTTCTTAGAACAGTCAATGCAGAAATAGCTGATTAAATAGTAGCAGAAGGAAGAAATGAAGTTTTACACTTCCTGGCATACAGCTGATTTATTTTTGTTCAATGATTTCATTTTTTGTGTGAGTATGCTGATGAGTGAGCTGTTATCTGTTATGAAGATTTTATTGAATTAGATGAGACAGAGAATCCCAGTTTAAGAATGGAAGATATGAAGATCACTGGTGATAGTGGAGAAATAGTCAAGAGATAGTGTGAGGTGATTCAAGAATACATAGAAGTGAAGCATGTTAAAACTTTGTATTAGAAAGCCATAAAACATAAGGTTCTCTCCTTTCCATTTGGTAAGTGTGCTGAAAATTTCCATGAGCTTTTAAACTATCTATACAATTGGTTTCAACAAAAAAAAGACAAAAACTAAAAAAAAAAAAAACAAAATGCCTTCCCAAACAAACCAAAGCCAGCAACAAACCACACAAACCCCAAGAGGTGACAGATCATAACTTCATGTTGACCAGCACAACTTCATTTACTAACTGGGTAGTTTTAGTACCATAATGATTTACAAATTGTCCTATATCTACTGGGAGGCACTTCTCTGCTTTCTGTTTAGGAAGTAATGTACTGTAATTTGCTGGCAAACAGTTACACATGGAAAGAGGAAAAGAAAGTATTTCCTGGAGTCTGGCAGTGGCAATTCTTAATACAGCACATAATTCATATTCTAGATGCTCATTTTGTTGGGATGTTAGGGTAGGGATTATACTGAAAGTTTATAATTTTTCATTTTTATATGTGGCCTCAAGTGAAAAGGAGCTGTATAAAATAGAAAAAAAAATTAGGTATCCAATGCTAAAACTGATCTACTGACCATGTGTTTCTTAAGGAATTCTTCCTAATCAGAATAGGTCTATGGTACCAGAACTTTGTGGGTTCAGCTTAGAAGAAAAATTTCTTGCACTTTCAAAGTTAACTGTATTTAATATTTCTCATAGCTTCATAAAGAAGCAAGAGGTAAGGTATTGATCATAACTGGAAATTACAGAATCACAGGATTGTTAAGGTTGGAAGGGACCTCATATACTGTTCTGTCTTTTCTTTGTGCCCTATCTATGATTTCTGTCCTTTTGTAGTACTTACACTTTTGTCTTTAACCTTGAAGGATGATGCTACAAATTACTGGGGCCTATGATTAATTTTGAATTTTCATTTCCAGATTAAAAAGATTAAGGAATGGGTAAAGCACCAAAAAGCAGGTGGGGAGGTAAATATTCTGGAGAAGCTGTGTAGGAGGGGAGGTGGCACATTAAACATGTAATAAGGAATGCTGGTTTTGCTCCATGATGTTCTTCATAGGCATTCAGTAGTCTCTGACAGAACCATGTAATACAAATTTGGAGGTAAGTATGGTGAATAAAATGTGAAAATGGAGCTGGAAATAGAATCTGAGAAGTAAGGCACTGAACTGTAGTGAGAGGATGTCAGCATTTTCTTACCAGATGACATGAGATTTGTGAATACTCGGATTTTTTGTAATTATTGCAGCTCTGCAGGTTGTATTATCAGTGGTGAAAAGCTCTTGTTTAGACAGCTGTTCATGATGTGGTCAGCGTCAATGTGATGGCAGTGCTGTAAAAATGTCATCTGTCCTAGTTTGCCTATCTGGAAACAAGGAAGGGACCAAGTTTTCATTGCCTATTTATAGCTGCATTTGAATAGCAAGCTGTAGGATAGGTACAGGTCAGCAGTCATTTTCACTTTCCACTTGTCAACTCAGGAGCTGAAAACATTGAATAGAAGCATGTGAAGTGTTGAGATTTGTTATACTGGCTCTTGCCATTCCTTGGCTCTGTAGTAATATGTACGTGTAAGTCCAGTGTCATTGAAGACAGAGAAATGATACACAATGGCCTGAAGTTTTTCTTAAACTTTATTAAAAGTTTTTTCAGTACTAAAAGTACTGAAGAAAATTAGAAACAAGCTTGACTACTGTGTTCTGACTTTTATCTTCTGTGCTTCAAAAAAAAAACCACAAGAGATTAATAACCACAAACCCAAGCCTATGATCAGTGTGTTGGACGTGTAGTGTGAAGAGTTTACAATAATCCTTTATTTTATATTTGAAATATTTCATTAGGCTTTGAGGAGAGAGCATTCAAAGTGTATTTCTTCTGTCCAGTTGAAGGAAGTAATACTCTCTTACATTGATTTTTGCTTGGCCGTTTACTGAGGTATTTTGAGCGTGAACGGAAATTATTACAATTTTTTTAGATTCTTCGGTTTATGGATGCCAAGACCTAGACCATGACAGCAATACAAAGTAATCACTAGCTCCCTTGGGGACAGATAATCAAAGGCTTCTTCTGAAAACCAAAGAATATTTGTGGTCATATGCCGTTTGTCGCTGTAGAATCACTTCATATTTCTTTTCTCACCACTGTTTTAGGATGCTTTTTAAAGAAAGCCGAAGTGTTCACAATCACCTCACTTCTGCTCCGTGAGTATAACACTGACAACTTGCTAAGATCTTTAGGTTGTGTATAGCATCTTTTCTCATCTTCCTGCTACCTGTTTTGGACAGAGGGAAGGAAAGGGCGGTTCTTTGGGATTTGTTTGAAGAAACTTTGTGATGTTTTTAATCTTTTTTTAATGCTTTTAATTTAGGCATATAACTGTAATGTTCTTGTGACATATTTTAACTCACTTGTGAAGTGGCTAGGTAACTCCAGGGGATATTAATTCTTGAATTAATACCTTTTACTCAAAGCTTTTCAAAGCATTACACACTGCCTAAATTTTGACATTCAGCATATTAAACTGAACTCAGACTGCAGTACTTCCTGCTTTTTTCTTTTCCTCACAAATGTCTCTAATCACAGAAGTCTATGTATCTTGGTGGGATTTTATCTTCTTCATTTTCAGACAACACTGAGTGCCTCTCAGGAGCTGTCCACATTCAGTCAGAATTCAAATAAATTATTATGACTTTGAATAACAGCCCAATTGCAACTTCTGTGATAAATATGATTAACATAGGATATTTTTCTACATAACAGCAAAACTGAGTCATGGTCCACCTACATAAAGTCTTTTTTTACCCAGGCGTATTTCTAGTTGCTTAGGAAAGGATCAAAAATTGCCTGTAAGATGTAAATCTGTTGATTGCCCTTGGAGAAATAAAGTGTGAAATGCTGAACCTCTAAGTTGAAGCCGATAACTAATAATCCTTAATGCTGTCCTTACTTGTATGACTGCAGTTCATGTGCGTTGCAAAAGAAAATCCAACAGTTTGCTAAATGGCTCCTTGCAACAAACAAGTTAGATACAACTGTTTTAACAGCTGATAAGCAACAAACCACTTTTGTGGTGGGAAGCAGCAACTGTTTTTATGTGGTTTGAAATAAATGAGAATAGGAAGCATCCTCCTCAGGGACAAAAATGTCAGCATAAAAAGTGAAATTATATTACTACTCTAGAAGACTTCAGTGTAGACAAAGCTCTGCTAAGTAGACAAACTCATAATATTAAGAGGCTGAAATTAATTGGTATTTTGAAGTTCCTCTAAATCAGAAAAAATAAGAACAGCTCTCTGGATATATCCTGATCTATATGTCAGGTTATATCAGCAATTCAGTTGATTTTGCAACTAATTTACATAGAGATACATGACCAGAAAATGAATTGATGGTGTGCTTTTTTCTTTCCCCCTGTATTTTAAACCACTTTTCATTTCAAGGATGTTTTATTATTAAAGATGGACTCCTGTAGTCATCATTCTAGTTTATTGGGATATAATCAGGGTAACACTTAAAATGAAAATTACTTGCCTTTTTTTTGGTCTTCTGATGCACATTTATCCCTTCTGTTTTAGGGCAAAGAAGAAGGTGATTCTGGCCCCTAAACCCAAAGTGAAGGTAAAAGCCTATTAAGATATCTGAATATCCACTTAGTGGTCCAATATGACCATTTGATACAACCTGTTTCTGCCTCTGATCCTGAAAAATTCTTGCAGAAGGTTTCTGTCAGGCAATGCTTATTGACTTGGTGGTGCATTACTTGAAAGAATGTAGTACAAAATACTTCTGTATAGCTTTGTAACTTTAATTTGTATTAGTTTTTTGAAGATTGACTGTGAAGAGGTACTAGTTCCAGTGAAGTTTCACATCTTTGAATGTGTACTTTATGTGTTTTCAGTTTGTGTTAAATTTGGCAACACTGGAAAACAGTGTGGTTGGAAGGATAGCATAGTATAGAGGTCCTCATCTGACATGACCAGGTGTTGTCTTAATTCAGTAGCAGTTTTATTAAGTGGTCAGATTAGCTACCCTATTCTTCACAGTATTGATTGTTCTTCACTGTGTGGGACACTTTTAGTTATGTGGAGCAACAACACTAGATTTTTAAATACAAATATTGAATTAGGCTCCAGCACCTAGATATCATAAGATATCATTTCATATCTTAATATGAAAATTTCAATAGTAGATCTTTGGTTTGCCTGAATTTACAGAAAAAAAGTATTACACTAAAGACAACCTTAAGTCTGTTCCAGAAAGACTATTAAACCTGACTTTTCCTGTCCCTTCATTTTCAGGACTCCAGTCCAAAAAAAGAACAGAAAACCTGTATGTCTTCAGTCAATTCAAGTTGTGCTACTGTACTGAGTTCCAGTGCAGCTGCCTGCACCCCAGCCAGCTCTAGCTGCACAGCAGCTCCAGAGACGATCTGCTTGGATGACTCACTGGATGAAGACCTCTCTTTCCACCCACCCTCACTGGACTCTATTTCTGATGCTCTGGCAGTTATCAATAATGGTGCCAAGGGATCACCTCTTGGGTCCACCATAGACACACCAACATCCCGACCTCGCCCTGGGCTGAGGGAAGAGAAACTAGCAAGCATTATGAGTAAATTGCCTCTGGCAACTTCAAAGAAAGTAGAGCCCACTCAAACATCCCATTCATCAAGTCTTATTGCTGGTCACACAGGGCCAGTACCAAAGAAACCCCAGGACTTAGTTCACACTGGTATCTCTTCAGGCCTTATTGCTGGATCTTCAATTCAAAATCCCAAGGTTTCCTTAGAGCCTTTGCCAGCCAAACTACTTCAGCAAGGACTACAGAGGTCAAGTGTGATCCAAGCTGCTTCCTCCTCCTCTTCTCAGACTCATGTTTCTTCCTCTAAGACTCAAGCGGCTATTTCCGCCTCCTCTCAAAGAACCAAGGATGCTAATATCTTGGTATCATCTGCTGAGGCTCAAGGTGGTACTTCCTCAACATCACAAGTGACAAAGGTGCACCAGCATTCAGCTGTACAGCAGAAATATGTATCTCCTTTACAAGCAACTATTAGTAAATCACAGACCAATCCTGTGGTGAAATTGAGTAGTAATCCCAAACTGTCCTGCTCATCACCAGTCATCAAGGCTCAAGATAAGTCTGTAGTATATCGCCTGCCTTTGTCTAATCCCTCATCCGGAAGTGGCTCTCAAGTGTCTCACCCACTGGTTTCTCGGACAACATCCAGCACCTCTACCTCTAGTAACTATTTAGCCAAGGCTATGGTGTCACAAGTTTCTTCCCAGGGTTTCAAGCCTCCCTTCTCCATGGCTGCCTCTCCCAAACCTGCTGCTTCTCCCAAGCCCACTTCATCTAAGCCCTCTGTGACACCCAAGCCCAATGCCTCACCTAAATTTTCATCCAAGTCCACCTCATCCCCCAGGCCTGCAACAACACCCAGTTCTTCCAGTTCAAGTGCACTAGTTTCCCAGAGTAGTCACTCCAGCAACAACCCCCTTCATAAACAGACCAGTGGTGTAAATATCAGCAGGCAGTCTCCCACAGTGAATTTGCTGTCCTCTAATCGCACCTCAGGCCTTCAGCCTGCAAAGAACCCTCAGGCTTCTTCAAAATTGCCCAACTCTTCTCCTTCTGGAACTGTTGGTAAAAATAATCTGGGTGGAGTTGGAATGAATGTACCTGCCAGCAGAGGCAGTAACCTTAACTCAAGTGGAGCTAGTAGGACTAGTCTGTCTGGGGGAACAGGAAGTGGAACACAGGGTGCTACTAAACAATTGTCAACTCCACACAGACCATCTTCTGCCTCAGGGTCTCCAGTTGTAGCAGCCAGCGTGCAGGTACGCATCTAACAAGTTTACATTTGAGCCTTACATTAATATTTATCATATTTATTTTGTAAACATTCTTAATATATTTTTTCTTGATTTGGAAATACCATGAATTCAATTTGTTACCTTTCTAAGCATAATGCTGATACTGATGAAACCATTTCACACTAAAGAATACGTATTTCCAGCTGATGTGAAATGCAAGGATCAGTGTGGAACAAATCCTCACTGTAAACTGTTGATTGGTCTATACTGTGGAACAGAATTCACTTTTTTTCTTTTAAGAGCACTAGAAAAGGTAAGCTTTGTGTGACTGTATTTTCAGGGCACATGGTATTTTCTTGCATTATTGGATTTGTGTAATCTTGCATATTTACATATTTGTAATGATGGTGGTCATGTAAAAGGTGTCTTGGTACATTTGTTGTCAGGCTTCATGATGAACCTCAAAACTAGAGTCCAGTTGCTTGTGGTTGAGTGTAATTCAAGACTTGTAATTATAATTAACACTTGCAAGGGCTTTTCTTTTGTATTTGTGACTATATATTTTATTTTGTAGGATCTAGTCAAATTGAATGAGACACATCATTAATACATAAATACGCTAGAAATTGAAAGCTTATACTATCACTAGAGATAAGACAAATCAAACAAAACAAATATTTTGAAAATACTGTTGTTCTAAAACATAGAAACCTATTATTTACCCAGAATACAACCTGCTTTCCAAGTTGTGTTCTTCTTACTGGGAATGCTTAATTACTGAGATGATTTGATGTTTTCCTCTCTTTATTGCTCTCTATGCTGAAGTCATCACTACTTAAGAAAAGTAGTATTGCTGTAAAATATATTCTTGGTGTACAGCAAATGAAAAGCTTTGTATAACAGTGCACATTACTGTTGCATGGGAGTGATGTATACTTGACTCCTGGCAATATTTTATAGTCTTTTAGTTTGCCATCAAATTCTTCTTAATGTAGTGAAATAACAGGAGGAAGATGATTTTTACAAGACACTTCTATGGTCTTTCATCCTACTGTACTGAAACAGTCAGGAATAAAAGTTTGGCAGGCTCTGACACAGCATTCACTTACTTTGGGTGCTTTGAATGGAAAAAAAATCCACAACCTGTATGCTGTGTAAGGGCCACTGAGGTACCACATAGGGTCTGGAAAAGAGCTGAACCAAGTACAGTGTAGTTTGAGTGCACTGGAAGGTGCCTGGAGGAGAAAAAAAGGGCTACAGTGAATGGACTGGGAAGAGAGTTGTTTCTTCCTGGTGCAGTCAACAGAATCCAGTGGATACAGTTGCTGTGATGTAGAAGAAAACCTGAAATGGGTGCGCTAGTGCTTAAAGATGACGGACAAGGGAAGTAAGCAGTGTTGTGTTGGATGGTGAGATGAATTCTGGCAAACCCTCCTGTAGTTAAAGGCAAGTAATTTTTTTTTTTAGAAACACTGATCACGTGAGTAATGAAATGCATTTTGGCCACAGTCCTATTGAAGAGCACTGAAGTGTTGGGGGTGTGTGGTGAATAATCAAGTAACATGAGTCCATACTATAAACAGCAAAATAAGGTGTGTTGGTATGTAGAAAGGGGTAAATCAGCTAGAGGTACTGAGCAGCATATGGTATCTCTGAAATAATTATTGAGACCTTCCATGTGGGTTTTTTTGACACTTCAGAAGTTGATAACCTATAAATGGTTCAGAAGAATGGTGCAAAGAAGATAAACCATGGAATAAGGCTGTTGCTGCTGTGCACTGTGAAGCTTAGTCAGTGGAGTACATTCAAGAAAAGATTAGAATTAAATTACCTCCCAGTTAAAGTACACTAAAGGAAGAGATTTGTGATCACAGAGGGTTTTATTTAGCTATAAAGGTCTAATGGCTGCTGAACCTACATGAGTTCCAGACTAGTTGTTAGGTACAATGTACTAAGGACTTAGTTACTTCTCTTAAAACTTCAGGTAAGACTGAAAGTGAATCTCCTTTTCTTTAAGGCCTTAGGGATTTAATTCCTATTTGAGATGCTATTAGAAGCTGAGAATGGTACTTGAGTTGCTCATTATAATATTCTGGTCTGCTTACATTAAAAATCAAACTAGATGATTTCATGTTATAATAAAGGTTTTCTTAACTAGGAAGCTTCCAAGAAGTGTCTCCCTCCTTTCTACTTCTGATTGACACAGTTATTTACTGGAATATAAGTTTATACCTGCTGAAGCGTCACAGAAAGTTACACCTTAAGGACACAAAACCAAAGAGTACATGTGTGATTCCCTTAAAAAGCTCTACCTACCATTAGTACTCTAGAGCGGAATCTGGCTTAGACTTTTAAGGATCTTGATGACTCAGATCTACGTGACCAGGATGAACCCTTTTATGAACTATTGTACATGAGTTAAATAGAAACATCTGAACTGCAGCTCCTTTAGGGCATGCTCTGTAGCTCTTTTCTCCACTGTCCTTCTCTCTCCTCCTTTTTGAGAGAGTAATCAAGATCTTGGCAGAGCACTTTATGAAGTTTCTTTCTGTTTTCAGGCATTTTACAAATTCACAGTTGCAAAGCATTACTGTATGGCTTTTATTTTGTTGTCCTTTACTAGATTACATAGGCAATGAACAGTTGTCATTTTTTTGTACATAAGCTTATTGTGAAAGAAGTACTTTTAAAGGCCAAAGAGAATAGTAGTGTGTTGATAGTTTTCCTTTTTTTTCTAATTGTGGGATAGAGTATGTTGTAGAAGTTGGCACCTTTAAGATGACCAATATAAACACTTGCTGGGAACATCACGTGTAGGTAAATGCGCTTTACAGGGTCACTGTTTTAAAATACTGTGTCTTCTCCTAAGAAGCAACTGTCCTATCTTTAGCTGCTTTCATCGGAACATCTTAAGACCAAAACTAGTAATAAAAACTTTATCCATGCTAGGAGATTCATCACTTTGCTTTTTCTGTAAGTTGTTATTACAGAACTCAGTGAAATGTCATTTTCATTTTAAGCTCATGTGTTCATTAAAATGATTCTGAGTTTTGGGTTGAGGCTTACTTGTAAAAATGCACAGATTTGAAGTCCTGTTCCATCTGAGTCTTTTTAAGTCAAATAACTACAATATCTGAGTTGGAGTCTGATTCAAAGGGCTTTCTATACTAACTGTTTTGTAGTAAATTATTAGAGAACTGAACATTAGCATATTAAATTACTATATATGTAGTGAAGGAAAGATTATTAAACAAGAAGGAGCTGGTCTAATGTTAGAGGAATTAATGCGATTTGGGAGCTGTTGTAGCTAAAATGTTCTGGCTAATCTTGCATTTTTATTTTAAAACTACAGTGAATCTAACTTCATTTTGGCATATTTAGAGTGGAGACATTACTTTCCTTTGCCTTTTCCTCTGACATGTGCATACACACCTCTACATATGCGTTTTGCTAACCTGACTTCTCAAGTTTGGGGATTCTTACGTCTGAATCTTAATTTTCAGAATTCATTGTTTCTCTGCAACCTCTTTAGAAATAATGTTCTGTTAAGACCCAGATTTGGAAAGGGAAGAGGTGTAATACTGTACTTCTAAAGAACTGCAGATCTACATTGGATAATTTCGTATTATTAATCTAATAGAAGATATTGCACTACATTGTGACTGTAGATCCAATGCATAATTAGAAAGGAGATCAAGGAAATTACCTGTAAGGCTGATGAGAAAAACATGACAGATGAACCATACTCTCATGTCTGAGTCTGAGATATAATTGTGCTTGCTTAGCAAATGAACACTGGGAAGACCTCCTAGGTGGATAAGTGGATATTTCTTAATAGTTTAATGCACCTCTCAACAGAGTAATACTTAACAGGGAATAGTTGATTTTTATACCCTTAAAGAATACAATTCAAATCTTTAAAAATCTTAAAGTACTGTTGTTTTTTTTGTGTAGTCAACAGCAGGAGCATCGTTACTGGCTAACGCCTCACCTCTGACTCTCATGGCATCACCCCTGTCTGTAACCAGTCAGAACGTGACGTCTGCACCATTGACTCCTTTTGGGATGCTGGGTGGCCTTGTTCCTGTGACTGTACCCTTCCAGTTTCCCTTGGAGCTGCTTGGCTTTGGGACGGACACAGCTGGAGCGACAACCACCTCGGGATCTACCTCAGCGGCTTTCCACCACAGCCTAACTCAGAGTGAGTGGAATTATCACACTGGGCTATAAGGAAAGATGCATCCTTAAAATGGAAATTGAGTAGGGAAGCAATAAAGTCCTGAGACACTCAAATTTGGTTCATGAAAATCCCTACAGGAGAATAAATGTGATTCCTTCACTGGTAAAAACTTCCTTTATATAATTACCTAAGTGTTATAAATCACCTTTGAAAAGCTTAACTTCATTGTTATATTCACAGTATATGTTTAGTTTTGAACATACTTTTTTGGGGTTATCTTAATACCTTGTCTTTCGAAAAGAGTATAGTTTAAAAGTCTCCGAATGTCACAATTCAAGTAAGAGACTTAGTGTAGTGATTCCTCAAAATAGCCTTAACTCAATCATCTCAGATATCAAACAGCTCTTATGGAGAACTATCAACCAAGATGGCATTTACTTTTTCTGATTGCTTATAAAGAAGCTGTTTATGTTCCTAACCCATATAAATTGCTGGTCTTTCTGCCAAACAAAACGATATGAAGAGTTGCATCCCGGTAGCAAGGCATGGTCCTTGCTCTGACTTTTGACTAACTGTATCTGAATAGGTTTGTCTCTGTTGACTTATTCCAGCCATCAGAATGCTATTAGGTATTTATTTTCGGTTGTGGAGATTAGCCTGCTACTATAGCTACACTATAAAAACAAAAATTTATTTCACAGAAACTGCTTCTCTCCTCAAGATTTTTTATCTTTGCTCTCTTTTTTTTTTCTCCCCAGACTTACTGAAGGGTTTACAGCCAGGTGCTCAGCATGCAGCAACGCTGTCTCACTCACCTCTGCCTGCTCACTTGCAGCAAGCTTACACAGGTAAAGACATGATACATTTCTTATTTCTTATTAAGTATACAAATTCAACTAGTGGGGAAAAAAAGGAATAATACTTACTAGACTCTAACATGATTGTTTATAGGCTGCATAAAGTTTTTTTCCACTAAAAATTTTCATTTCCCCTTTGAAGGAGAAACTGACCTTTCCATGTTTCTTAAAAGACTATATTCATGTGTGAATGTTGGGATGGTTTCTTAATGGAGTATCTGCTTTCCTTAGGAATTTTGTGCTTGATAAGAGCTGCATATTTGGACTGAAAAGAGAAACTTGAAGTAGAACACTTTATTTTTCTGTTTGTAAGGCTTAGAGCTGGAAAACTTTCAGAAAGCTTTAGAAGGTGCAGTTTAGAGTGTACACCTTTCTTTGTCACCTCTAGCGTGTCTTTTGGGGGCCAGGAGAAGGAATGGGAAGGGTGTCAGTGGCTAGGTGGGCATTCTTCATTTGAGAGTTCTCAGAACCAAAAAATGGGGCAGTGTTTTGGTATGAAGCTTGATATATCAGGTTTCAACAACGCTACTTCTAATAAATGAGCTACAGAAAAGATGCAAAGTCTTCCACTTGGTAAAGACAATGTACTTTTTGGTGATGCTAAAGCTGAACCTGCCAAATTCCTGTCTCTCCTACTGTAAGTTACGAAAACAGAAGTTCACTCATGCTTTTATTCTTCCCTTTATGTTTCTTTCTCTCAACTACAGATGGAGGCCAAAGCAAAGGGGACACTAAGTTACAGCGGAAAAACCAGTGACTTCTGGACAAGCAAGGGAGCTGAAGCAGTTCTGGTTGGCTGACAGAATCTGCCCCGTTGGGAAAGTGCTTATTGTCACAGGGCTGCTGTTTCTGTCGATGTTTACATATTCTGATCCTAAGCACTGTGGTGAGAGGAAGAAGAAAAATAAAACAATACTTGATCAAAGAGAGAAGGAAAAGGAGGACTGGTCCTCCTGGTCATGCAGACTGGTCATAGTTTGATATTGCCTAAAGAAACCACCTTTTTTAACTGCTCTGATTGGCTCTTAAAAGAAATTGATCGTCAAACCCACAGCAGCACCAATATTTTGTTTCTGGGTGAAGTCCAATGAAAAGTGGAAATGGTGAAAGGAGCTAGAATAGGTTTCTCCATTCATTGCATAAGGTGGAATCATCCACTTCATTAGTGCCCAAAGTGCCCAGTGTAAGATTATGTGTAGGTCCTGAGTGTACTATACGGTTGTGGACCAAAGGTTACGTAGAATAGAGATGGTGCTGGGATACTTTGCATTATAATTAAACCTTCAGACAAAAGCAGTTGCTGATAATGGGCATTTTTCCAGCTTTAGAAGGCTGTTTGGCTTTAGGGAGCCTACAGATGTATGCAGTCTCATTAGAGAATTGTCTTCAAAAACAGATCTCCTGGTACATCAAGATGTGAGACACAGACTGTTTGATTTATTTTCAGGGTTTTTTTAGTACAAAAGTTCTTATTTAAGGGAGGAAGGGGATGGAAAATTCTTCATTTACATGAAAAAGAAACCCACATTTTATTGGTCAGACTAGCATTTCTTTCCCACATTTGTTTTAAACACACACTAATGTTTCACTATTTCCATTTGTTAAACTTCCTTTTTCTTATGCCTTGTGCTTATTTGCTACTGAAAAGATATTCTATTCATGTCTTTCATAAACCACAACCAGTTCTTTTCTCATTCTCAGTCTTCATCTTTTATCTAACTCCTCCCAGAAGCCATGCATTATATTGATTTGCTAGCTAAAGAAAGCTGCTTGTGACCTGTTCCAGAGTCAGGTTAATACTGCTTCAGGCATTAGCCAAAGAGGAGTCGTTCAAAAGCGACCAGAGGTGCCTTCTCTTCTGGGGGCTGAATGGGTTGTCTCCAGCATTTCCAGCCCCTGCTGGCCTGGGGAGTTTGACCTGAACTCTTTCTTACACGGTAGCACAAGACTGCAGAGCTGGCTTTGTTGGTTTTTTTTTTTCTTTGATAGCAATACATCAACCGGATCACGTGTAAGATTAGGAAGCATCCAGCACGTGTTGCACTTTTGACACTAGGACAGAACTTCGCTGTTGAGTCCCTTGCGCTGTGAGATAAAAGGTGAGAATGGCAGAAACTAAAATAAGTCGTAGGGAAAAGGAGCAAATAAACCAGTATGATGCCCTTCTCCTTCAACCCTGAAACATTCCTTTGACCAGAGAAGCTGAAATTCTTAGCAAGTAGTTTTTCTGGTAGTTTGACTTGAGATTGAACCAGATACTACTGGTTATGTTACAGCTTTTAGAGAGACTTTGACCCCTGAATAATGAATCTTCAATGTTTTTTGCTAGATTACTTAGAGCTTGCAGGTTTCTTTTACATGTGATTTATTTTTCTTAGATCAGACAACAATTTCTTTTCTATTTAGAGCTCATTTTAATTTTATATAAATATATATACATAAATTTAAAATAATATATATTGTGTATTTAGTATAAAAATGTTGGGTTGAGCTCAGCAATAAATGTTTTTGCACAACACTTCTGTGAAAGACAGATTGAATTAAGATACATTAGTTCATTAATTTCACTCCACAGCACCTGCCAATTAAATGCTTTTTAGCTGGCGCTAATGTTTTGTATGTGGTGTGTTGATCAGATAAGCTTGCGTCTCCATCGAGGTTATTTAAGAGTTGAGACACACACAGCTATGTAGACCCTGGCATTCTTAATACTGCACAAATTCTGTCAAAATACCATAAACTATTTAGAGTGCAAGCTTCATCTGATATTTTTTTCTTTTCCCCAGGAAGGGTTGAAGGAAGCCAACTTTTGTTTTTTGAGGCCCAACAGTTCTGGCAGGATGTTAATTCTCTGAACTGTGTCAAAGCTGAGAACGTTAACAATGCATGTAGCTAAGGGAGTTGCGGCAGTGAGCCATAGGGCAGCAATATATTTAAAGGACCCTGTCCTAAGAGAGTTCTACCTCTTCTGTGTTTTCCTCATCAAGGCATCTCATTCAAATTGTCATCTTTTGTCTTCATACTTACTGAAATTTTAGACTGGGAGACTTGGAGCCCTTTATAACTACAGCACAAATTCCCTTTCAACATTCCTTTCTTCCTGGAAGTATGCTTCATCTTCAGTTGAAGAGTATCCTCTCTAAATCTTCAGGGTAGGAGTAGTCCTGCCTCTGTGTCCTATTGAGCTTCTCGGTCTTGGGAAACAAGTAAACTATTACTTACTGTGGAAATAGATACTAGGATGATGAAAATAAAGATGACCATACATTGTTCGTGACATCGGTTCAAACAACCCCTCCAGCAGGTAACCGTTTTCGGTCATTACGCTCCTGAGTGTCTTTTGAATGAACAACATTGGGAATGTGGACCCTTTACTTGCTGTTTCCTATTCTCCCTGGTTAAACCTAGCAAGGCCAAATCAAAGGAAATAATAGGGTAGTTCCCAGAGACCTTTGCAGGTAGCATAGACAGGATGGGAAAGATTACTGCAACGTCCAAATGCAAAGTTAGGTTAATGTTTTACTATTTTCTGGACAGCGGCTCTTCTGAAAACATTTTCCCCTCCCAAGTTTTTACTACTTTTTAAGGGCCTTTGTTAATAAATAAACTGTAGTTGTACATACTAAATAAACCCTCAGTATTCACAAGCAATAAGAAAGCCAAGTAGAGCTGTCTTTTCCAGGCAGCAGGGCTGAACTTGGTTTGGGGACTGTATACGAGCTAATATGTCAAGCTCTCTGAAAGCCCCAAACAAATGCAAGCAATAACTTCAAACATAGGTTTTAGATGTTGAAACTGTCTGGATAGTATTCTCTGCTACATGATCCAAAGTCCCAAAAACCATGGTAGCTATTTTAAATCGTTGGAGACACTTGCAAAGAAAGAAGGCAGGCTAGATGAAAAACAGGCTGCAAAGTTTCCTGATACCTTGGACAATAACTGCATTGTTCTCCCATTCCAAGATACAAATGGCCTAAGTCACTTTGTCCAGCCTTCTCTGTTGATTTGAGAAACATGTCTAAATACTGATCAACTGAGTCCCAAGTGCGGATGCTGTGGGTTTCACATCTGTTTTCTGCTAATCAGAAGTAATTCTTAATTACTTGGGTTCTGCTTCGTGTTTGAATCTGATCAAAGTTGTCTGATGCACAGATTTAGGGGTGGTACAGGTGCTAAAAGCCTGTTCCTTCCTGCAGTCCCATCACCTGACCCTTCCTCCACACTCCTTCTCCACTTGGTGCAAGACCCTTGAGGACATGAAAACAGAGAAATCTGCAACTCTCCCAAGCTGCCATCAGTTGTGCGAACCAGTAACCCTCTGGGAGTCACCTTGGACTCCAACTAACTTTATCACATTTGCTGCTACATTCATAAAATGAACTTTTGGCTGTATTTATTAGCAAATTTAAATCTAGTTTACAGGGGGTTTTTTGTTTTCTTTTGATTAGTTTTTGCCCACAGTTGGATTAGAAGCATTCGGGTGTTTGGGTTGATGGGTTTTTTGTTTTGATTTTTTTGTTTGTTTGTTTTTGAGTGAATTGGTGAAAGCACAGTAGTCCCTCTTCTGCTTTTGTTCTGGATTTTTTTGAAGATGGCATTGCAGGGACAACCTACAGCCAAGCCAAACTGTGGAAGGCTTCCTCCCACACCCAACTTTCATCTTTTGCTGAACTGGGGGGAAAATCATTAAAGGGACGCTTGGGTTTTTGTTTGGGCTTGTTTGTTGTTTTGTTTTTGTTTTTCATAAAATGAACCAGAAGGTTTAAGCATTAGGTAAACAACTGATTAATTAACACTTTATGCAATTTTTATTTTATAGAAATTTTAAAAAAGGTTGGTAGACTTTTATTGGTCCAAGCTCTGGTGAAATGGCTGTTACCCTTCATGACTTACTTGATTCAGGCCTTTGTCCTTTGTTTAAGTGCCTTTTTTTTTAATTTTATTTCCCTACCCTCTTTAAACTTTTCTCAGAGATCCTGAAGTGCTGGAAAGCATTTTGGAGGAAAATCTTAAGCTTGCCAAGATGGCTTTATGCTGTTATACTATTTTTTTTCCCTTTTGTAAAGAAAAAAACAAAACCAAGTGTGTAATGTGTGTAACTTCATAGCTGCTGTACTATGGCATTGGTTCTGTGTGCTTGTGCATTCTCTCACACGCACACACGTGCACACACACATACAAGCAATATTCCTGAAACCTGTTCATCCTTCTCCATTCTCCTACTCTGTTCAATGCTACTTAAAGGTTGAACGTTTGTGCAAAGATGGCAGTACAATAAAAGAGTGTGTGCATGAGTGTGCGTAAATGTGCATGAGAGAAAGGAAGTGGCTAACGGGAATGAAACTTCTTGCATTTTTCTCTGAAGGTTTTGAATTTGTTTCTTAATTAGGTCATGAGTAAAACATTATGGGCCCTGTTTGGCAACCTTGTTAATTACTGGGCTGCTTCACACAATCACTGAGTCTGAGGCAGAGATGTGTGGCTGACAGCCCCAAGGAGATGGGGGGTAAATAAAGTTAAAATAGCAGCTTGCAATATATTTGAATTGAGATTAACTGCAAGGAGTTGTGTGTGCAGCTGGTCACATCTGCTTGATACCAGTTACTGCAAGGATTCTCATATTTACCAAAGTTGTCACTTTCCACCATGCATCCTATGTAAGAAGGAATTTGGTAAAACCTGCAAGAGTGCAGCTGCTAATTGAGTTTAAAGCTAGCTATGCTTCACATGCTGCCTAAGTCACTCACCATGAGTTGTATTTCTTCTCAGTTTGTTGAGATTTCATTAATGGTTTCTTCTCTTACTACAATGAACAGTAAGTTCATGTGTTCTTAGCTGCAGATACACCCTCATAATAGTATCTGTGCTTGTTTCCTTGTTCTCAGACAAAGTTAGCTATCTGCAATAGATGATCTAGTGATTTTAACAGCTTTGTGCTGAGGATCTATCTAACTTATGATTATTATAAACATGAATACCTGAAATTAACAATTCACTTGTGGACCAAGTGCTAAACTTAAGGTAACGTGCATATGCATCACTAGACTGTTCTAGTTCTGTGATGTGCTTCCCCTAGGGAAGATCTAATTTTGAGTTGCAATATGAAAAGGAAGTGGGAATGGAATGAGGAGTCCTTCGTGGGTGGAGAACCAGTGTGGAAAACAGAAAATATGGTACCAAATAGGTTCCTGTGGCAGAGAATAGCCTTACTCGGTTCTTGGCTTGTCTTCATATTTTTGAGTAAACCTGTTACGTAAACTAGGCCATAAGTGGGTTTCTCCTACCAATCTAATGATGCCAGTCAAAGACAGGACTACTGCTGGTAGCTCAGCCGGTTGGAGTGGTAGTTGAGGGTGCTTCTTAATCTGTCTTAGATGCATCAGTGAAGTTACTTCAGTGAAGTTTACCACATTCACCAATTATGTTCTTTAATTCATTTTGAACACACATGCTCTTCATCCTAGGCTGATCTGTGGGATGAGGAATCTACAGCTGGTGATGATGGCTGACTGTTGCAGTCTTTAACAAATGCAGCTGTTGTAAAAATCTGTGTCTGTCTACTGCTTAAGAAATCACTGCCAAAATAAGCAGCCAGAAGTATGCTTACTGGGCCACTGGAAAGATAACTGTTGTGTAGGGGAATGTTTTGTTTGTGGAAACTTCTGGTGAGGCTTCATCATCCTTTTTCTATGACGCGGTGATCCCTTGCTGCTGTAATAGCCTTTTGGGGCTGTCGAAAGCCCTGGTGCTGCTGTGAGTTATGCTGAGAGATATACTAGGCCTGGAACTGGCCCGGAACTGGCCCAAAACTGGGGAAGTACAAAGACTCCCTGCAACTATTTTTGCACACTCATAAGTAAAACTGTGCTAACCTTGTCAGTAGTCAAGGATATAGGCCTGTATTTTGTAGCCATTTCTGACAGCTGTAGTTCTACCCCAACCACCATGTTTTGTATCTAGAAGTGTATTTTGGTCTCTTCCATTGCTGTCATCTCCTGCTCAAACAATAACCATTAACTACTAAGTTTTTCTTTATGGTGAAGTAATCCCAAGCAAGCAGTGTATGCTGTGTTTGGCTCCTATCATGCACAATACTAAAAAGGTTTTTTGGGTTTTTTTCTTCCTACCAATGTGTGCAGAAGTGTTTTATCAATAGACAGTCATATTTGCTACTGTCTAGTACCAAGAGAAAAAGAGTGGGAGAGAATGAACCAAAACCAGTCAGGAGATGCCACCATCACAGGCCAAACTGAGTAGTTGGCGAGGCAGACAGAGCTTCATTGAGACTTAGCACATTTCACCAGAGTGGGGAAAGAAACTTTCTTGCGTTCTCAGCTTTTTCCAGATAAGGCCTTAGTTTGATTAGTAGTCACTAATATCAACTATGCAGATAAGTATTTACGTGTTTCAGTGTTACATGCATTCCTTTCCCCAGCTACCCCTCTTAACACATACTGAAGTTTTACCCAAAGAAAATGGAGTATTTTTGAATGTCTGTAATGCAGAACTTTTTTTGCTAACATGAAAAAAAATTGTATTTTAAAAAAGAAACCCTTTCACTGGTGCAACATGTAGTGTCAAGTGTCATGAAGTTGCTTTGAGAGGGAAGCTAAAATCGCTTCTTGTGACAGGTTTTAGTCTGAGAGTTTTTTAGAATATTCAACTCTCACAATTGGTTTAAGAAGCTGCAGCATGGTTTTTAATGTACAGATTTGATTTGGGAAGAAACTCATGAGACATCCCGGGTTTCTTTCCAGCATCGGAAGTGAATTAAATTAATTTTCTCACTGAAATGAAGTTGCTTCTAAACAAGGGGAGTTGCCAGCTAAATAAAAACTAAATCACAATCCCCAGGTATTTCTCACTGGTCTTTTAGTCTTGTTGTGTGTAACTACAAATAACAATTTAGCTCAGAGATGAGAACTGTAGTATGTGTTTTATTGCCGGTGATTCCATCATGTAGCAATTAGTACCATGTTCTTGCATAGTTATCAAGATCTGTACTGGAAATAGATGGAGAAATTTCATTTTTGGACTACTGTTAAAGAAAAAAAAAAAAGAACAACAACAAAATTATCTACTACTTTTTACCCCCAAAAAGTCTACTGAGCAGCGCTATATTTTAGCAGTTAAACTAGTATCCTTGTTACATGATTTGTCTCTTGTAGTCTTTTACTGAGGGTTAGGAGCATTTAATGAGTAATCCTTAAAAAGTTGCCATTCTCTAGCTTAGGGTCAGGTGCTTATAATAAAAAGGCATCTGTGATGATAACTTCTGATGATACAAAATCTCTATGTTCAGAATACTTCATTGGGAAAAAAAATAGGTGTGGGTACAAGTCCCTTAAGGCCTGCCTGATAAAAGAGGGTCAGTGAAGAAGAGTGCCCTGCACAGCTACTGGCAGTGGGGATCATCCCCTCAACAGCAGTTTGGCCTCCGTATCCTTTGTTTGGTGTCACTTTTAAAATATATATATATATTTTTTTTTTAGCAAGTTTGGATATAGCCAGTTTAATTCTATCTGACTTGCTGTGATCCCTCAGACAATGAAGGGCTGAGAAACTGTTTTGCTGCCTTTCACTGGGGAGCTCAGAATAAAAAGTTGGATGAGGTTTTTTGTTATTAACGAATGTTAAATCACCGCTAGAATTCTTTGCCTTCCTCGGCTTCAAACAAAGGATTGATGGCAAACCTGTTTGAGTTGGTGATTCCTGTGATGCTTTACTCAGTCCAGCACGAATTTGTACAAGATCGCCTTCCTCCTTTTAACGCTCGCGCATTCCGGATCATAGGGCTTAGCGATGGAGAGAGGATCCCAAAAGCCTTGTGCTTACCTGATGAGCTCTCCAGAGAAACTGCCCCGTGAAATGCTCCCCTCTTGTGACAACAAGCCTGAACAACCAAATGCAGCTACATTTGGGTGGTAAGCACCACTTTCATTTGGATTTTTTAGGGAGGTGTGTTCCAATAACTTCAAGGGATACTGTGTTTTAAATGTGTGGTTTCTTCCCTCTCTCCTTATAAAACTGGACCTGAACACAAGTTTTGAGTTGTTGGGGTTTGTTTTTGTTTTGGTTTGGTTTTGTTTTGGTTTTTTTTTGTAATAATCTCAGGACCTGAAAGATTGTAGCATTTAGTGTGTCTTAAAAATGATGTACTGTACCAGCCATGGATTTTGTAAATACACCTGTCTCCCTTTTTTGTATTTTAATTTTTTAAAAGTGTGTAAGGCTCTTTGCCAGAGGAACTGGTGCCTGCTTTATCTCCATCCTGAACTGAAGCAGGAAAAAGAAGAAGCTGCTGCCTCAAAAGCCTGCGTCGGTTCCAAATGCGTATATTGTTCCGGTCAGTTTAATGGCTGTTAGTCTTTAGTTAGTTGGGAAGCCGGTTAGTTCCCTGCACATTCCCAGTTGTGGCTAGCAGAGCCCTGTCAGGGAGGCTAATTTTAACTCTCTTCTGTGTGACTACTTGATGTTCTCACTCCTTCCAGGTACTCAGGTTTGCTATCCCTGAGCAGTCCAATGCTTTCAGAGGTCAGGACTATTGGCCCTCTGCGAGAATAACTGGAGAGCATTTCATTTTATCAGTGCTCTGATCCAAACACAGTCATGGGGTTCGCATCCTGCGAACCTTGCAGGTAACGCTGCCTTCACCTGTTCCCTAAGGGACTTGCCCTTTTCTGCTTTCCTGAAAGGAGCGCAAGCTTTTTTTGGCAGCAGACTTTGCTCTGGGATCCACCCTTGCCGGCAGACCCCTGTTCTGCAATAGGAGCCTTACTCAATTCGGCGTAGCTGTTCCCTGTCCCTGACTGCGACAGGCTTTTTCATGAGTGTACTTTTCTTTTTTTTATGTGTCACGTGTCTGTGCTGTATTAAATAAAGAGGAATGTACATATTAATCCTGTGTCCGTGATTTCTCACAAAAATAAAAATGGGAAAAGGCTTCACTTGAAGGGTTGGCCCTTGGGGGTTTTTGTCGGGTTTTTCAGTTTTGGGGGTGGGGGCATCCTTCAGGGAGGGCAACCACCCGGGAGAGGGTAAGGCCGTGTACAAGGACCAGCGTTTTGAAACGGCCAAAGGGTGGGTATGGAACGGAGCGTTTCCCTGTGGGAATACCGCGCTGTTCCGAGATAGGGCCTCACAGCGCCATGGAGGCGCCGCGCCCCCGCCTGGCCCCGGCTCCCAGGGGGCCGCGCGGCAGGCGCGCGGGGCGGTGCTGCCCAATCACCGGCTTCCGACGCGCTCCATAAAAGGAAAGGAGGCGAGGACAGCAGATAACTAGGCACACTGAAAGGTTTCTTCTGCGGTAGCCCCAGTGGCCTAATGGATAAGGCATTGGCCTCCTAAGCCAGGGATTGTGGGTTCGAGTCCCATCTGGGGTGGGTGCTTTTTTTGCACTCGAGCCACGACGCGTGTCCGGACGCCCGTGAGCCACCGGTTGCCTCGGCTCTGCGGCTCCTGGGCTTGTTGTTGGGCGTACCCTCTGGTTCCAGCGGGACCCGTAGCCCCTTTTAAACCGGAGATCCCGGAAACTCGCGGAGACGCGCCCCCGGCCCAACTCGGCGTCCCGCCGCA
>VWZW01000237.1:555293-615293 GCA_013397115.1 Edolisoma coerulescens | reverse complement strand
CCCTCCCCCCGCGGCGGCGGGGGAGCGGCCCCGCCCGGGCTCGCCCGTGACGCGAGGGGCAGGGCCGAGCGCCCGTCGCGCCTCGGGCCTAGTAGGCCGCTGTCGGCGTGACTCGGCCGGGCCTCGCCGGGCCCCCCGCGCTCAAGATGTCGGCGCAGGCCCAGATGCGCGCCATGCTGGACCAGCTCATGGGCACGTCCCGGGACGGTAAGTGCCCCCCGGCCGTGGCGGGGCGGGAGGAGGGGGCGGAGCCACCGCAGCCCCGGAGGTCACGGCGGTACCGGGCGGGCCGGGCGGTGTTCGCCGTGATTGGCAGGCCCGGGACCCGTTCCCCGCACCCNGGGCACCTCCTCCCCCCGCGGAGCTGCCGGCGCCGGCCGCTGTCGGGGCGGCCGCGCTGGCGGTCCTGCTGCTCTTGGAACTCCGCGCCTGGCGTGGTCCGCGGCGCGCAGCCTTCCCGCGCGATCACCGTAGAGACACAAGCTTGCGAGATTCTGATCATCGGGGGGAGGACGCAGCGAACCAAAAAATCCCCCCAAGCCAACAGCCCTTTCTGTAGAGCAGGGTGGGTTTTTGTGTCGTTAGAGGTTTGTCTGAATTCGGGCCCAAAGCATCGTGTCAGTCAGCAGGCGGGTATGGCTGTTGCTTTCTAAAAGGCAATATGGGGTTGAACCAAGTGGACAAACCCTTTTGAAAACATGCCCTAAAGAGCCAAGTAAAAGCTTAACATCTGGAGGCCGTAGTACCCAGAGGGAGATACTAGATGTACGGTCAGGTTTCAGATCGCTCTGCGATCACACAATGAAGAATACTGCTGCGTAAAGCTGCTCGCAGTTTTTGTCGGGGTGCATGGCGATCAGCTTGAAAGTTTGAACCGGCACTCGCCCATAAATCCAGATGGTTGGGGGATGCTAGAAAAGAGCAGTTCAAGTTACGCTGTGCAGTCTCCTTAACTTATAAACAAGAGAATACTGCACCCGAGGGTAGGCAGCAATTAGAGATAATTTAAATGTTCTGCACGTTGCACTAAGTCTGTACTCACTCTTGCAGACGTGTTACGTTTGTTGAAGCTTCATGTTGAATTAACGGTTACCTGTTTTCCCCATGCACCGAGTGGGATGCGGGAAGTGGGATGTACCTGTATGCCCTGATCATCTCTTGGTAGTAGGCTAATGTGATACGACAGCTTTTTTTAGTATAATCTAGAATTTCGAGTAAATGTAGCTGGTTTACGTGTACCCCTTGTATCGTGAATGCTTTCCGCTGAGTTCTAAATTACTGTTCTGCAAAGATTGTGTTCCAGAGTAAGGCTGTTTAGTGAGTTGTCATCATGCAAGATCTAATTTAGGGTGGTTTTGTCTTGCTCCAGAAGATTTTCCAATACTTCCTGTTGTGGCTGCTCATGTCTAAGTGCTTGGCAAAGTAACATTGTGCTTATGAAACTCAAGTCTTCCCAGTGTTGGCACCTAGATCGTTGTCTCAGTGCTACCCTAAGACTACCCAGAAGGTTTAAGGGGGGTGGAGGAGCTGTTTCAGTTTCTGAAGGTATTTTCTGTTGAATGGTGGGAGAAGAGTGTGATTTACTTGAGACAGCTGCCCAGAAATGTTAAGTGACTAAAATCTAAACCAGGAAAAGCCATTTCAGACTATATTTTCTCTGGCTTTGTAAGAAAGCAGTTATTGTATTGATAACTGTATTTCCCCCCCCTCCCACTCACCCTGTAATTCGTAAACCACATGTGCTGAACTGTTCAGAAACTAACTGGCTAGAAAGGAAGCATTTAAACAAAATGGGCAGGATGGGGAAGGATGAGGAGAAAAGACTATTTTTAAAACTGGCTTCCCTTATTGGATTGAGGATCTCAGTGTAACACCATTCTAGTTTTAAAGAGAATAAAAAGTCCAGCGGAGCATTATTTAAACTGAATTGTACACAAGGATTGAAAATTAACCCTTTTTTGCAGAGCTAGTACTTAATAAATCCAAGGCCAGGTTCAAGGTCATTGAAATATTGCTAACCTTGAGAATAGTGGGGTTTGGGGTCATTAGGGTTTTTATATTTCTGTTACCTTTGACAAATACTCCATTTCTGTTAAGATGCAAATTGCAGCTTTTCATTAGATGTGCCAATTTTTTAATTTCTTGGTAGATCATAGCTCTAATTTCACCACTTGTCTCCATTGCCTTTGAGTTTGCTCTGCCTGGCAGAGCAGTAGAGTTTAAAATGCAATAGAGTTTCTGAAAAAATAATCACTCTTGGGTGATGTTTTTGTTTTATATTGATCAAAGTTACCAAAGTGCTTTTTAGTTTTATACTTTACATAGTCTTTTTGTCTTGCTCAGGGTTTTTTGGTCTTGTTCAGGGTTTTGTTTTTTTGGGTTTTTTTGAGAAGCCTAGAATATGAAAGCTTAAAAATCTTACCTGTTTTAGAGAAGGTAGGTCAAACATTTGATCTCTTCAGTGGGAGCAGAAAAAACTCCGAGGTAAATTTAAAACCAGTGGCCGTGCCTGAATATATGTAGGGGTTTTTTTGGTTTTGTTTGCTTTTTTCCCGTTTTAGATTATGGTATCATTTGTAGAAAATAGGAACATGCTCTGAAAATGGTTTTGAAAATTCTGCGATGAGATGCTCAAACATGGTTTTAGGAGATGAGCTGTAGGCTGTAATTTGTGGAACTGTGTGCACATTCATTCTAACTGGTGTCCCTAGGGCCAAAATGGAAAAGCCTGGAAGATGTAGTTATTAAGTGTGTTTATGGATTTGCTGTTAAGCTCCGAGAACACCTAGAAAGCACAGTTCCGTATTGGTCACAGTGATTCTGAAAATACCCACTAAGCTTTACGAATATTCATGAAAAATAAACTCTGTTAGAGAGGAGTCTTCTCATGTCAAACACGGCCGCCCAGCAGGTGGCCATCTAGAAGGGGATGTGCTGCTCCAGGCCTGCCCCTGGCTGTGCCCTTTCCCAGAGGGCCCTGTGCTTGTGGGCAGGGAGAAGTTAGAGTTTCCTGACTTCTTTGGCAGCCTGCTGAGTTTTGGCAGCAGCACAGATGCACTTGCAGTCACACGGCATCGCTGGCTGGTACCTGCCAGGATGTGGGGCTCGGGCAGCCTCTTGGCAGCTGCCCGGCCCGGTGCCCCCCGCTCTGTGCCTGCTTTTGCTCGTGTGACAGACACCGGGCAGAGAATGGACCTGAAGGGACCTGGCAGGTGCTTCTCAGGAGTTGCCAGTGAATTGCAGTTCTTAGAATACATCTGGGTTATCTAAAAAGCAGTTGTGTTGGTGATGTCAATACAATTAAATGTGTGAATGGCAGGAATGGTTTTTTTACACACCTGGGAAAAACACTTACTAATAATTGTTTAAAAGCAAGTGAGTTTTTTAAAATACATTGCATATTACCTAGGTTAGCCTTCTCTTCCACACTTCTCTGGCAAGTGGAAAACTGAATTGGATGTGGACTGTGCCAAAATTAAAAAAAAGTTTAAAGTGCCATTGATTTTGATGCTAGTAAAAAGCTGAGCTTATTTGATGTAGTCATGACTGCAGGCTGAAAAAAATCTTCTCTGAAATGGCATTTCAAGTACTGATAATCTGTCTGCCATACCTAGAGAGGATTTAAATATAAATTACTGAAAATACAGTATAGGTTTTCCAAATACTGAGAAATAAGTAGTGCTGAAAACCAGGTGCTAATCTTATGTACTTATATATGAATGGGGTTTTTTGTTTGGTTGGTTTTTTTATTGTTAACACTTCAACTAAAGGAGTTTTTATTCCAAATGTTGATAGTTAAAAGGTTAGTTCAAGTTGAACTTTTTGTTGTTGACCGGAGCTGCAGGAACTTGTCATTTAGGAGTATTAGGAGTAAGCATAAAGAAAAGTATGACTTTTTTTTTTTTTACTACTGTTTTTCAACTGTAAAATTGAGTAGACTTTTTTTTAATGCTATGCTTAGGTAAACCCTGCTTTTGCCATCCTTGTTCTCTAGAAAGCAGGAGTGAACTTTACAGATAGGATCATAACTATAAATTGAGTCATTTACAAATTGAGTGAAATGTTAACAATTGATATTAGTATCCCCAGGATTGTTTTTTTTTCCCAGAATATAGTTGAAATGGGCGAAGATTGACAAGTTTTTCGTAGAAGGCCTTATGGGAAAGATCCCATTTTATCTTGAATCAGCCTATCTTGCCCAAGTGTTTCATTTTCCACCAGGTCAGTTATGTGCTCTGCCTTGCTGCAGGAGTGAGGGCTGGAGTCAGCCTGAGGAATTGGTCAGAAGCAGAGGGTAAAGCAGGATCATTACTTGTGGCAGTAGTGCAGACACAGCAGATCCCAGTGGCCCTGGTGCCACACAACGTCTTGAAACTGCTAAGACTTGACTGTTGCAAAGAAATGTGGTGGTGGTTTGGGTTTTTAAAATAATTGCTACCACTTCAGAATTAGACTACAGTCTAGAAATATGACAATCAAGCAAAGTTAATTAGATTCTCTTAAGAGACAGGTGGATCTGTGCATGCTTCTGAGACTTAACATGTGGTCATGAAAAGGTTCTCCCAAGCATCCTAACAAATACTGTGCTATGTGACTAGCATAAAAATCTCTGGAGCCTTTAGACAGAACCTGTATGTATGAAGTGCCAGTCAGCACCTTTTGCTTCACCTGCTAGCTTTTTGAGCTGAGCTGCTGTGTTTGAAGTCTTTAACTCAGTTCTTTAGCTGTTACTAGCAAACACACTTTTCTTGTTGTGGATCATCTTGTTCTGCCTTTGAAGCTTATAATAATACCCTTTTTGCATCTGTTCACGTCGTAACTGTTTTTCCTGGGTTACGCTTCATTTATCCCTAGTTATGGTTAGTAATGTGTGGCTTTTCTGTCCTCGTTGTTTGGGAGGAATTGAAGCGACACTCTGTGCTTATTTTAGTCATCCTGTGTTTGGTGGCACACTATGTGGTAACAGAGGTGTAATCTAGAACTTGTAACCCACTTTTTAATTTCTTTTAGTATGGGATTATTGAAGAATTTCTGTGTACTTAACAATGGGTGGAGGGTTGATGTTGGTATTTGCAGGGTAGGCAGATTTTGGTTTCCACTTTGCTTTACGCTTGGAGGTAGAAGGTGGTATATGTGTTGGAACTTTGACAGATTGTTGTTGAGGATTTTGTAGCCATTTGGGTAGCTCCAAGGCTGAGAGCCAGGCTAGAGAGTCAAGAGCCTCTTCCGAGAGCTCTGCTTCCAAATACAGATCAGCAGCGGAGGCAGAGAAAAGTATCTCATATACAGGAATTTCTGCAAAACCTCCCCAAAATGTTGAATTGAAATCAGCTCAGAAATCTGAAAGTAGTCACAACACACGATATTCATGAAAAGGTGCTTTATTTGTCAATCAGGAGTGATCAGGAGGTTTTAAGAGCAATGACTGTTTTGTGAATAGTCTGTATTTTCTGGCTTTGTCATGAAGTCTGGTAGTTTAGACCTTAAAAATGATGGGAACAGTGAAGGACTTGTGGAATTATTC
This sequence comes from Edolisoma coerulescens, assembly GCA_013397115.1. Classification (NCBI taxonomy): domain Eukaryota; kingdom Metazoa; phylum Chordata; class Aves; order Passeriformes; family Campephagidae; genus Edolisoma; species Edolisoma coerulescens. The sequence goes on along the minus strand of VWZW01000237.1, from coordinate 609,769 downwards.
TCTGCTTGAGACGCTGTCCAAAATGGCATTTATGAAGAAGCAAATGGGCATAGTCATACTTCAAGGAAAAACATTCCTGTATTTGTTCCACTTGTAATGCATTAGCTGAAGGATGGTTTCATTATATTCTGCATTCGTAAGTGTTACTTCAGTCATTGTGTGAAACAGAAGCAGTCCTGCTTAGGAATAAGTATTATTCTAAAAGGGTTAGGATCAGGACCTGTCCAGTGTTAGTGACAAGAGTATCAGAATTAGCTGGCCATTCACTGTGCAGCAGGAACAGGATCTTCTGTGCCTGCATAAGCCTCAGTTAAATAATGATGTTGGATACTGGTTATACAGGGCTTCCTTTGCGGGTGGAATTTGATACAGTTTTAAAACACGTACTCCACCCAGTTAGTAGCTTTTCTTGAATAAAGCTTTCAGAGTCCCTTGCCAACATGTTGGGACTCATGCTTCAAAAATTTGGATGGAAAGTTAACCATTTTTTGTTGGGTGTATCTTAATTTAGGAAGTCAGCAGCATGAAAATGAAAATGCACTTTGTTTCCGTTGCATGGATTGCACCACTGGTTTACAATTAGAGGTTACAGTTGGATTATAAAGGGTAATTCTCATCAGTGCATTGGCATTGTTGACAGTAGTGTATTAGGATACATCAGAATAGTAAGAGATGCTGGATCAAAGAAGTCATTGTTAAAAGCATGTTACAATGCTAAGCATTGTTGACGCATAAGTGTTCGTTCTGCTGGTTTGTGATTAAAATATACTGAACAGGAATGACATTGTGGAGGCTTGTTAATAGATTAGACTTGGGAGTTCAAAGTGAATTGTGTAGTACAAGTGCACATTGTGATCTTAACCTCTGGATGTTCCTTAATCAGCAGTATGCACTGGTCTTGAATAATGATGTTAATTTTGTAGTCAGTGTGTTTTATACAAAATAGAAAACTTCCTTTAGACAGTTTACATTACTGCAGTTTACATGACATTACTTGAATATTTGTGTTTCTTGTGTTCAGTTTCCTTATACTTGTAAAGGATATGAAATGTACAAGTTTTGAAATTTCCTGATTTTGCTTTTTTTCTTGAATGGTTTCAGTTCTGTTACAAAGTTCTCCATTCACCTGGAAAGTAATCTCTTCAAGAAATGTGGTTTAGGATAGGTACTTTAAGTAAAACTAAATCTGATACTTCTTGAGGGAAATTTAATTTATATTTTCTCCATATAAATTTTATCAACCATATGATTTTTTTTTTTAGTGGAAAAAATCTAATTGGAAACACAGGGATGGCTTACAGTAATAGATGTTGACTCCTGTAATGCCTTGGTAAATTAATTTCTTTAATGAGCATGAGTCTTGAAGATCAAGTAGTTGAATATTCTGCTATTCTTCAGAGGCAGGGTTAAACAAACTGCTATTCTGAGCTAATTGAATTATTTACCTATTAAAATAGAATTTGTAATAAGGTCGGAAATAGCAGTGAAAGTGTTCTCTTTATAAATGTTTAAGAATACTTCTAAAACTTAGAGGACTGCAGCTACTTGGTGCCTGGGTGTATTACTTTCTTATTATAGAATATATTTTTGATACTCATTATTTAGATTTTTTTTGATACTCATTATTTAGATTTATCATTCACTTGTTTGTTTGACCATTCAAAGAAGGTATCAATTCCATACAGTTTGACAAGGAGAAGTAGCATCTTGGTTACCTGCTGTACTGCAAAAGTCCTTGGCTTAAGAACACATCTGTTTGTGTTGTTTTAGTTCTTAGAAGGCATCTGCATAAATCTGATTTGCTGTAGGCGGGGGATGTCAGGTGCGTAGTAGATCCATAGATTTTTTTCTGCCCTCCCCCCCAGCGACCCATGTAGATCCCAGGCCATCACCCACTCAGGATGATTCATCTGTAGGTCAGCAGGAGAATAAATCTTCTGTCTTTGTCAAAAAGTATGCTCTATTTAGGAATTTTGGAGCTCACAAAATTCATAAAGAAATAAATGCATTTTCTTCTGAGGCTGTCAGACTTGTAAGTGAGCTGCCAGAGGGACACAAAAGTCAGTCACTGTTAGAATGTGGTATATGACACCTTTTCTTTTTGGCAAACTTCTCCTTCTGAAACAGCATAGATTAAAAATAAATGCAAGTGTATGAAATTGCTTTTTGTCGAAAAGAAAAGGTAAATACCCCAGTCTTATTTTTAAGGGTTTTTAAAATTCTTGAATAAACGCAAAGCGCAGAAAGAGGTTTAAAATACAAATGTGTTAAGTATTCTTGAGGCTGTTGTTGATCAGTTTCTGCCACCTTTTTCTTTTTCTTTCTTTTTTTTTTCCCCCTATGCTCTCTTACCTCAGGTTGGTAATTGTGATTATCATGCTAGTCACTTTGATGAAAAAACACTGTATTTCAGCTGTAGTGTCAGTATCTAGTTGTGGTAGGGGTGTGACAAAAGCTGTTTGGAGGTAATGTCTGTGAAAATACTATTTGCCAACTTTACCTAAGGAACCTGAGTCTTTCAGCAATTTTCTGGTCTTGATAACTCCTTGACTCCTGATAGGTTAGTGCTATTAGGCCATCAGCTGTGGGGGTTTTTTTTAAATACTTTTCTTTATTTTGTTGATGTGTCTTTATATAGAAGAATCTTTACAGTCAACATGTATTTCTAGATGCTGTGTTAAAATTGCTGGCAGAGTCTATTATTCTATACAAACTGAACAATCTGGCCCCTTGTTTTATTTATAAAGGTTCAATGTATCTTTGCCTGCCTACATCAATCTGCAAGGGAGTGTCAGAAAGGCCCCGCATTCGCCGAGCCGTGAGTTATCAATAACTTTTCAGATGTGTTAATGAATGTGGAACAAACGCAGTTATGTGTTTAAAAAAATAAAGATCCACCTCCTAAAAAGAAAAAAAAACCAAAAAGAAGAGCAAAACTCTTTACTGCAGTAGCAGGCGTGATTATAAAGGGATTACTCTAATTTTTAGTAGTGTAAGTATAACTAAGCAGAAAGGTTGCCCTCTAGAAAACCTATTGTTGAACTGCTTTGAAGCTCTTTGGTGTGTGGGTTACAGGTTTTAACTGTTGTATCCCACAGGCAAATTAAGCATGTGTTGTTTATGGAAACTTTTGTTTACTTAAGAATCTGAAACATGGCCCATCTGAAAATGTTATATATTAGCATCCTATACAGAGAACGGATATTTAAAGATCTGATTACGTAGTAGTAAGAAAGGCTTGACTAAAAAAATACAAGTTTTTTATTCCTCTCTGTTGTAGTTAATCTCAGTAACGAATATGGCTTCTTGAATTGTTTAATAGATTCAAATATAGGAGTTTAGAGTTTTAAATCATGAAGCCATAAAAAAAATTTTACTAACTGTGAAACGTATCTACACTCTTTAAAATATTTGATGAAATGGAAGAGGCTGCTATCTGAGTTCACTGTATGTCATTTTTTCTCCCAGCAGCCCTTCTTGCTTCAGTAATTCACCAGTAGGTTTTCAATGATAAGAGATCATATCAAATTATGTTAAAAAAAAAAAAGGCTGCATCCTTAGAGAGATAAAGGTGTTTTATCATGCCTGTGTCTTTAACAAGACGAGAGCCATTGCAGTGATCTCTCTTCTGAATTTCAAATAGTGACAATTGTGTTATGACTCAAAGGGAAACATGTTCAGCCCTCATCCCCAGAATTACCAGCTGGTTACTTTGTTCTGAAGACTTCAGGTCTTGCTCCAAGAAGGGGTTATTTAACCTTGCAGTTGGACCTCAGTGTCTGGGCAGGTTGATGCTTCTGCTGATGCAGGAGCTGCAACCTGCCACTATGAAGATATAATTAAGATGTTCCAGCCCAACAAAGAGCATGTAGAAGAGAAAAGAAAAAAGGTTTATCATATGGAGATACACAAACACCTCTAAAATATTTTGCATATAGGCTATGCCCGTGTGTTTGACTGATCTTTTTTTTCAGGTTTGTAAGCATTTAAAATCATTCTTCTGCCAACTCTTTATGCTACCCATCAGATTTTAAAGGGTGCATTGCATCCAAGAGCAAAATCATAAAAAGAGTATCAGGTGGGATTTGGTGAAGACTCAATGTGTATCATTTTGTGTTTATGAGGCTGCTTTTATATGCTAATCCTTGCATAGAAATACATCACTATTTCATGCAAAGTCTGAACAGAGCATTATATAGCTCATTTAACAAATGCTATTGTATCAAAGTGTTTTTAAGCTAATACTGACTTTCTGGTTTCAAGCACTTTTCCTGCTGCATTTTTGAAGGGGAAGTGTGAGAGGATTTTTAAATAGCATTCTAGAGCATTAAAACACACATTTGTGGTTTTGGTGTTATTTGGCAAAGAAGCATAGAGTGTTTTAAGCTGTAGTTTCCGTAGACCTTCAGTGTGTGACAGGGCACTGTTAATGCTTTGCATGTAACCTGCAGAACGTGTCTGACTGCCGCAGATTTCTGACCTGCAATGTGCTGATTTCTATACTGCAGGTGACACGACCCGTCAGCGCATCAAATTCAGTGACGACAGAGTGTGCAAGAGCCACCTTCTCAACTGCTGCCCTCATGATGTGCTGTCTGGAACTGTATGTAGCTAAATCTCGTGTTTTATTTAGATAAGCATGGGGAAATTAAATTATATTTGTTCTTTGTAGTATCTTATTTAATTTCATGGTTTTCAGTGACTGTCTAGCGCTCTCTGGTAGTTCAGAGGCACTTTTATAGACAACTAATTTTATGAGTTCTAAAGTTAGTTTTTAGAATTCTTCTGTTCTATATGTTAATTATTACTTAAATTTTATTGTTTACTGTAACATGAAAAGCCAAATAACGTTACCTACGTGAACTGCACTGTAGCAAAGTGGCCTTAAAGTGGTACAGTTGCAAGTAATAGAAAGAAATAAAATACATTGTATGCATAAGTTACGAAGTTACTTTCTTAAAAATTTATGTTGTAGTGGGAAAGTATTCCACAGATTTATTTGTATAGAGAAGTACAGAGATTTTTCTTTCTTCAGAAATATTTTAATGAAAATAATTGAAAGTTCAAATAATTACATTTCTAAAAATTGAGATAAGTTTAATATGATAGTAACACTTACTGTACAATATCCAGTTACTGTGCCATTGTCATAAATTCTAGAACAATTTTTAAATCTCCATTTATGGTGTATTAGTATCTTGTTTGACTTAGACTTTTGTGTACTTTATAGTAGAAATTGCACTACCTGAGCATAGGAAACAAGGGGTTTTGACACATACCAGTAGCTTTGTCAGTGTGCTTGTACTTTCCCTTGTGGTCCATGTTTAGAGTAGCTTATTTTTTGTGAAAAGCAGATGAGTAATGTTTCATTAATTATTTAACCTAATGTTTGACGATGTTAGAATAATTAATAGTAGAGAGATGTAGTATGATGATACAAGGGAGTCCCACTTGCCTACTGTTCTTAATGCTGCTAGGGTAGCTTATTTCACTGATGTTGGCACATTTTGTTATCCTTTTGCACTGGGGAAAATAAGCACTGGAAAATCTGTCTGAAGGATTATTTGAAGTGGTATTGTGTATCAATGTATATATAGTTTTATTTTGAACTGGTTTGTGCATTATTGCCCCAAAAAAATGGGAGGAAAGGAAGAACAATGTGTTTCTTTTCACCCATCTGTTATGTTGGATGGTGTTTTGGTTGTGTAGTGAGCAAAATAACTCCTGCTTGGGGGAGATTTGGGACATACCAGTATGCTGTAAAAACATACAAAGGCATTGGTCATAATCCACAAGAAGAGACTTGTCAAAGATTCGTTTGGCAGCTTTTCATTGTGGTCCAATTTCTGTAAGCAAAGATTTCTAGAACAGCTGCAAGTAAGAAATGTTTATCTTTAGAACTGTAAAAGTCGTAGGTGTCATGCAGTAGTGCCTCTTACATTGCAGGTCAGTCATGTAGGCTGGGGCTGACACAGTTTAAATCCTTGCTGGAAGTTCTCATCAGCCTCATACCAGATTCTGCTGTGGCTCTTGGAATACTAAACAAAACTGCTTCTTTAGAGAATATCAGTCTTTTCCTTCCTCTTGCAATTAGTCATCCTACCAGAAAATGTCTTCCACAATGTAAATCTGGGTCCAGAAAAACAGTGACTAGTTTAATCCTTTTAGTGGGAGTGGTAGAAAGGGGGCTCAAAAGAGTCAGGCTTTACCTGGCCCTTGTGATGTTCTGCTGTTTACCTGGTTGTAGATTTGCAGGAACAAACCTTCTCTCTTAACAGCAGTTTTTAAAAGGGCAGGAAGCATGGAGTCTTACTGAACAGTTTGTTACTGATTTAGAAAATGATGGTGAAGTTTTCTCGAGAGTTTTGATAGGAAGATTTTGATGCATCTTCACATTCAAGATCTATAGGTAACAAAAGTTGAGTGACTTTTTTTTTAACTCAAGTCTCTGAATGCTCCTGAAAGAGTAAGTTCTCTGGGGATATTTTATATTTTGTGAGGTTAAGTCTCTGCATTGACTAGGTTATCAGTAAAATACTGGACATGAATTGCCATTTTTTTGTGTGTCACAAAATGATCCACAATTTCTAGGTGCTGCACATTACTGTTCCTGTTTGCAAAATGCAGACTTCTGTATGTTTCTAGTCCACTCACTCTTTCAAAAGCATTCAAGGAGGACATTCAGAGATAACTCAAGACAAATGAAGTGACTCATATGAGTAGGCCCTGTTATTTTAGTATGTTCTTTCCCTTAATGGCCAAATTCCCAAAACTCTGCAAAGGCTTTGATTTCTCTTGACAATAAAAAGCCATGTTCCTCAGGTTGCAGTATGTATTGGTAAAGGTAGTGTGTGTATACTTTTTGTTTAGGGATTTTATTTATGGATATGTTTTTGTGCTACTCAGTTTCTGGGTTTGTAGACTTGGAAATTTCAAGTCAAGCAGTCAGAGGTGTCTCTGCCTGGTGGAGGTGATTTTGTGTTGGGTTCTGGGGAGAGATAGGTAGAGTGTTGGTTTGGATTTTTTGTGGCCTTATTCTAAGGGCAGTGGGAATAATGGGCTATGTGGAAACCATATGTAGAATACTGAGTCTCAGCAGCAAAAATGCAAAGATAAAACTGTTAGCATCCTCTTTCAGTTTATTAAATTCCAAATCTATAATGCTCTGTGGTTATCGTTTTATTTGAAATGTGTTCTGAAGTTTGTGTGAGGCTCATAGTAAACTAATTGGTAATATCACAGAAGTTGTATTCAAGGTTGTAGAACAGTGTCTGTTTAGAACTTGCTTTTGGCAATGCCTCTCACCAAAGCTATTTTTCTAACTGTCACTTCTACACGTTTTGGTGCTCTGCTTTTTCGTGATGATCACTTGGACACCAGTTCACATACATAAGTCAGTGGTTTAAGAGTTTGCTCATTCATTTTGAGCTGAAAATTTTAAAATGAGAATTTAGTAAGACTTTGTAAACCCTGGTTGATGAGACACTGAATAATTTGCCTACTTCTAGCAAATTTTTTTTTTTTTCCTTACAAGGTTAACACTGTTACTTTTATCCTTAATGGTTGCTGATAAGACTTTTGGGGTTTTTGGTTGTTTTGGTTTGGGGTGGGTTTTTGGTTGTGGGTGTTTGGTTTTTTTCATTACAAAAATGTTTGTTTACCCATAATATGAGATTGGGACTGAAGCTGCATATGTAGGAGTCAGATGGCTCCCCTGTAATGGTACGAACCTGTTAAGCAATGTTCTCTGGATGTAAGTAAGGTCTGTGCTGTCTTCTGCAGGTTTTCCCTATCTTTGTATGTTTCTGAATGAATAGCAGAGTACTAATGAAAATGACAAGGTGGGAAGATTTAAAACTAACACCTTTAATAAGGCTATTATTAAGTACCAATAGTTGTCCTGAATAGTTGTAGTAAGCCAGTAGCTGTCTTTGAAAATCCCAACACTTCTGCATCAATCTGGCTCTCTTATCAGCTTGATTATGCATCCCAGATGAAAATAGTTTCACAAATACTATATGTGGTCTTGCAAACGATAGTTGAGAAACTCCTGTCGGCTCAGTGAATTAACTTTGCATTTATGTGTATTTGTTGAGAAAAATTACTTCTTGCATTTTATTTGTACAGACCTCAAAGTGTGCTCTATTGGCTCACCCTGCCGTTAAGCATATCTTTAGATGCTCCTAAATTTATTGCGTGCAGCTCTTCAGGACTCTTACTGAATAAAACCACATTAATCAAGACCTTGGTTTAGCAATATACTTGAATACATGATTAACTTTAAGCTTATTAGGAGTGGAATTCAGCTCCAGATTAAGACATCTAAATTTAGATTTCAGATGAGGAGCTAGGTGTTGAAGTTTGCACTGAAGTCAGAAGGTACCTTAGGCAGTGGGGCCTAGAAAAAGATGCAGTTCACCTGCCCGTGGATATCCCTCGCGAGGTGGGCTGAATCCATTTAGGCTCACTGAATGTACTGTCTGTATCTCCTTTTACTGTGTAAGAGAAGTTTGGGTAGTTCACACGTGTGCAGATAGGTGTTAGTGAAGAGCTTTAATCTGTAGTTGATTTGTTTACCGGTAGTCCCATTGGCTCTGGAACTATTTGCATGCTTAAGACTTGTGTTTTGGGGTGTGACTGATTTTATTCTGTACTTCTAGAAAAAGCATTAGAAGCTGTTAGAAGGCATTGTGTCTGAGGGTATCCGCTTTTCAGTTCAGGGCTGATTTGATCATGTGAACTGCTTCAGCTTAGCAAATCAAATTAAATTAGGCTTGCATAAACTACCTCAGTTTGTAGCCTTCAGCCCAGTGGTGATGAATTGTGAAGTGCAGTGTTGTCCTCTCAAGTGATCATGTCAGGCTCTTGAAATGCATTCTTAATTTCGTTGACCAGCACCAGCAAGGTCAAGTGATTGCACAACATTCCATTTTAATGGGTTTAATTTATTGCAGTGAAGGGGGGAATTGTTACTTTCTGCATGGTTATCAACTTCAGTGTTAGTATATTTTATAGTCAGGCTATAGGAACAAATACTATGTAAACACTGAAATACCTCATTTAATAATAAGAAAGACTGCTGCTAATTTTGGTAGTGTAGATCTATTCTAAGAAGTTGAAGTCTTGAGAAGTGAGAGTATGGTTACATAGAGAAATGTCTTTTAAAACGTATTATACTTCAGAAGATTCCTGGAATTCAGTGGTTACTAAGGACTTCAGTTTAATAATTTCTGCATCTTTTTTGCTCAGCATTTCTTTCCTGCTAGTGAAGTCCTATAAAAGTTAACTGTTAGTGGAGCCAGAGGACTTAAATCCTCTTCTAAATATGTGTTGCTTACAAGAAAGGATGGGCTTTATTACAAGTCTAGAAATCTGTTCAAAACAAAACTGGTAGTGCAGCTGAAGAATGAGTTCTATAATAAGGAAGATCTCAGCAAAGAGTCTATCTTCAGTTTCTTTTTATCAGTAGTAAGTGTTCTCATACAAACTCTAGTAGTGCCTTGACAGTTTGGTAAAGGAAGAGATCTGGTTCCTCCAATATCAAGCTTTCAGCAATGTCAGATCTTTCTAAGCAAACAAACAAACAATTCTCCTCTTGCTGAATGTGAACTGCTTTGCTATCTTTATAGCTAGAAAGAAATATCTACATAAACACTGCCCAGAGTATCTTCTTTCAAAAACCTATCAAGGATATCTGCTGTTTTTAGAAGCATTTGATAGTTTGTGCTACTGTGTCACACTTGGCTCAACATCAGCCCTTTCTGCTTTAAGTACCCTTAGCTTTTCTGTGCTCTTTCTGCAGTCTGTATAGAGTATATTCAGTAATCAAATTTCTGATGTCAAAGGAACATGTAGCAGTTGTAAAAGTGCCAAAATGAGAATTTTGCTGTAGGTAGCTCAGGATCTGAAAAAGAAAAAGGGGGAGGAAACCCCACCTTAATTTCATGTTCCATAAACAACATCACATCAGAGTTTAGTTTCCAATTCAGTTGTCAGCTATTCAGAGTGCACATTTATTTTGCACATAAACTCTATAGATTCTCTATTGCCAGATCCTTGGCCAGCTCTTCCTTGTCAACTCATACTTAAATCATGTGATAATTTTTTTTTTTTTGTACCTGATTTGATTTGAGCCGTGCTATGCAAACTAAATGGAAGTAATCCCTATTTCTTTATTATACCAAAGGCATTCTGTCTATTTTGTGGATGGGATGACAAAAATGAATACTAAATCATTTCAATATGAAGTTTTTTAAACCTCAGCTCTGGGAAATCAAGGAGCTTTAATTGCCTGTCTAACACTGAGAAATATAGGGGTTTTTTTATTACAGAAAATGGTCAGCAAGTACTAGAAGGCACTAGTTTCTTAAGCAGAATTCAGCAATAACAAAAGGACTCCTGATATCCTGCTTTGTATGTGGTTACCTAGACTAATCTTCAGCAATAAATTTCAGCTGCAGTAAAGAGTCTCCAAATATATAGGCTTTTCTTCAGGTTTTAATCTCAGTAAAAGTGCAGAAAACTGCAAGAAAAAGCATGGCTTAGCTTACTCAATGAAATTTAGTCTAGCCTGGGGACTTGGATGTTTTCACCTTTCTTTGTGTTGTTCATCTGAACTCCTCTGTAAATCACTTTTAAGTAAAGTAAGTCTGTCTGAAAGTCAGTGTAGTGACAGTGAAAAAGAGTGTAAGTTTGTTCTTTTTAAGCCTTCCATTAACTCAGTGTCTCAACATGAGTCTCCCTCTTAGCCATCTTCTGTTTCAAATGTGATTGATCTTTAAATGGCTGACTACTAATGCTTGTTCTTTGCCTCTGGGGGGGAGGGCATGTCTTGGCACCAAATTGCAAGGTGGACTTGTGGAAAAGGAAAATAATGTGTCTTACTGTATCTTCTGTCCATTTTCATCTGCTGTCCATCTACTTTGCAGCTACCCATATTATACCAGGTTATAATACAAGCTGTTCTGTGCTTATTGAGGTTCTTGGCAATCATGATCCAGCATAGACTTTTGACAGTAATGAATCATCCCCAAGATGAGTTGTCTTTGCCTGATGTTGCAGAACTTCCACCAGCAGAAGCGCTTTTTAGCCTGTTTTTGCAATTAATATGCAAACTTATTAAAAAGTTTTAAACATGGTGGGGTTTTTATATCTCTCTACATTGGGGTTTGCTCATAGAACTCTTATGAAAGACATTTAGTAGTAATATTTCTGTGAAGACTTTCAAAAGGTTACCCAGGACTAGTATAGGCTGTTTTAAGGAGCAGTTCCAACAATTATGTAATTTCTTCAGCAGCAAAACTAATGATAAAGAATCCTTTTCTCTTGTACCTCCATGTTCTTGCTCCGTCTGTTATGCCATGTGAGTATTTAGAAGGCAGCCCTGTTGGGTCAAATGGGGGAAGTGGAGCCAAAATTTCTTGTTAGATTGAAGCATCTAACAAAAAGGAATCCTCTATAACCACTCCTTGTCCCTCAAAATTTCCACTAACATTACTGAAGGTTTTCAACAGCTTTTGAATTTGCTATCTTGATGCTGTAGGAGACCCCAGCTTCTTAAGTCCACTACTATGTTGTCCCCTACATATTGTCAGCACATTGTGTGGCTGCCCAACAGGCTGGACAAAGGCACACTGCTGAAAAATTTGCCTCTCTGTTTGGTTTGCTAAGATATTTTTTACCCAGTCGGTACCCAGATTGTGTTGAGCAGCACAGACAGATGTGCCAGCATGGAGTGGCACAGCACAGGGATAAGGGGAGGGCAGAACGTTTCTCAGTAGTAATGCTGGCTCAGACTAAGTACCATCCTTTCAGGCTTTGGATTTTCAATTCCCAGTAAGAAGCAAAGAAATCAGAAAATGTACTGTTTTGTGGAGGTTAAGTCCAACCCAAACAGAGAGAAAAGCATAAAACACATGTAAAGTGAACAGCATGTCATGGTAGTGTTACATGGACTATGGGGGTTTTTAGTGTGTGATGGAATTTTATTTCATGCATTTATTTAAAGTGTATGCAGATTGCATCTTAAAATAGCGAGGGTTTTTTTGCTGTGGTGGATATGTTTCAGACTTTTTGTCATTGTATTCAGACCCATTCAAGTGTGTCACTAGCCTTATCTATGCATTTTTAACTTTAGTGTTTCACTTCAGACAGGCTTGGCCTTGAGTTTTACAGTTTAGCCTTAAAGACCTTATTCAGTACCAAGAGATGAATCAGCATAAAGTCGATCTTTTGACAATTTTAGGGTAATTTTTAAGTGTCTAATTTTCAGATAATTTTAAAAAGTTCTTTCACACTGGTCTCCAAGTACTGAAGTACTTTCCTGAAAAAAAGCTTCAGTTTAAATAATGTCAGCATGACTTGGAAAGAGACATCTATAATACATTGCTCAGCTTCAAGGTCTTTGTGGATCTGCATCAGTTAACAAAATTGCTGAGGTCCTGTATAGCTGCAAAAGGAAAAGCTGATCTTTTCCTTTATCATTGCAGTCAGATGCTCCCTATTGCAATCAAATGTTTTCCGGAAAACAGATTTAGGGTGGCTGAAGGGGATTTAAATAACTGCAGTTTATAAAAAGCCTTTTCAAGTTCAAAATTCTTTATTTTAACGATGCGGGGTTTTTTCTCTATCTGAAACTTCTATATTAAAGAAACCAACGGCTTCCATAAAAATTAATGGTTTCATTGGAGGTCTAAGTAAAAATTTGAGAAGACTAAAATAATTGGGTTTTGTTTATTTTACTATACTTGTGAAGCTTGGATTGTTTACTTCAGTCTAAGTATTTTATTTATCAAAAACAAGCAAACAAAAACCCAACAAAACCCTCACTCATTTGGCTTGCAGCACTTTCTGAGTTAACACTCATCTTCTGTTTACAAAAGTCACAATGGAAGTTATTAATTATTTTAGGTTTGGGTTTAAAATTGTTAGTTAACTACAACAGTAACAGCTTTTTCCATCAGAGTTCAGTTTTCATCATGTGCTTTCAATGTTAAGAAAGGATTAATTCTTCTTAATATTAAGTGATCAGTGCCAGGAGCAGACTTAACTGAAATTGCTGGTTTTAAATGCTGTAAATCAATCACTTCAATGACTCTACATCAGCCTGTGCTTTTGCAGAGAGGTTGCTTTGGGTTTATTCAATTTCGTATCCATTATAAATTTGTTGGGGGGGAGGGGGTTGGTGGTTGTTTGTGGGTGGAGTTTTTTCATTTGTATTTTGTCAAGTGCACATTGCTCTTGGGTCACCAGACTTGCCGTGAACAGACTGAATTAGAATTTCTTATGCTGTATGCTATGCAAAATTCAATTTAAAATCCGTATTTGTTACCTAATAAGATTCTGGGCACTCTCCTCAGTGGCATTGTATGCAAGATCAGTGATGCAGCCTACTTACTTTTTATGCTCATGTTTCCTTCCTGCCCTTTCTAGAATGGTTTTAGATTACAAGTGGAATATCTGTCCTTTTTCTTCCCTGATTCTTGAACATACTCCACTCATCTTCACTCATTTGCAAAATATTTAGCAGGGATTTGATTTTTGGTTGTCTTACTTGAAATGCTTCAAGAACATTTTTTAAGCAGCACTTACAGTGGTGTTGTGGTTGTAGCTCTTTCAGGTGATGAATATAACTGAAACACATTATCATAGAGTGTGCAGACAGGTTCAAGTCAAAAATTTGACCATTTAATTGCCAGTTATTTTCATGGAACTTGGCTCTGCTAAACTGTTTTAAGTTCAATACATGACGTTCCATTTTAGTCACTTTTTTTAACTTTTAGTAAAACAGCATTTTTGCAGGACATTAATGATATTTTGTAATGCAAAGAGCTATCATGATAAGTTGCTCATTCTCTCTGCTTCTATTATTTCTTGATTTGTTCATGTCTGTCAAAAGACTTATCATCTTACAGCTTTGTTAAATTCTTATGCCCACAGAGGAGATGACTTGCTTCAGGATATTTGACTGTTAAAGAAAATCATGCTAGCCTTATTCCTTGTAACACTTAGAAAAGTTAAACCACATTGCCTTTGTCTTTTCAGAGAATGGACCTTGGAGAATGCCTGAAAGTGCATGACCTGGCATTAAGGGCAGACTATGAAATAGCATCCAAAGATCAAGATTTCTTCTTTGAGCTTGATGTATGTATTTTGTCTTAATGATGCAGAGAAAGCATTAGTCTGGGTACTTAGGTGGATAAATTGAACAGCAGATGTTAAGTTTTGGTACAGACTGAAGGAAGGCTTCTGAAAAGCAATTTTATAAAGAGGCAGAAAAACTCTTGGCACGGTTACATGAAGATACTTGCCTCTTCATGACTATAGGCTAATTTGTGTGGTAGTCATCTCTAGGTAGAACTCTTAACAGCCTCTTAGAGTATCATAAACCTGAGTGCTGTCTTAGTGTTATCAAATAGCAAGCAAATGTTAAAGCTTTGTATGCTTTGAAGAGAGTTTTAAATTCTACACTTAATGAAAGTAATTTTGTATTGGAGATAACAAATCATACACTGTGTCTCCATACACTACAGTTTGTTTTGAACTCCCTACTAAGAAGTTAGTCTTTGCTAGGACAAAAGGGTTTGGGTTTTTTAATTGTTATTTGAAGGGATGGTTAATATACTTAATAGCTTAAAATCCTAGTGAAAAAAGTTTCAGTATTGCATGTAATGGCTGGATGAAGTGATCCGGAATAGCCTTTCAAGAATTTTATTGCCTACTAGAAATACTACTACTTCTTCGAGATGACTTAAGACAGATTCGCTTCCAAATTTCTGCAAATACTTAGAAACTATGACAATGTGTAGACTATATTTTTTAAACCATTTGTATTAGTATGTGTGATTAGTCAGCGTAAACTGGTAGATTATTGTTTCACTAATCACTAATAAAAACTTGTGAAAGCGAAGCTTTAATAAACTTAAGAAGCCTTACAGCTAATGAAATACTTATATTCTTGACAGCGTTGATCCTTGTTCTTATTGATGTTTTAGGCAATGGACCACCTGCAGTCATTTATTGCAGACTGTGACCGGCGAACAGAAGTGGCTAAGAAAAGACTAGCAGAAACCCAGGAAGAGATCAGTGCTGAAGTTGCAGCTAAGGTAAGCATGTCAAACTAGTTACTGCTGTCTTTTTGAAGGTCAGTCTTTCTAAGGAGCCAATTTCAAGTTTTGGAAATATATCAAATCTGAAAATTCATACTGAAGAGAGGGGAACAGTAATACATTTTCTCTGTCCTTCCTAAAACTGCTTTTAAGGCACAGAAGAGAACACAGGGAAGAGACCTCTCTGATATTTTTGACCTCAGGAAACTTGATTCTGAATCCATGCTATAGAAATGTTAGTAATTCTTACACTTTTTGATCCAAACTTCATCCATAAAGTAAAGAAAAATCGATGTACTTTTCTCTACATCATTTTTGAATGAAAAAAAACCCTGTCATTTTTCTGCACATACATGCAAATTCTAGGAGGAATGGTTGTACAAATACTAATTTTCTAAGACTGGTATAGACAGCAGTGTGAATTACTTGAAGTTTTCTGAACTAAATCCTTTCCTGGAATTGTACATAGGCTTGGTAACTCAGCCTTTTTCTGTGTTTTTTTGCAGAGAGGCGTTTTCTGTTTCACTTTTACTCGGAGAAGTTCTCTCTGCATGTTTCTTTAAATTCTGTCCTTCCAATTTTGCGTATCATAACTCAGCAGTAGATCAGATTGTTCTCCATAATTAAAAGCATTTCCTGCGTTAAGCCTTTCCTTGTCTTTCAAGGCTGAAAGAGTTCATGAATTGAATGAAGAAATTGGGAAACTGTTGGCCAAAGTAGAACAGCTCGGAGCTGATGGGAATGTGGAAGAATCTCAAAAAGTAATGGATGAAGTGGAGAAAGCTCGGGTAAAGAAGAGAGAAGCAGAAGTAAGTTGATTGTGTAAGGCTTGGGAGATGGAGAGGGCAGGGTCAAGTATTAAATTGCTTGGCCTCTGTGTGTAATGCAAGACATTTCTGTCACTTCCTTAGCTAATTGCTTCATATAAAACTAAAGAAATTGCTTTGTGGCACCCTGTACAGTTAAAGTTTCTACCCTTCAATACACTCCTATACTATTAAAATTATACTTCCTTCCACAAATGGTGCATTTACCTTTGGCTGTATTGGTCAGTATCTGTGGACACTACCTTTGTGTCTCTGATGTTTGCACTGATCTGGTTTGGTCTCACAGCTCTTGGCTGTGGCAACCCTGTTGTAACTTCATGCTGTGCTGATGTGACTCGTACTGGAAAGCTTTGGTGAAGTGGTCCATTGTCTTCACTAAAAGAGAGCTCATGTCTTGTGTATCAGGAAAGTCAAAATGATCCTTGTAATGTTCAGGTGACAAAACTGACCAAGAGCTTTTCCATATTGTGTTACACAAAGATTCTGAAATTTCTAGAAACCAATATCTGCAGTTGTTTCCATAGTACCAGAAGAATTGCTGGCAGTCTTGCTGGTCTGTCATCTCAATGTCATTAGGTAAATTTTGCTCAGATAATGTGTTTAATTAGTGTCTAAAATGTAGATAGATTTCTCAGGAAACTAATACTGTTTTAAATGGGGTTCAGAATTAAAGCTGGTGTAGTGTTTTCATAATATGTTAACATAGTAATCGTAGTGTTAATGTGTATTCATTGTTGTACATGAAAAAGTTGTTCATCCTTCTATATAATATAATCTTAGCATAGTAATTGACCCACTTTTTTTTTAATTTTCAAAACCAATTGCTGATGTCCTGCCTTTAAATATGTTCCGTTTTCAGAATAAGGAAACATGCCTCATATCTTAATGAGGCAGTTGATTTATGAATAGTGTGAATTAACTAAAAGGTGTTCTGGTGCACATTGAATTTGGTTATTTGTAGTGTATCTTTGGTAAAGTGTCATCTTTGTGTTTACGTGCATTAAGAAGTAACAGCAAATGCTTTTTTTTTTTTCCTAGGAAGTATACAGGAATTCCATGCCTGCCTCCAGCTTTCAGCAGCAGAAGTTACGGGTTTGTGAAGTGTGCTCAGCTTATCTTGGTCTTCATGACAATGACCGACGACTTGCTGATCACTTTGGAGGGAAACTACATTTGGGATTTATTGAAATAAGAGAGAAGCTTGAGGAACTCAGGGTAAATCATTCTTACATTTTTTTGTGTGTGCTCCTACTTAATTATTTGCCAAGCAACCTTAATGGAATATTTCTTTCTGGGTGTGTGAATTTTTTTCATATCACTTTAAACTTTTGGATTTCATTAGCCTAAAAACACTAAACGTTCTAATTTAACATCAATTACCTGGATAGATTTGTAAGATGACCTCTTTTGCACTGAGGTATATTAAAACACACATTCAGAGTAATGCATCTTGGGAACAAAGAGCTTGAATCTACTTGTAAAATGGAGAACTATATTTTGAACGAACAGCAATGTTGAAACATACTTAGCAGTCATAGGAGATAGCCAAATGAACTTTGCTTTTAGCCAGATGATTGACTAAAAGTAAAAGGAGACTCTTGAAAATACAGGACCATGTAGTAAGGAGGATGATAACACTTCGAAAAGCTTTCCAAAAAATGTAAAGAAATTACTGGAACTCAACCTGCTGTATGGTGAATGACTAAAACTCAATTTGTTTATTTTAGCTGGACAAAAATTAGGAAGTGACTTTGAATAGATTCCAACAACTCAAGGCTGTAGCTATCCAAAGTGGGAATACAAAATTATGTATATCTTTAAGTCAGAAATAATTGTTATGGGGAGGTTGCATGTTCTCTATAGCTTGAACATTTAAAATCCAGTTGGAATATTATAACCTATCTTGACCAGAAATCATATCTGGTAAGAAAGACACTGGAATGATATTCTGGACTTCTAGTGTTCAAGAGGATGGATTTGAACAGTGATGCCATTTATGACCTTAATGTACAAATTACTGAGTTCACAGCTCAATTAAGCATTTTAACTGTAGAAATCACTGAGGACAGTAGCTAAATTGGTTGAAGCCCTGAAAGCAGAAATTGCTGCTACTGGATTTGAATAAATTGACTTGGTTTATGTTTTGTAATATTCCAGCTATCTTGCATGGATACTGTGACTTACCCTTCAGAGAGCCCAACTCTTTCTGTTGATGATGTTGGCAATCTAGGCTCCTAAATATAGCTGGTGTAACTTAAATCTTAGATGCGTAGAACAGGTCATGTGTGCTTCTTCTCATCCCTCCATGAAATTATGCAAAGAGTCACTTGAACAAGAAACTTTGCTTGTAGTTAAATTGCTGATGTTGTACAAGGAAATATAGGTATAATTTGACATAAAGGGTTGAAATAACTGATTATTTACTCCATTTGGAAAAAAATATGCATGGATAACTATTTCACATTCCCAAAGCATCAATAAATTAAATCTTTCGAAATGCTTTGCTAACAAAGGAAGAAAACAATAACTATCCCCTCCTTCCTCAGAGCTCTCCTCAGAGATCTAATCAAGATGCTGCTGGGGCAATTCCACCTCTCAGAAGAAGGTCTTTACAAAGAGTTGAATTTCTTGCATCATGTCCAGAAGGTGGCAAGACTTGGGTTTGGCCAGATCTCCAGTTGTGAGTTCCACACCTGAGGGCCCTCTACTGAGCGTGCCTTGTCCCCAGTAGTAGTGAGTTCACCCTGGGGGCTATCAGCTGAAGCATCTGCTCTAACTTTGTCCCACAGTCACAATACAGAAACAAGTAGCCTCAAAACTTAGGTGTCGGCCCAACCAAGTCCTTTAAGAAACAATTAGCTCTCCCAGGTCTGATTCCTTTCTGCCTTTCCCTAGTGTCCAAAGTGTGATAGGATTGGCATGGAAACTCTCGCATTAAAGGCATGACTTACGGTTCTGAATTCCCCTTTATTAAAAACTTAATATTTAACTCTGCATATTTCAGGTCTTCGTGTAACACCCACATGCAGCTCTTCTGCAATAACTTCTGTTTCTTCAAGAAAAAAAAAGTATATACTGAGGAAGAGAGTGGGAATAATACACACAAGGGAAAGGGGTTATGCCTGAGGGAAAGAACCGAATGTTAACTGTCTAGATTATTCTTATAGCACCTTCATGTGAGAAATTTTTAAATACAACTTAATATATTCTTTTGCTTTTAGAGAATTGTGGCTGATAAACAGGAGAAACGAAATCAGGAACGTCTGAAACGCAGAGAGGAGAGGGAAAGAGAAGAAAGGGAGAAACTAAGGAGGTAGGGGTCTGTTTTAATTGCATGTACATTATGACCTATTTATGCTTAATAAGAAAACTCTGATGTAGTTCATACACAATTCTAAATTTGCAGAACTACAATAGTTTGCATTCCTTGGAAACTTACAGGGATTGATATGGAATTTCATTCTAAATCTTAAAACATGGAATTGTTTTCATAAAAAGCCTTTTTAAAGCTACTGCTAGTATTGTCTCTACATATTTCCAAAAAAGGGTCTTTAAATTAGGTAATTTGCAGGTGTGTACCTTGTTTTGAGACCTGACAGATGTGAGCTTACACACATATGAGCTCCTTACATCTCTTAGCAATTTTCTTCATAGATGTTAGAAATCTTCCTTATTGGAAGTAGCTGAATGTATGATTAAGGAAAGCAATTCCCTGTTCTTGTATGAAATAGTGGCTTCCAGGCCTTGTGGGGCTAGAGTGAAATGGAACCTGAGCCGCAGTTCTCTGGACATCTTAAAAGTTTCAGAGGTTAACAGTGTAAATTTCTGAAATCTGTTGCAGTCTGGTACTATTGGCCTGTCAGGGAATAAGGGAATACTGACTTCAACTGTAAGCTTTTTCTGTGGGAGGGATGTGAGATAAGAAGCTGGTTAGATATTTTTCTGGGTTTCTAGTAGGGTAGTCTCAAAAATAAATTAAAAAAACCCCAACCAACACAAAACAGGGATGTGTTTCCTGATAAATGTGTTGCAAAAGATGTTGACACCAAATAAAAGGCCTTTAAATACGTGCTACTAAAACAAGAACTGCAATAACAGGTCAACTAGTCTGGTTTATTATTACTAAATTGCACTTTATTTGATAGTGAGATTCTCTTAAGAAAAATTACTATTTTCCATTTATTTCAGGTCCAGATCCCACAGCAAGCATGCCAAAAGGTATATAAATCTGCAGACAAGGAATACCAGCGGTGAAGTTAGCCTTTCACAAGCTGGAACATTTTAAGTTTGTCTAGCACTGTTAGTTTAAGATGTCCGTCTTTACAAACAAAGCTTTCTGTTACATAGTCATCTCTCTGTGTGTTTGTACACTATTTATCACCATGCTACTGAGTTTATACATCTACATCTATTTTGTGGCTACTACAATGCAGCTTCATGTCCCAACTAACACTTAAAACAGAGAATTGATTTTTCTTTACAAAAGCTTCTGGCTAACACCTTTTGGTGAAAGCCCGTGTTTTCAAAATCCTCAGGACCAGGTTAGCTCGCAGCAGATCACGCATGAATAGTATGAGTGTTCTTTCAAATCTACAGTTTAAGGCCAACGTTTGAGGTAGGATTGCAAAGTGATTTGGGGAAAAAAAAAATACTAAATTTGTATAGTGTTTAGAACCTTCCAGACTAGTTTTGTTGTTGTAGCTATGGGGAACAATATAGTCCAGTTTTTAAAGAATAGCCCAATTTTTAAAGAACATCATAATACATAGATTCTGGCAGATGATCCCTGTCACTGCATCATGAAGTTCTACAGCTTTGACTGATTAAGACACTATTTTAAAGTGTAAAGAAGTGGATTTTTTTCATATTTTTATTTGCTTTCAGGAGCCTGAATTGGCTATGCTGTAGCCATACAGTCACGAATTAACTATAAAATTGTCTGCATTAGTGAAAAAGGAGTTTGTAGCCTTTCTGATGTTGCTTTCCCCTGTCTGTTTGCCTGTGATCAGACACTGCAACGGCTCTGAACACTGCAGGCCATTCTCTATACAGATGTGCTTACACACAGAGTGCATAATGTTCACAGCACGCTGGTCAGAGTAGCTGGGTGAAAGCAGTGTGTGGTGTAAGCCCTCTCTGTTCCTAGATCTAGGTCCCGAGATCGCCGCAGACACCGGTCTCGCTCAGCCTCGCGGGAACGGAAGAGAAGGACTCGATCCAAATCCCGGGAGAAGCGCCACCGCCACAGGTCCCGCTCCACCAGCCGCAGCCGGAGCCGCAGCCATCACAGAAGCAGGCACAGCTCCAGGGAGAGAAGCCGAGAACGCAGCTCCAAAAAGAGGTACATGTTGTCCCAGAAATAAATGGCTTTTCCTAACACACGATGAGAATTTTCACACTAAATTAAGTTTATGCTTACCACTTGGTAATTTAAACACATTTTGAGTCTGTCTCAGATTTCAGTTACAGCTTCAGCATATTTATTATCTGACACACCAGAGTGATTTATTTTCCTCTTTTTTTTTTTTAATAACAATAACAGGGTTATATATTATTTCTGTTTCAAATGACTACTACAGAGTATTGATGTCAAGTTTCTTGCAGCATAGAAAGTGAAACAGCTGATTTTCATTTGAGCCCAGGGATATCAGCAGTAATCTTACTGTCATACATTCAGGTTTTCCCTTGGGCTCTTGTTCCCAACACCAGAGCCCATCTATTGTGTACTGCACCAGATGAAAACAAGTTTAGGTATGCCTGAAAATAAACTTGTTGCACTGCATCTGAAGATATTTACTTTGCAAGGACCTCTCATGGAAAGTTTACTGCAGGGGGCAGGCTGGGGCTGTTGCTTTTGAATGATTCAGTTGCTGTCTGCTCCTGAGGATTGGCTGGCTTATTTTACATGAATGAGGTGAGCATAACTTAAAAGAGTTGGGATTGCACAACGAGGCATTTGGTAGGGAGGTCTGCTCATAAACAGGATCCCTTTCTCGTATAGGTTACCCACCGGGGCGTACTTCGAGAGCAGTACAGTGATAGGGTGCCCAGTCTTAAAACCCTGAGACTGTTGACCTGCAAGAAGATAAAAGGTCAGGTTTTGAAGTGGCCACACATGCAGCTTATAGTTCCAATTGTTTCAGGAGTTAAATCATCGTTACTTCTGCGGGGGACTTGGGCACAAGATACTTGATTAACAGCTGTACTAACTCCAGGATGAACCTCTTATTTGGCATGTAGCTTCTCTTCTGTGACATGTAGTTTGTGGAATAGGGGTAGTGCCTGTGGATCTCAGTGGTCTTTGCAAGTACTAAGTCTTGCAGAACACTACATTGTAGGGAAAATAATCTTTCCAGATGAGCAACTAACATGAAAGGTCACTTCTTTGTAAGCTTACAAAAGGAAATTAGTAAAGGAGCATTTTGCAGACCTTAGTTTTGAAGCTTTGAGGTGAAGTGGCAGTAACTTTCTGTAAGTGGAGAGAGTACAGTCTCACTGTCCTGTCCTGTGTACCAAATTTTTTGACTAGGAAAAGATTGGTTAGCTTTATAGCATGCTGTTAAGATTTTCTGTAAAAGTCTGTATTAGAATATTTTGTGATTGCAGTACATGGTAAAATACAGATGCAGTGTTTCTCAACAACAGACCTAAGTGCACCTGTAAGGGAATGTAGAGGAGGATGTCTAATCCATTTTTCTCTCATACAGGTAGCTAATTTAATTTAAAACTACGTAGTTTGTTTAACAAAACAGGTCTTTCCTGGCTCCATCAAAAGCCATAAAGGCTTTGAAAATGCTTATTTATCAGAGTAAAATATCTAAAAAGAACACTACCTCAACCTTTCAAAGTCACACAAGGATTAATTCTTGTAGCAAAATATGATTGTAGAACAGATTCCAGATTCGGTTTGTATTTGTCATATAGTAGCCTCCCTTCCAGAATTATGCAAGTTAATTTCCCCCTGCTTTTAAGCAAAGTCCCGTTTTTAAACATGTTTTTTAAGTTTGTAATTTATATGTCTGAGGCTAGTCACTGTTCTTAAACTAGAGACTGCAGATGAGAAATTTCAGCTAAACTCCAGTTAATGCAAACTAGGAGGTGGAGGCTGAAAGTAAGAGATGTAGTGAAGCCCATTGAACTTAATCTGGGCTCTGTAATAAATGTAGATTAAATCCTACCTCAAAGTACTTGTCTTTTGAAGTGGCAAGTAGGAAAGGGAGAAGGGTAGAATGATTTGATGTCTTCTCATACACTTCTGTTTATATAAACCTAAAACTGGGTTGGAAAAAGAAGAAAAATATAAAATCTAAATGCTGTGTGATAGCTACCAATTCACATCTAACTCGAATTCTCCAATGCCCTGCACCTTCCAGATCCTCTAAAGAAAGATCTTCCAGAGACAAAGAGCGTTCAAGAGACCGCGATAGAACATCCCGTGATAAAGACAGAAGCTCGAGGGAGAGGTCGCCGCGGGATTTCAAAGACAAGAAACGTTCGTACGAAAGCGCTAACGGCCGATCGGAAGAGCCGAGGAGCTCGGAGGAGCGCGAAGCAGGGGAGATATAACTGGCTGTATATTCACCTGATCTCTAGCTTCCTATGGAGTTGCATACTTTGGTTTAGTTTACAGTTGTTCAAAGGGACACCAGTGAGCAGTTCCAACACTGATCCAACTAGGGTAGATGTACAGTATATAAAAGTGGTTATAACAAAGTCAGAATTAAACCCCATGATTTAATGATGCCTAAAGCTGAGTCCTGGACTTCCACCAAGTTGTAAAACTTTTCTGAAAGATTTCTCTTTATTCAGGACAACAGTTTTATGTACCAAGATGCAGATCTCAATGTTTTTAATCTCCTTTCCAATACAAGTTAGTGAACAAATTATATTGTACTACTTGCCTTGGGTGCTTTTGAACCTTTATAAATTCTCCAATTCTGCTCCAGTCAAAACAGCAGCATTGAGAGGTTGTATTTGGGGGAATTTTTTTTTTTGTTTGCTTTTTTGTAAGCGGGTGGGTGGATGGATATTAACTTTTACTCTAAGGTTATGTTCCCAGTGTTGGGCTTTATTTTTGTTTGGGATCCTAGGAGTTGATTACAGTGGGAGCATTTAGACAGGAACGTGTGCTGGAGAAAGCGGAAATGTCTTTTTACAGTGCCTATTTAGACTTGGAAATTGAACAGCTGTTGCATTACATCTTTTTTATTTCTACTTAAATTTTGAAATCAAAGCCAGTCCCATATCTGTACCATTTGATTGGTATGTGTTCAATATATTTGTTTTTTTCCATAAGGACTCTTTCTGCTTTTTATTGTGGGGTACATCTTTAATTGTATTAAAACAAACAAAAAAACCAGCAACAACAACAACAAAAATTAAGAACA
Organism: Edolisoma coerulescens; assembly: GCA_013397115.1. NCBI lineage: Eukaryota > Metazoa > Chordata > Aves > Passeriformes > Campephagidae > Edolisoma > Edolisoma coerulescens. The sequence goes on along the minus strand of VWZW01000237.1, from coordinate 585,448 downwards.
AAAGAAATAAAAAAAAATTAAAAAGCAATCATATTGTCCAATAACTTAACAAGGATATACTGGTCTCTTAAGGTGGTTAACTAGCCATTCAGTCTTTTAAAAAATATCTGGTTGGTAGAGCTTTTAACATACAGATGTGCTCTAGGAGAAGCAGTCATTCTGCTTACAATCTTGATTATCCTAAAATCTTCAAAAGCAGAAACATGTGGAGTCAGAATCATAGAAGACTTTGGGTTGGAAGGGACCTTAAAGATCATCCAGTTCCAGCCACCTTATTGTGGTCAGAGACACCTTTCACTCGACCAGGTTGCTCAGAGCCCCATCCACCCTGGCTTTGAACAGTTCCGAGGACGGGGCATCCACAGCTTCTGTGGGCAACCCCTCACCACCCTCACTGCCAGGAATTGGTTCCTAATATCCAATCTAAATCTACCCTCTTTCAGTTTAAAGCCGTTCTCCCTTGTCCTGTCACTATGTGCCCTTGTAAAAAGTCCCTCTCCAGTTGTAGGCTTCCTTTAGGTACCTGAATGTGCTATAAGATCTCTCCAGAGCCTTTTCTTCAGGCTGAACAACCTGAACTCTGTCAGCCCTTCCTCACAGGAGAGGTGCTCCATCCCTCTGATCATCTTTGTGGCCTCCTTGGGACTCACTCCAGCAGGTCCATGTCCTTCTTGTGCTGGGGACCCCAGAGCTGGATGCAGCACTCCAGGTGGGGTCAGTGGGGTCCCACCAGAGCAGAGCAGAGGGGCAGAATCCCCTCCCTCACCCTGTTGCCCATACAGCTTTGGATGCATGCAGCCCAGGACATGGCTTTCTGGGCTGTGAGTGCACATGGCTGGGTCACGTCCAGCCTCTTGTCCCCCTGCACGCCGAGTCCTTCTTGGCAGGGCTGCTCTCCATCTGTTTGTCCTTCAGCCTGGATTTGTGCTTGGGATTGCCCTGACCCAGGTGCAGCACCTTGCACTTGGCCTTGTTGAATTTCTTGAGCTTTGCACGGACCCACCCCTCAAGGCTGTCGAGGTCTCTCTGGATGGCATCCCTTTCCTCTAGTGTGTTGACTGCACCAGCTTGCTGAGGGTGCCCTTGATCCCAGTCCATGTCTCTGACAAAAAATAGGAGGATTGCTGTCCATTCTGTTGGACTGAAAGTGCTTTGGGGTATTTAAACTACTCAAATACGCCCTACTCCCACACAGAAGAATTTAGAGATTGGTAAATTTTCCTCCTTGAGATCACACCACTGAGTTACCTAATAGTGACGCTAAAGAGCAGTGTTTGTAATGATTTATCGGCATTTCCGGCAGGTTCTGCAGCCTCTGTCCCTCCATAGTGCAAGTGCCTGTGAAGGCCTGCTGACATCATTGTGTAATACCATTCACTGTGCATTTGTCCTCAGGGTTGTTTCTGTAGCATTTTCTGCATGGTCAGAGCACATGGGTGGTAATTCTAACACAGAAGATAATTTAGCAGTGTGTTGGCTGGCAGTGAAACTTAGAACAGGACCTTTACATCTCTGCAAGGGCTTGGATCCAGCATTGCACATTCCAGTTTGAATTCACTTCATTTTAAACTCCCAAAGTGATGATGACTAACTACCTAACACTTTTTTTTTTATTTATTTATCCATTTGAATTCTGAACATCAGTTTCCTTCCTGGGACTGTTTTTTGATTTCCTGGATGACCCAGGTGCTTGATGAATGGAAGTTACCAGTGTTTGTCCATCTGATACGGCCACAAGTGTAAGGGCTTGATAACATCTATCATCACATAGTTGTTAATGGAATTCTAGTGGTGTGACAAAAGGTGACCAGTCATTTCTAGATACATTTCTAGATACATTTTACATAGCACAAGTGCCAGTGATTCCTTTGGAATTCCTTTCTGGAATAATGATATTCCAGAAATACTGAGGGCCTGTCTCCCCATGCAGCCAGCAACTAGAAATTTTGTATTGTAAAAAGGGGGAGGAGGGGGGTGTGTGAGATTTGCATACTGTGGCAAAACAGTGCCTAGACTCCACACTAGCAAATTCTGGATAATATGCCATTCATTTTACAAATGGCTTATCAATTTAATTACAAAAGGGTGATTGGGTTTGGGCCTTCCCTTATGTAGAGGAAGTACCTCACTGATGTTAAGCAAGAAGGGAGTAGCTCTGATTTCCTCATAAAATAATCTGAATTACTTGTGGAAATACAGGACTGAAGTGCAGTTTGGAAGAAGAAATTAAGGTGACTGATGAAACACACCTAGGATGCAAAAGATTTGGAGCATCTATCAGGAGACTGCTCCTAAATACGGATCTTCCACCTATCAGAATCCAATGACCTTAATTCCCAGGAGTGCAAAACTGAGGTATTCATCACCTGTAAATTTCCTGCTGGACAGCTGAAGAGTGGTAAGGACTGACCTTAGTCTTCATGGTCAAACAGATTATGAAATGGAGCTCTTGAGGGCACCTAGGGATGCTGTAGCTGAGCATCAGCTTTTGAGATCTTGGAAATTTTGCTGATGCAGTTGTAGCTCCATAGCAGTTTTTATCAAACTGAAGGTGTACAAAATAAGCAGAAAAAGTAAATTACTTCCCTCATTTAACATGTTTGAACTGCAGTGAACCTGCAAGCATTATTCCCGTATCTCATAATCACTCTAGGTTAGTTGGGGGGAATGTAAAACAAAAAGGTTAAGGTGGTAGGCAGCTGGAGGTTGGCACATTAGCAGAAATGAGATCCCCTTGTGAACATGGAATCACAGAATTGGTACCTTGAAAAAGGCCCGCAAGATCATCAAATCCACCCCCAGCACTGCCTAGCCCACCACTAAACCATGTCCCCTAGTGCCACACTGATGCCTGAGATGGCCACCTGAAAACAGAGACTAGACAAGAGAATAAAAGGAGGTATTTTTTTGAAGGGCCTTCAAAGGCATGCCCTGGGCAGTCAAAGGCTACACCCAAGATGGACCCTGGGTCACGGGTTCTTCACACTTTTATAAGTTTGGTTCATTTGCATATGAAGGTTAATTCTCCAATTATAACTTTAGTTAATGATGTAATTTCCCCAAGTTTACCCCCCCTTCTTAAGATTTTTGTTTACACATTTTGGGCCTAGGACAATCTGGGTGTCCTTGGAGAGCAAACTTAGGGAGGCTTGTTATGTCTAACTAGCATGAGAACAGTTGCTAACAGGCCACAAGAAACTTCAGAGTTACACACTAGGCAGTACAGGACTTGAAAAATACGAAAGTTAAAATCTAAGGTATAAACATCTTCACGCCTTTTAAAGACCCCCAAGGTGGCAACTCAGCCACTTCCCCCGGCAGTCTGGCCCAATGCTGCATAGCCTGTGTGTTGCTTTTCCCACTGCAGCAGGAGGAACCACACAGCAAAACGGTGACGTTTCCAGGCAGAGGTGCTTGGCCTAGTGCCGCTCTATCCTGTTACCCACCCTGACTTGCCAGTGAAGCTGGCACGGGAGGCTGTTCCTCTATCCTCTTGCCTTCGACCAGCTGTTGAATTTGGGAGTTACCATCCCATTGCTACAATGATAGCCCTGCCCTGGAGCCCATCTCTGTCCAGCCTGTCTTGCCCCACCCACCCCCAGGGGCAATGGGAGAAAACAGGTGAGCCAGCTCCCTAAGCCAGTGCAAATGGATGCTTGTGCAGATGTTAAATAGCCTTGGAGCAGGGATTATCTGTGTAGCTGAAGAGAGAATGGTAGCAAGATATCAGACCCCTGGGGCCAGTGCAAGGCAGCCAAGGGCATGGGTGGGTACATGGAAGCGGGTGGGTTTAGCTGTAGGGACACAGCAGATGGGGGTTGCAAGTCAGCATTTAAACTAAGTATAAATGCAGACTGAGCCACGCTCCAGAGGTGATGGCAGCGTGCAGTGTTATGTAGGGCTGTCAGCACCTGATAGCCCCTCCAGTTTACTGTTCTCCCTCCCATATTTCACATCCACCTTCCTCAGTATCGCTGTCCTTTATTCAACAGACAGTAGAGATTAGTTTCTTCTGATGCAGGGGCTTGTAAAAAATGGTAATGCACTCTTCGTCCAGTCCTGCATGATGGTTCTTGCTCTTTGGTTTTTTGCTTTGATCACTTTTTTCCACTTGCTTAATAAATTCTTGCACTATTACTGCTTATGTAATATTTGTTCTTTACAGTAAGACCTAAAATCTGTCTTTCACTGCAGCTTGCAAAACTGGGAAGCAGCAAACTGCAGCTGGAAATACAAGGAAAGAGAATGTTTGCTTCTAGCCCTGGCTCTCCTCTTTATCCCTGCTTTCCCCTCTGTGGGCATACAATGGAGCCAGCAGGCAATTAGAAAATTCTCTCATGACTTACATCTTCTGGCTCTGGCTTTTCACTTCTTATGCTGGGGAAACTGCAGTCCCAAATTCCTTCCCTAGGCTCAGTGGTGCTGCCAGAGCACTGTAGGCAAGCAAGAGTCCTAGGAGATGCACCATCAGGAAGGCAGGATTAACTAGCAACAAAGCAGGGCTGGACACCAGCAAGTTGACAAAGGGCGTGACAGCAGCAGGAGCTGCCGTGGCTGTACAACCCTTTCCCAGGCTGAAATGATCTGACGAATGCTGACTGTAGTAAAGTATTATGGTGATGCTCAGTTAAGTGCACAAGGGTTAGAAATTGTTCCAGGTGCTGGCTCAGAGAGGCTGCAAAGAAGGCACTTTCACAGCACTGGCCCTCAGGCACCTTCAGCCCGGCTCAAGCCTCTCCGTCTCCATCTCTAGAAGGTGGTAGGTGGGTGGGGACTTCACATGGAACCACTGTAATTTTTCAAACTGCTGCCTTCAAATCTTCCTAAGCTCAAACTGGTTTGCAGCAGAACAATGGGAGTAAAGAACTGCCACCACCTCTTTTCAGAGCTTTAACTACTTGTACTCCCTCAGAGGGATTTGAGACTATAAATATTTTTCACACGTCTTGTTCTTTTTTTACAGTCCTTGCCAGTGCTGTGCATTATGCTTCCCTTTCTCCCAGAGCTGAACAGAACACCGAAGCAAATAAAGCAGCCTGCCCCATCCTCCCCTCTGGCTAGAGTTCCTCTTCTGGACTTTGGGATTTAGCATCCTTTGCCAAATGCAGTGGGTGAGGAAAACTACGTGTTGAATGAAGGAAAGCTCTGCATTTTTACCTGTTTACAAAACTGTTCCTTCATGGTTAAGTGAAAAGTTTCACTTCCCACCACCTGAGAAGCCTGACTGCCGCATGAGTGATGGGTGCCTGGGTGGGAGCTTGAGCTGGTTTTGGAAACCCCCCAGTACCACCAGTAACTGTGCACTGTAACCAGCTGCCAGTGCTGCACATCACCTTTTCTGTGAAGCAAATGAGAGGGCACATCTGCTTTCTCTGTGTTTATTGCGTTACACTGAAGCAAACCAGCATGTGGTTATTTGCAATTATTAGCTGATTATTTCACCAAGTCTAAGGAATACAAAGAAAAGCAATTAAATAGTTCAGGACCTGATTAGCACTGAAGGGAGGCTCAGGCTGTGTGACTGGACAGGATCAGTCCCATGCCAGGCTGAGCCCTCCGTGCTGCCCACGCAATGAGGCAGCAGCCTCCATCATCTGGGTGCATTTTGAGTGCACAGGAGCTAGTGAGCTCTACTCTTGCCTCACGTGGGAACGCAACCCAAGTAATTTCCTGGGAGTAACCCGGTGAAATCCACAGCCCAGAGACATTCATCCCTGCCCAGAGAGGTCCAGTGGTGACCACACTCAGTGTTGTCATCCCTTGTGCTGAAAGCTGCTCTGAGAAACCAAGGTTGGGTGACTCCTGGCTCATGCAAGATGGGACTTTGCTCATGTCTCTCGCAGGTGTTAGTCATTCCCATACACCACTTCCCCCTTGTCACACAAAACAATGCTCATGTCTCTTAAATAATGACCTCTACCAAGATTCTAGAGATGCTTCAAAATGGTCTCCTTCCTGTCATTCATGAGGATGGAGAGGTGGTAGGTGAGCCAAAGAGCTGCTGGTGCTGCTGGAAGGAACAAGTCTTTTAGGAATAGAAATCTTAAAGTCATCATCTTAAAATGTAGTCTTCAAGGATGGTGGCCAGAGGAACCCACCCGAAACTGCAAAGCGCATCAGGATTTTTTGGTTGACTTTGATATATCTGCAGGTTTTGTTTAGCTGTAGAAACTCAGTTTGCTAAGGAAATTATTGACATTGATATCTATATTGTATAAGCCTTTTTTCTTTCCTTTTTTTTTATTTTTAAATTCTAATTTTTCCAGCTGTGGCTGGGGGCCCAAAAACAGCAAATCAGTGCTGGCAAGATGTTTGAAGAGCCTGGAGGGTGCACAGCCTCACCAACCCTCCTCTTTGTAGATATTGTTGAGGTGGGTGCAGATTTCATTGGTCACCTTCTCAAAGGAAGCTTTGCAGTCTCCACCAAATTTCTCCTCCATCAGTTGTAAGATAATGTCACAGATAATCTAAACAAGGAGAAGGGAAGAAACAACCAGTGTGAACTTTTCTCCACATTAGAGGCAAAAGAACTTACATATTGTATATATCTTTAGTTGGGATTCTTGGAGGACAGAAAGGGGTACAAGAACAATTCACAGCACATGGCCTGCAGAGCTTGTAACAGGGCATGGAAAATAAGGTGCATTATAGAATTCACAAAAAACTGCTGGTGGTGTTTTTAACTATCCTGTATCTAGTAAATGTTGACTGCACCTCTCACTGAAGGATGGCTGTATAGGACTGATGTGCTTCATCCACCTACTGCAATCCTTTCCTGGCAGGGGACTGTCCCAAATGTTTAGAGGCCACAATGAGCCCCCTTGTTGGACACCTTTGGAATACATGGCTTGAGGGGTAAGTTTCTTCTTGATCTTTCTTGCTCCTTAGCTATCTAGCACTCTGTAGCAGAGTTCATTTGTCCTTGCAATCACTAGGTAGGTGGTATACTTTGAAAGACCAATTCCTTTCCTGTGCAGCATTTATTGTTTTGTGTGCAACTTTACCCTGAAAAACTATTTTCAGCCAGAAATCATCACTTATTTTCCCACTTACTAAAAATTGGGCCCACCGCTTTTGAAATCACCTTCATTTGGAAATAATCTTTGCCAGAAGGTGCCTCTTTTTGCTGTGTAAGGCAGACAAAATAGTTATAAATGCACTCTGCTAGTGCCCTCAGGTGGATCTGGGCAAGTAATTTGATCCTGTATTTATTTTTTGTGTTTGTTTAATGATGATAATGCTGTTGCCATTGTTGCTCAATAACAGCTGGTTTAGTTATCCTACAAAAGATCAGTTCCTGTTATGAGATAAAAAATACATCAGGGACTGAAGTCCAGTGTTAAACTGCTTTTCTGTATCTTGTTATTAAAGGGCAGGTGTGGGAATCCGATTGCACTGAGAAAACCCACTACAGCTCATGGGCAGCTGTGCAGCTCCCACCTGAGCAGACCTGCCTGCACCACATCTGCTGCACAGCCGTCTTCCCCACCAATGCCAGATCTCTCACTCCTGCCATCTTACACCATCAACCATCTCACCTTCCACCACCTCCATTCTCTCAGGCATATATATGTATTCCTACACACAAAGCCTATTTTCCTCAGTTCTACCCCTCAAAGGGGAAAACATGCCCTCCTCACAATCACACCCTTTGGGAAGAGGGCTGCTTACTCACCCTGAAGTTTTTGGGGTCAATCTTCAGCTGGGTGGCATGTTTCTTACCGAGTGGGGTCACTATCCCAAGAAAAGCCTCAGAGTTGTCCAGGTGTTGCACCATGTTGTTGATGGCACTGAAAACCTTCTTGCCATGGCCCCTGACTTGATCTGACTGTTTCATCTCTTCAGCAGAGTCCATGCCTTTGAAATGTGTGAAGTAGGATTTGGTGTCTGGGTGCTCGGTAAACATCCTGTTGGGGAATGAGAGACGTCCTGACTTGTGGACTGAGGTATCAAAGCAGACATGGCTACACATTCCAGGCCTTGCCTTATGCATTTATGCCCCTTTTCCCCTTCTCTTTATTAGAAAAGACACTTCAGCATTCCTTGTTTCTCCTTTGCCTTTTGCACCTGTACACAGCCCCTGTGCACATAGCAGCCAGTCCTCTCTCCCTTGCCTATCCCCAGGGCATTTCCTTTGCTCATCCTGCCTTAAAACCTATAATGAACTTATTCTACTGCTTCTAAAGTAAATTTTTCCTCAGTGTTAACCCTGTGTTACTTTCACAGAGAAGTGGGAGCATGTTCACATGGGGTGACTGTGGCAGTTTAATATTCCCAAAGATGTTCTGGACAGCGGATATGACCACTGTGATACTGGTGGGTGTTTTCATGGAGAAACCCTACTATTGGTTTTGTTAATTAACCTCTTCCTAGAATCCACTGCAAAGCTCTCTTACTGCCTGTGATAGATTGCTGTTTGAGTATGGGGTACTGCTCATTCTATTTATTCAGAAGTAACACAATTCAGTGTGTTTGAAATTGCCTTTGATCAATTGCAGTCATCTTGGTCAAACTCTTTTAAAAAAAGCAGTTTGCTCCATTGGGTGAACCGGTTATCCACCTGAAATATCCATAGCAAATTCCACATTGCATTTCACAGAGACACAAAATGGTTGGGCTTGAAGGAACCTCTGGATGTCATCTGGTTCAACACCACTGGTCAAGCCCAGGACCATGGCCAGATGGCTTTTGAGTATCTCCATGTATGGAGACTCAAGAACTTCTTTGGGCAACTTGTGCCAGTGCTCAGTTGCACTCAGAAGTTAAAAAAGTGTTTCCTGATGTTCAGAGGGAACCTCAGGTGTTTCAGTTTGTGCCCATTGACTCTGGTCCTGTCTCGTGAGAGAGATGAGCCTGGCTCTGCCTTCTTTGCACTCTCCCTTCAGGTTTTTATGTACACATTGATAAGATTTCCCTGAGCTTTCTCTTCTCCAGGCTGAACAGTCATAGCTTTCTCAGCTTTTCTTTATTGGAGAGATACTCCAGTCCCCTCATCATCTTCCTGGCCCTTTGCTGGACTTTTTCCGGTATGGCCATGTCTCTCTTGTCCTGGGAAGCCCTGAACTCCTCTATAGGCAGGTCTGGGGTTGTAGGACAATAAAGCAAAACCTTCTAGAGTAAATTGCCCCAGGGAGGCAAACTACTGGATGCTGCTGACGTTTTATGGCTGCATTCCTGACCCTAACTGTGCGCAGGTTGTGTAGCCTGCAGAAGGAAAGAGCAGCATGTAACACTTTGTGAGGGTAATCCAGGCACAAGGTGTGATATACAAGAAAGCCAGAGGGAGGGGTAAAGGTCTGATAACCAGAAATAATATTTGAACTGATCCATGCTTATGGAGGCGATGTAAGTCCCAAATGAGAGTGAAATATGTGGAAGGTGAACAGAAGAGAGGGAAACAGGATGGAAACTAAGAGAGGAAAGCCCACAGAAAGCATATAATACAATGGAACAGATGGACTGAGGCTGAAGGAGAATCAGAAGTGAAATATTGAGTTTAAAAAGAGCACTAAAAGAGTTTAGAGGTAAAGAGGAAGAGGGAAATAAGGCCCATGTTTTGTTCCCATTCTCCTTCATACCACACTTTCTTTTCTCTACCTTACATGGGTGAAGAAATTGTTCTCGTCTCTTCTTCTTTTCCCACCCCCTTACCCCTTTCCTTTTATTTTTCCTTGTGTGGATTGCTCCTCTTCCCAGCAAGGGCTGCATGAAAAACATAAGACATGCTCCTAGGCAGTATCTCCATCCTTCTTGTTGTTCTTCCTTCACCCCTCCAGGCCAGCAGTTGGATGGGCTCTTTCCTTACCTGACCAGCACAGTTGTCCCATTGTCCTCAGCATCCACATATATCTTCTCCCAGGCACCACGGGCACTTTGCACCTCTGCTTCAGAGAGCGACATGGTGGAGGAGATGTTGGCAACGGAGGGTGCAGCAGGAGGGAGAAGGACAGGGAGGTCCTGGCAGGGTCTTTCTGCTCCAGTTCTCTCCTCAGGGTTCTCTAAATACTGCCTGGGGGATTTAAGAGATCTTGAAGGGTCTCTTTGTCTCTGTTCTCCTCAGTCACATTTCTGCAGGTTTTAGAGCTACCTAATCACTTTTAATCAGGAAAGAAATCAACCACATGAGGAGGGAGGACTAGCCCTGTAGTCGTAGGTCAGGTGGCAAAGTAAAGGTCTCACTGTCTGAAGAGAGAAGGGAAAAAAGGCAGTTTTCAGTGGAGAAAATAAAGATCAATTCTCTTCCCCTCCCACCCCTGCCAAAGCCAGTGCTTGGCTTCTCTTTCCTGAAGGTGATCCTTGCCCAAGAACTAATTTTCCTGGTTTTCTCCCAAGAGTGCTGCTGTGCTGAGGGCACTGTAGTGCCCTGCCATCCCCTCTCCCTGGCACTCTTTGGTCTTTCAGTCAAAGATCCTGTTTCTGTCTCCAGCAACTCTCTCAGTCCTGCCTTCATGCCACGGTCACTGCCTTCCCCACAGCCCTCTGGTTTAACAGGGGCTCACGCCACAGCTGCTCCCAGCCTTGGCCCCATGAGAGTGGGAGGCTTCGCCATCCCAAAATGACAGCATTACAGGGATGGTGATGGCAGCGTGGCACAGCATCCATGGCCATAGTGCCCTGCAAAGCCACTTCATTTTAGCACTGAGGATAAATGGTGCAGCACAGCCAGGCATTTCACTTTCCTAACCCTCTTGGCTTGCAGCTGGGATCTCTGTGCTATCTCTGAGCCCTGCCTGCCTGGGAGAGAGATAAGGGGCAGGAGAAGGGTCAGCGTGGAGCTGCAGACAGCATCTCTGGACCTGTTATAGTCATGGTCACTTGGAACTGGAGGCAAAAAATTTTCATGGATTATCCATGCAATGCCTGGGCTTAACGTCTGGCAGGAATGTTCTGGTTAAGTCCAGGGCACACACACAAAATAAGGGCTAAGGGGCTTGAGAAACTGCTGCTGGATGCTGGGGGCAGACAAAACTTCATATTGTTTGGGATGGTTTAGAGGAGGGAAGGAACAGGTGCGAGGGGAAGATATGCAGCATGTCAAAATAAACCAGCCTGATACCCCAAGGCAGGAGGAAAGTGCTGGCTGCAAACTCACAGAGACCGACTGGTCCTGGTGAGGTTGTGTCCCACTGCTTCTGAGGGAGGCCTCAAATGACTTCACTGAAATTTGTTCCCAGTTGCCTCCCTCTGCCTTTTTACCACACAGCAAACAAAGAGCAGTCTGATCGAAAGCTGCAAAGCAGTTGTGGGTGCCCCATCCTTGGAAGAGTTCCAAGCCAGGCTGGATGGGGCTTTGACCTGCTTGGTCTAGTGGAAGGTGTCCCTGCCCACGGCAGAGGGGTTGGAACGAGATGATATTTAAGGTCCCTTCCAATCCAAAACATTCTATGATTCCCAATGAGAATTCTCCTCTGCTCTCCCCCACTCTCCTCTGGGACATTGCAGGATGAACATGCTCCATCCCTTGATATATAGTCAGACATCCTGTTGTGGATTTCCTGTTTCGAGTTGAGAAATTTCAATCCAATTAATTTATTGCCAAGTAACAAACCAACCAACCAACCAACACTTGGATGCCTCACTTCCCTCTGTCCTGTTTCCTCACCCTGTGCTGCAGGTTACAACCAGACCCTTTGGTGAGACCATGGGTGGTGCAGGAGCTGGGGTTGGTGCATGGAGATCCCTTTGCTCTTGCTGCTCTTTGTGTCCTACTCAACTGCTCCAGGATGGGCTCTTCCACTGGTCATCATCCCATTGGATACTGTACCTGTTCCGGACTTGTCTCTCCCTTTTCAGTATTCACTGCCCGTTCTTAAACCTTTTTCCATGGAGGCACCCTAAACTTACTTGGTTGGTCCAGTTTTGGGATGCAATGGGTCAATTTTGTCTGGGGCCAAGCCAGGTGTCAGCAGCAGAGGGCAGTCCCTCAACAGACAAAGCAATGACATCCTCCCTCAAGCATGTCACCATGTTCTCTCTGTGACATGCGTTTCTGGTCTTCCATCTTCTGGTGTTACTTCCACTGTTTTGGAAAATTATCTTCTATTTTCCCCTTGCATGATTTGCCAACTCTTTGTAAGATGAACGCAGAAGTCCCTCATAAAGTTTTGACATCTCTATCAGGGCTATACACATCTATGCTACACCTCAGCAATCTCTAGAAATTGAAACAAAAAAAGCTCCAGAAACCTATTTATTTTGGCCTGGAAATGGAATAGCTATGAAAAATGAGCTGTTTAATCATGAAGTCGTTGCTGACACCTCCCCATGTGTGGGCAAGAGGACACCCGTTTGGTTTATCTCTTTTTCCTCTCCTGTGGTTTGTGTTGGTTATTATCCCAAAGGAAGTGAATCCTCTCAAGTATAATTTCTATTGCATGAAGAGACATATTTTCTAACGGGGGTGAAGCTCCTCAGGATGTTATCCCTAAAGAAGGGAATCCTGGTGTGCAAGAGCCAATCAACACATTGAGTCAAGACATGATTTTATTACAAATCTGCAGAATAGGGGGCCAGGCCAGGCCAGGCCTTTTCCAACCTTTTGGAAAACAAGCAGAGTCCTTTTTACAAAAAAGTAACAAAAAAAGAATCATATAGAAACAGGAGATTGGTCACTCATGCTTGTATAACAAAATTTTTAATGTGCATGTGCTGATCTCAGTCCAGTTCAGTACCCTATCATTTCCACGTACAAATTCCCCTGAGGGTGTGTTCTTTAACACTATAATCATCTAAGGTAACTTGAGGTTGTCTACATCCTACCACCTGTTGCTAAGTTATTGTTTAACCTTATTTTGTTAAACCTCTGTTGCAGTTTCTGCTTGAATCTATTTGATTGATTAGTTGTCAGGGACATAAGGATTTATAGCATTCTGTTCCTGGGGTCTCTTCATGGTTTCATTGCTCCAGCACGTCGTTATCATGGTTTCAAGGCTAACTGATAGTTACTGTGAACTTTTTGTGAATCTCTAATTTCATCTGACATCAGGCAAGCAGGCTCAGGCTGGGGAGGCAGATGGTGCTGGGAAATCCAGAGCAGGGAACAGTCATGGTGTTTGAGCTGTGGCCAAGCTGTTCCTCTCCCTGTCCCCAGCCAAGAGAGAAGAGGGTGCACCTCCCATTGCTCTGCAGGGAAATGGTGCCAGTACTGCGAAGTGGGGGTTGCTTTCTCTCAGTTTCCAAGGAATCACACGCTTTAGGCAGAAGGCAGCCAGCAAGATCCAGCCACAGAAACAGGTGGCACCTTCTACTCACCCAGCCATTTAGGATCCAGCAGCCATCACACCTCTAGAGCTCATCGATGTCCTGGTTGCAGGCACTGCAAACCTCACTGTCTTTTCTTCTCCTTGAAACTTGGGGATCTGTGATTCTGTGATTTTTAGCATAAACAACCCACCCTGTTTATTGTTCAGTGGGGTTAATCCCCAGCTCTGCAGACACACCTGTTTCACAGGATGGATGCCAGGGGCTCAGCAGCTGTAACTTCCCAACACCCGTGGTAGTGTCAGGCTGAGGGTAGAGCCCCCCATATTGCCAGGTTTCAGGGATGCTTAGCCCAAGACCCTGACACTCAGTGCTGCTTTCACAGAAAGGACAAACACCTGCATCTGCTTATGCTCAATGTCTGAGGCTATCAAGATAATCAGCTCATCAAAACAAGCAAAACTAGGAGCTGCAGTCACAACTGTCAGTGTCAGTGTCTGAATCCCAAAGTGCACATAGCACATGGGTGGGAAAGACCTGGGACAGTCACAGGCAGCTTTCCCCGCTGCCACTTTCCCACACCGTACTTCTCTCTCCCATTCCAGGGCATTGGTGGGCTCGGGTGGAGCCGTGTTGGGCTTTGCACTGGCAAAATTACCAAATGCAAAGGGTAAGAAAAAAGCAGGACTACTCAGCTTCTTAGGACCTAGCCCCCAGAATGGCCCTTACAAAGAGTACAGAGTGGTACCACTTGACATGGTAGAAATGCACACAGGTGTCTCTTGTGAATATTTTTATTGCATGCATAACATTTAAAATGTGAAAGCTAAGGTAGTCATTTCAAAATCGCTCCACTTTTATGTATCATAGGGCATAGCAGAAATGCAGATTAGTCCTCTGAATGCTGCTCTCGTGATTAACAACACTCACTACATGGCCAGCAGTGGCTCTAACGTGATCATTACAACTAATAACGATGCCAGTGCTGAGTTTTCTTGCAGTGTATCCAACTAACCAAGAATTTGCATTGGTAGAGGCTGGTGTTCAGCAGAGAAACTTTACATCCTTACTGAAGGGGAAAGAAACAACCCCACAAACCCTACCCACCCCTCACCCTCCAAACCATCAGTGTGCTACCAACACCATTTTGGACACAAACTACACACCAGCTATGAAGAAAGTTAACCTGGCAGTGTGCTGCCAGACCCAGCACACTGCAGGATTGCATCCTTTTCTTGGAAAAATTTAGGTCCATGAAGGCTACACTGTGCTGAACCTTTCCACGGGTGCTGCAGGCAGGAGGCAAAGAAATTAGACTTTGGAAAATATCAAGCCCAAGTCAGAGATGCAGAGACTATCCAGAGCAGGGCAGAGGCCTCAGGCAGCAGCATAAGCACTATTCATGTCTGTATTGTTACAATCTGGCATTCATATCTGCCCAATTAATGAGATCAAACCACCCAATCATTTAATGGAAACAACACTCCCACAGGTTTTGGACACAAGCCCCTAGACTGGTTCACTCAGCATCCTCGTCTGGGACACTGGAGCTTTAATGACACGCAGTTTATGTAAGTGATACTCTGAAGAAAAGAGAAATCCACTGAATGTCACCCCCAGCAGAATTAAACCTGGACTCCAGATAAAGAGATCTGATGTCAGAGACAGAGAAGATGTAGCTGAAAGAAGACACCGGGCTAAAATAAACAACTACGGGCTGCTTTATGTGGAAGTAAGACACCAGTCCAGAGGCTTTGCATCAAACACAGGTAGGTCACAGATTATTTTATTGGTGGTATGGACTATTGAGTTCAGAGATACAAGCTATAAGGGCATGAGATAAAGCAGCAGACAAACCTGCTGTCAGCTACAACAGAAAGTGAGGTGTTGGACTGAAAGGGTGGTTGGTGAGGAATGGAAGGAACCAGAGAATCAGACTAGTAGTTTTCCTGTGTAAACAGAAAGCTGAATGATGGACTTCTTGGTCCAATTGCCTCCTCTATTGTTTCAGTCAGAGAATTGTTAAAATCATAATGGTTAGAAAAGATGTCTAAGATCTGTTCAATATAACGAGTATTTATAAGATAAAAAAATCTATTACAACTGTCCGACTTTCTTTGGAAGTAACATCAGTACATGTGGCTTTAAATTCAGTGAGCCCAAATTTAACCTCCATCTTCAGCTGGCGATTTCTCCCCAGCCATGTGTCTGGTGATGGCACTTTACAAGAGCCAAGCTTTTCCATCCCTTCCTCATCTATGTACTGAGCATCCTGGTTTTTTGTACAATAGAAAGCAAAGACTACACTTGTTTGATCTGGATCTATTGGAAAGAAATCATAGTGGGCAACTTCATTTATATTCACCGACTCCCCAATTCCTACCAATTTCTCGAAGAGACCTGTGCAATAAGCATAGCCATCAGTTTTTGAGACCCTCCGTTTACGGGCATCATGGATGGCATAATCAAATTTCTTACTCCTATGCCATATGTCCTACAGCTGATTCTTGAGGTGACAATGTGTGGATTAACTCCAAATAAAACAGCCCCTTTTGCAATGGCCACCTGGGCTTCCATGGGACAAAGGATATTATACTTGCCGCTAAAGGCCTGCCTGACTGCATCTCTCAGGATGATGCTGGACGCAAAGCCTCCCACAAGCAAAATGTACTGGACTTTGAACATCTCAGGTTTGCAAAGAATTTCCTTCAAAGCACAAACAATATTGTTGATACAGTAGTCAAACAAGCTCTTCATTTTCTCATATGTAATCATGATTGTCCCATCACACCACACAGCTCCTTCTGCTTTTTTGAAGAACTGGGAGATGTCCTTCTTGGACTCTGCCACTCTGATCAGGTTGTAGTAGCAGTGTATGTAGATTGGGTCCCTGCTAGCAGAGCATTTCTGTAGGCCAAAGTTGTACATCATAGTTTGTAATTCAGTAGGGTGCTTCTTTACATATTCATCCCATACGCCATCACTGAATATTTCCTTGAGGAAATTGGTGAAGTTTTCATCCACTCTGTTGCCTCCCCATCCACCTCCAGTAGCCTTGTGTAACTCCTTTAGGTAATGGTTTTCTTGGATCTCATGTACTGTGATGTCTACGGTGCCACCTACACACACAGACACAGAGACACACAGAGACTCAAATTAATTGTGCTGCTTGCTTTAAAGTACACGAGTTTCCACTGAATTTAATCTTACCTTCTGAACTCCCGATTCACAAATGTGCTTTTCTGCTGCTTTCTTTCCTCATCCTCACTCTTCTGCTATTGCCTGTACTTCTCTAGATATCTTAAATTTAAGCACTTTTGTTTAAAAGCCTGGTCTCACGAGGCTCCTACAATTATTTCTGATAAGAGCTGGATGCTCCAACTTGCTCACTGAACAAGCTGATCTCCTGTCTGACCACAAACGGAGACTGGCCTCCTCACATAGGTGGTTGACTCCTGACGAGTGGTGAGAAGACTCTTCGGAACTTGTGGTCCTCTTGATGCCTTTTCGGTACTTGTTCACAACCACCAGTCTGCTCTTGGCAGAAAATTCACATCACACCAAAAAACCTCAGGAATCTAGAGAAATTACTGAGAAGTGCTTCATCAAATATTCTTAATGATTTACTCTCCAGTGCCTGCTAGCTCATCTCTTTGGTCACTTCACTGGGCACTAACTACAGCTGCTCCTAGAGAGGAGGCTGTGAGCTCAGGCTACACAAGAGCCCGTGGTGCGTGCCGGTGGCTGACGCTGGGACACAGTGCCAGCTGATCTGGTGTGAGGACAGGACCTCATGTTGTGACTGTCTGGCCTGAAGAGCACTGTAGTGTGAGACACAATCCTGTTCTTCCCTCCTATTTTTCTGCCTGCTCACAGGATTTCATTAGGTGAGAAATAAAAACCCCATGACAAGCACAATAGTGGAGTCCAAGCTCTGGGACTGTGCTGCAGACCTTTGGCCATACTGTGAAATAGCCATGCACCATGCCCAGCAAAGATGGTACCTGTTAAACAGGGAAAATTTTACCTCCACAGTCAACAACAATATACTGGATCCCAGGGAAGTCTTCAAACTTCTTCTTGTCACTGCTGTCTGCAATAAAACCTTCCTGTGGAAGCTGCTTGCACCACAGTGATGCAGCTTCTGGCTCCAAGGCAATGATCAGGTTCTCAGAGAGCATGTCAGAGATAATTCCTGCCTAAAATCACAAAAGAGAGGAATCAGTTCAAGGAAAGGGGGTGAGATTACTGCTGCATGAACACCACCTGCTAGGGAGACTCTTCTCACCCCAGCAGCTCATGCAGGGGTGGTGGTTCTTGCACTGCTGATCTCTGTGGGGCTCATTTCTATATGGCAGTGGGGTGGTGGGAGAGGGCAGAGCTGTCGTTACTGCCACTTTGGGACATCCTCTCCCTCACCACCCTCAATGTGGAAGATTTCTCTGCCTGATGGACTGAAATTTGAAATACAGGTTGTTTACATGTTGAGGAGCTCCTTTGCCTCAATGGGCAAAGAAACCTCCAAAGGGAATTTGAGGAAATGGGGCAACCCCTGCTTTCACCTCTTTTGCTGCCAGACGCATGAACTGCTTGGCAGCAATGCTCCATATGGCTGGGACAGTAAGGACCCAGGTGATCTCCTCCTGGTCATAGACAGTTTGGAAAGAGGCCTCTTCAATGGTCTTCAGGGCATGCTCCTTCAGGTAGCGCAGGCTTTCGGAAAAGACTGTCAGGGCAGGAAGCAACTTTCCATTGCTGGCTTTCAGCTGCATGCCAGCTGTGACATTCTACAAAACAAAGGCCCAGGGTCACGTGGTGCAGTGCCTGTATGAGACGCGTCCCCTTCACACCGAGCACTGCACAACATAGGGCACAGAAGGAGGTCTTGTCTCCAAACCTGAGTAAACTCCCAGCACTGGCTTCACTGCAGCTAACTGAGTCTAAGTGGCACAGGTCAGCTACCAAACTGCTTACCCACCACGCCTGTGATTCAGTAGGCAAAATGTCAGTGTAGTTGATAAGTCAACTGTTTCTCCTAGGCCAAATTTTGTAAAGACTCTGTAGATCCTGTAGATCCCTGAAGAGCCAGTGGGAAGTGATTCTGCAATGAAACTCTCCTTCACCATTTGCTCCTCAGATGCAGAGAAACAGTTCTGAACTAAAACCTCTCTCCAGCCCCTGCTGAAAGTGAATGAGAACCCAGCACTCCAGAGGTGACATGGTGACAGACAACATCATTCCCAGCTTTCCTGTGGAGAAAAATCTTCAAGGAGGCCTCCCACCCACCACAGCATCTAGTTCAGCACTCATGACTTAACCCTGGGGGATGCCAAAGAGAGGACATGAGCCTTTTCCTGGGCTGGCCCTGTGCTCTGATTTATTCTATGCTTTGAGAGGCCCTGTGGGACCCGAGAGCACAGACAGGAAGGCCCTAAGCCTGGTGTTTGTCTGAACAAGCAAACCCAGATAAAGCTGTGAACTAGCTGTGAACTTCTGAACTAGCACAGAGCCTTCAGAGAGAAATGATAAAGCCACTGCAGGCTTCAAGGACAGCTGGACACCCTTACATTAGCTTCAGCATAACATTTCAAGGGAGGGAGAGACAAGCTAGGGGAGGTGAACAACATGGGATGAGCTCTTAAGTGATCCCAGGGCTGCCCATCTCCTTTGAATTACAGGAAATTTCACTTGATCCCTGTTCCCTGTTGAGAACTGAAGCAGGGAGTCCCAGAGGGAGACCAGTTTCTCTGTCAAGCTTGGGAACAGGGCAGCTGTTTTTTAGGAACATGTCTTTGCCTTCACCTGGGTATGCAGTCAGGTTTTATTGTCTTTAGAAAATTAAAAAACATCATAAAGGAAAGACCCGTGAAGCTTTCAGCAATTACAAAAATAAATAATCTCTTCTTTGGTTCATCAAAATACTCTCTGGCTTGTGCTCATTCATCCTCATCAACAGAACTTACTCAGCCCTCTTCATGGATTCTCTAACCCCCACCCCTCAAATAAATGGATAGCCCTGACCCCCATTAGTAGTAACTCTTCCACCTACCGTGTTGTACAGCTGCATCTTGAAGTTCTGGAAGAAGTACCAGCTGTCAGCTTGGCTGGAGGGCAGGCTCATGTACTTCATCACAGCATCATAGCCAAAATACTTGAACTCCTGCTTCTGGTTGAACAAGATGCATGTGGGCGTCTTTGGGGTCTTGAGCCCGTGCTCTGCTCCCCAGTAAACCCGGCGGATTTGGTCTGCACCTGAAGCAAGAGAAAAACAGTACCCACTGTAGGATGTGCCAAAATCTATAGCAACGACAAAGACTGGCTGGCTGGCCATGGCCGCTGCAGTGCAGAGGTGTGCAGCTCCGGGAGCCAGAGAGGGGTGAACAGACGGGACTGGACTGAAACTGAAAGGGCTGATATTGCAGAAGGCAGGGCAACCTTCCCGACTTTATTTGCTGGAGAGAGGTGTGACTCCAGAAATACTGTAAATAGTGCCTTTTCCTGTAAAGAGGGAGGGCTTGCTTCTGTTTTTCCTAATAGCCAAGTGCCTTTGTTATGAAACTGTCTGATAAGTAGATTTCTGCGCTCCCAGCAGCAAGGACGGTCCCTGGCGCTGCCCACTCATTTCAACAAACATCTGCTGCTGCTGTGAAGGCATGGAGACACCCGATGTTTCTGGCTACAGAAGAACAGAAGTGTTCTATACACCCGATGTTTCTGGCTACAGCAGCACAAAAGTGTTGGATACGCCCGATGTTTCTGGCTACAGCAGAAGAGAGATGATGGATACACACAGTGTTTCTGGCTACAGAGGAGCAGAAGTGCTGGATACACAAAATGTTTCTGGCTACAGAAGAACAGAGGTGTTGGAAAGACAGTGTGAGGACACTGATCCCAGAAATATGACTGCAGAAGGTAGCAGGTAGGTTACACAGGGGGTGTCTCTGGATAAACCTATTTAACCTTAGTAGGCCTGAATATTTCTACAAAGTTTCTTGGAGGGTTGCATGAGTGCTGAATTGCAAACATTTTCTGACTCTGAAATATTTCAGTAAAAGCTCTGTTTTCTACTTCCTAACCTTTCTAGCCATCACAGAGATGGTTACTTTCCCCAAAATCAGCTCAAGTTGAGCTCCAAAGCGTGAGGCAAACCTTAAATTGGTGCAAGAGGAAAAGAAACTAGAAAGACCAGCACAAAGAGTGGAACAAGATATGGGATTTTGGGACTCTGATGCTGAGCTCTTCAATTTTGCAGGGAAAGGCTGACTAAAATGCAGAATTTTTACTGGATTGTTGAGCTCAAAAAACAAAACCAAAAAAAGGGTCTTCTGTGAAAGACTGAAAGTGAAGTGATTTAACTGGAAAGGAATCCATCCAAGTAAACAAAACCAAAATGTGCTTCAGTGGGAGGAAGTGATGATGAGAGAGAAGGGCAGCACAGTCCCTTGCAGGAGCTGTGCAGCCTTCTATCAACAGAAACCAAAGGCAAAGCCTCATGCTGAGGCTTTCTCTGACATCTGGTTGCAGGGATGAACTTGCTCTCTACTCCACCTGGATCCAAGCTGCATCTTAATCTGGGACTGCCTCTGTAATAATAGTTGATATTTGGGATCCTCATTAGGAAACAGGACACAGACAGCAGTTGTAGAAATAAAAAAAAAATTACCTTGAGAACACAGAGCTTTGTAATCCTCTGTCAAAAATCCCCCACACTCATACATTGCAAAGTTGGTTTTAGCAGATCAGTCAGCTGCATTTGCTGTTCCCCACCTCTGCAGGTCTGGGTTGAGTTTGTTTTTCAGGAGCTGTCCCTGTATCTTGCCCACTTCATCCAGACCTAATGATGAGTCAAACCCTCCTGGTTTTGGCATACTCTGGCCTGTGAGTCCTCTGAGCTGTATTAGGCATTATCTGGGAGAGTGCTGACTGACTTGTGCCAAGTCTGCACCCCTCATGTGCCCTTTGTCCTATCTCTGATCTGTTTGCTGGCATGGATGTAGCCAGGAAGCCTCTACTCACAGGACTGGCTATTATAAAGTACTTGTTTTGAGGATGTGTTCTTTCCCCCCTTCATGATAAGAATTTCCTTTTCCTTTTTTCCTCAGCCATACATCTGATACCTCACAGCAGCCATCAACCTATGGAGACCAGACTTCAGTCCTGAAGGAAATGTTCGAAATGATGAAAGAGATGGACAACAAAATAACGTGAGAGTCCAGTGACCAGAAATGACACGGTTTAGTGTGGCCCCTGACAATGAACTGTAGCTGGTGCACACTAGGGCGGGTGGGACAGAAGCCAGACACAGGGAGGGCTCTGAGTTAGCAACAAATTTTCTGCAGGCTTTACTGGGAACCCAGAGCAGATTTACAGAAGCTGCTTGATCTGCCCCATGTAATGTGCAGATCTTACACTTTGGGAGTATTTTATTTGCACTGTTGGTATTGATTCGTGGAATCGCAAATCACCCACCTGGCAAAGAACAGCCTTGGGAAGTGTTGGTCTCTAGATTTCTTTTCCCTGTGGGATGATCAGAAATTGGAGGGAGGAACTTTAGCCTGAGCATTTTTTAAGACTTTTACGCATACTTGCCCACTGTTTGCAATGTGGTTTATTATTTCTTTCTTCGCCTTATGGATGGATGGACAATGAGAACAGAACTTTGACTGATGCTGTTAATACTCTACTACACCTTCCGGATAGTCGCAACAGGTACTGTGATTCTTTATATCAATAATCAATATAAGAGGGGAAAATAATTAAGATCCTCACAACTACACTTCAATTTCTTCTGATGTAAATAGCTCCCCCCTTGATTTGAGCATAAATTCTCGGTTGGAGCTTTTAGGGGAGGTGTTCAGCTCCCCTGGAGTTTTCCTGGATGCTCTATGCTTTCCCACCTCAGAGCTTTTTTCCTTGAATTTATATTATTCAACAGGGACATGTCCACTGTTGTCCCAGTGTCCAACTACAAATAAAGAGATCTCAAAAATCTGTTTCAGAGCATTCCCTGGAAAGGTAATCCAAATACAGGATCAGGAGAAAGAGGAAAATGAGGTGCTGAAAGAGAAGATCAAAAAGCTAGAGGCAAGGTAAGGTATTTATTAATATTTCAGACATATTGTGTGTTTCTACACTGAAAAGCCACGTACTTCTCACTTCCTCCAGTCCGTGGGGACTCTGTGTCTGACCAGACAGCCCAGACACCTTCTCTTCAGACTTTCAACCTGCCAGTATCTCTTTGTAACTGACTTCTGGAAGATGGCTTGGGTTGTTCTGCAAAGGGAAGGAGACATTCTCAGGGTAACCAGTTAAATAAAGAGTAAGAGAAACCAGTCTACAATGACATCGTCAAGATGCCGCTCTGATCAGATTCCACTGTGATCATGCAAAACTGAGCTGAGAAAGCACTGATTCCCACATAAAAGCTGCTTGCCAGCTATACAAAAGAGTTGAGAAGGGCATTGTAGAAAACATGGGATTCATGAAACAGATTCATAAGTAAAATAGTTATGCTTATTCATTGTTTCATCTTGACTTAGATATGTTTTTTAATATCCTTCTTGACCTAGAAACCAAGTTCTCTTGGACAAAGCGATGGCCATGCACCCACACTCTGAGGACATCAACGACCCTTCGCGTTTGTCTGCTGTGCTGGAGAGATACGAGATGCTCCGTCTACAGCAATGGGAGAAAGTCAGGAGCTCCATGTCCTACCATTGGACCTATGAACAAGGCAGTCACATCATTAGGGTTTGTTCACGTCCACTTTCTCCATCTGATTCTTCTCAGATCAATACAGTGTAGCCATATAGCAGCCTTTGAGTATTTGTATTTCTGTACCAGACAGGCTTGGGGCCTAAGTTTGGGTCTCTGGTTTTCCAGCCCAGCAGGGCCTGTGGAATGCTGCAGAGATCAAACTGATAGTGACTTTCTTCCTCCTGCCTTTCAGAAGGGCACACTCAAATACCTGTCCTATCTCTCACACATGTTAAGCACAAGTGGGAAAACAATCCACTTTGCTTATGTTGGTGCTTGAACTAATAGCTGGGAGATGTCGTTTTGATGTCTGACTCATTGCTCTGATGCTGGAGAGATCTGAAGGAAAATACCAAAGTGGTATTACCTTAAAGGACAAGACTGAAATAAGGCCATTATTAGCATTGATTGTGATGATAAGACCCCACAGATACTAAAGAATGGGCTCCAATATGCAAGCAGCTTGATGAAACAGTTTGTTTCACAGCTATTGAAGATGTATTTCAATCAATTAGCAGCCCTACAATTTCCTCTAATGCAGATGTGTTCTCAGCACATGCTTTGCACTCTACACCTCTGGTTTCACTGTGATTGCTGCTGTAATCAGTTGTTGTCTTTGCACTGCAGAAGCTGTTTGATGCCTGTGAGAAAGATATACAACAGAGAACAGATGACATATTTAAAGCTCTCGACATTCTATCTTGGAACAGTGCTTTCATCAAGAGCAAAAAGGTATTTTACATTTCTGTGTCAAAGGGCCATCGGCATCTGCCATTCATTTAGAAGTTTGCTTCTGCTAAGGACGCTGCTCAAAATCTGTCAGCAAAGACACTGGGGATAACATATGAGCTGAGAGGGCTGGGGGTGTAGAAAGCTAAGCTCCAGCAACCCTAAGTATAAGAGCAGCACTGGATAAAAAACAGGTCTTTCTCTCTAAGAGTTAAGCTTTTCTGGGAAGAAGCAGGGAGCTGGACTTGAGGATCCTTGTGGGACCCTTCCAATAGTATATTATTCTGTGTCCCATGATACACAGCCATACACTGCATATCTGAATTGTCCAGCTGGATGAGGCACATATAGGAGTGCAGAAAGCATTTTCCAGCCCTATGTTGTTTTTATGGTGATGCCATGATGATTTTTTGCCTTTTTATATACCCCTTTTATACCCCTTTATATAGCCTTTTATATAGCTTTTATGTATCCTTAGTGCTTTTAGCCCACATACTTGTAATTCCCTAAGTCTGATACCCCATGTTCCGTTAAGCCAGGAGACCAAACATCCTGGAAGCCTCGCTTCTAAGGGTCAGAAAGCCCCAGACACCAAGGTCCTCTCTAGAACACATCCTGTAAACTAAGATAGGCCCATCCAGGGGGGAGCTTCCTCAGAATGGGGGGATTCATTCAAGTCTCTCATTGGGGAATCTTTGATAGATATGCTAATTTGCAAGGCTTATAAGTTGTATATGCAATTTATTGCGTGTGTGCATTCCGGTGCATTTCGGCGCACTCCACCTAGACCACGTGGTGCACCAAGGATCCTAAATAAATACCGAGGTAAAAACCCCTTCCTCCCTTAACCGTGTCTGCCTTTTAAGACCAGGAAAAGGCAACAATGGGACTTTCCTCCAACGCCTGAAATGAGTGACTTCCCCATTACTGATTAACACAATCTGAGAAACAAAAATTCCCAGTGCTTGCCTTACCACATGATAACAGCCTGCTTTGTGCTAATTGTTCTGTAGGAGATGATGCAAGAAATAAGGAAGCTCTTTGGGCAACCCTATTACCAAAACTTCTCATCGGTTTACAAGAAGATTGTTCAAGTAAGTAAAGATACAGCCCAGGAACCGGGGCAATGGTTCAATTGTCTATGCAGCTTGTTAGTTAAAAAAATGAGAGGTCTCCCTTCTGTGTGAGGTTGTTTTCCACTTGTGGCCAGGTCCTTCCATCCCATATACTCCCAAAATATTCCCATGTGCATGTAACCTTGTAAGGGAGGTACAGCAGGACAGGCAGGGTCGGGCCCCTACCAACAAAGGCACAGCCCTACTGGACCCAAGCAAGGAGCAAAGAGCAAAGGGCCAATGGTGGTGATCAGGGTCAGACACAGACCAGTGACCACTGGGCAAGCTCACAGTGACCAGCCAGGTCAAGAACAAGCTGGGAAGTTGGGATGCCTGTGCCTAGCCTTGCTGATCCTGACCCACAGACCAACAGGCAAGCACCCAGCCACCACTCAGCTCCTGGGTCAAGTGGTGGCCAGTCTGGGGGTGAAGATGAGGCTTTTCATAACTCCTTCTCACACCACCCTTTCTGCCAGCTTGGCTGTTATTGCAGGAGTTGAATACAAGGTTATACGGCTGTGCTAAATCTGAGCTGGCCTTGAACACGAGCAGGCAAACCCCTGGGAAGGCCGAGGAAAGCTTGCAGAGACTGTTGATGTGCACAGAGCCCTGATACCTGCTATCCGCATGGACTAGTCTCTAGTGGGCTTTTTTTGTGGAAAAGATGACATATATATCACAGATACATACATGAAACTTCCAAAGAGGAGTTTCCTCCTTTTGCAGCTTGCTGGGCCTTTCCAAAAGCTCGGTCTCATCAAACTCCTCACAGATCACTCTCTGAGGAAATAGAGACAGGTGCTGGATGCTGGCACAATCCAGAAGTCAGGACTTAGTAAATAAAAGAACCTTTAAAGCGACCCTGGGACCCCTGCATGTCCCACTCAAACAGTACCAGAAGCTTTGACAAGTGAAGTTCTTGAGTGCTTAGTTCATGTGGAGCAGCTGCACAGAATGAGAGCAGGGAGGCAATGTAACAGTCCATCAACATAACATTACAAAGCTTTGAAAACTGTTCTCATTTGATTTTCAGGAGGCTGCCATTCCTACACAAACTGAAAATCAAACACAGTTCCTGCTGCAGTGCTGCCAAATTTATTGTTTGCTGCTTCTTCAGGACCCACCAGTTAAAGCTGAGTGGAAGATGAACAGAACGTATTTAGAGCACGTGGACAAGAAAGATTCAGTGCACTGGAAAAACCCATCACTTCTGTGGCCCATAATGAAATGTGGGGAAGAAATTATTGTGAAAGGTGTAGTCTGGGATCAAAGTAGAAGGACTTGAGAGTCAGGCTAATTACTTACTTAGCCATAAGACAATGACACAGCTGCTGTGCATCACTCTGCTTTTCTTTCTCCCATGAACTGCCTACTTTTCAGAGCTAGTAGGTTAGACATCCCCTGCTTGGGACACCTAGGATAAATCATTATTAACAAACTTGTATTAAAAACTGAAGCTACTCCAGTTGTCTCCTCACAAAGGCCACCTGCCTGGTAGCACTCGGCTGCTTTCCCACGTCTGTACAATTTACCTCTCCCAAAGCCCTTCAGCTACACACGTGCCACAGCTCTGGACCAAAAAGCTCTAAAGGTTGTATTCCATGGCGTAAGGGGGATGCAATGAGGCAAATGAATGTTTATGTGATTTTGTGTGACACAGTATTCTGTGAGCAACTTGAGAATTACCAAATAAAAAAAGACTTAAAATTCTGCTGTGTGCCTGCCGAGTCCTTTTCTCCAGTTCTTCTTTCTAGTCCATCAGTTTCCTTGGCTGCACAAACTCCCTGGGATTTTCTCAATGGGCCCCCAGAAAGAAAGGCAAATTTCTGTGCAGCTCTCTGGAAGCTCTCTGCTCTGCTTCTTTCAGGAATACAGTATTCCCTAAGCATGTTGCAGGTCACTGACAACATGAACTGGGATCCAGGTGTGTGCAAGAAAATTGGCTTTTAGAAAACTGGAGTATTCTGAGAAACTGACTGTTACAGACTTTTATTGGAAATACCGATTGTGGAATAGAGCAGGTGAAGTAAAATTACATATATACCATATTTTCTACAACTTTCACAAAAAGAAAGAACTACCGTAGTTAGTTTTTCATACCTTGTAAAATGTTGCAGACTAGGGTGAGCAGTGCATTAATACTTCATCTTTTCCAGGCTGTAGAAGGTAAATGACAGGGAAGTTGTCCAGTACATGCAAGAAGAAGTTTCAGCATGACCCTGAGCCAAATGCCATGTGATTATACAGGTATAATACGACACATATGGTAAGCTGCCATGCTCTATTTGTTACCCGCTTAGAAATTTTTTAGCCTAATTTTTTTTGTGTGTGGCTCCCTGAGTCTGTCTGGTCCTATGCTGTGCATCAGTTTTATCTCTGAAGCTTATCACTTCTGCATCCCCTCATGTGTGTCCTTTCCTTTGATTTTTCTCTCCTTAACATTATTTTTGCTAGGCTAAAATACTCAAGTTGCAAGGCCTTATATTTCGAAGACTGATTTAAAAGTCTTCAGAAGGCTGAAAGTACTGCTGCAACCTTTCTAACATGCTTCACATACACTTTCTAGTATCTCCTAGCATCAGAAGCAGACTTTTTGCTCTGCCTGTGTCACCAAAAATGTTGGGAAAAATAAAACTTGCTATCTAACACTAGTGTATATCTATGTAACTAACACATACATGTCTGTTAAAGGAATTCACAAGACTAAGCGCTGTTTGTTAAAGATTTTCCCAATATCTGTACAGCACCCAGCAGAATCCAGCAGACCTGGGCTCTGAGGTACTGCTAAAACACCTTCTCCCTATTACATGTGCTCAGCTGATCTTGAAGGATCAGTAATTTCCCCCTCCCTGCAAAAAGTGTCATTTGGCCTAGGGTGCAGTAGTCCTGAAGCAGTGAACAGTGAACAAACTGCTAAAATCAGAGGATTTTTAACCTCTCACTACAAACCAGGTACTTCATCCATTAGCAACCAAGATCCACTGATTGCCACTATGCAAAGTGTCTCTGTGCATGAAATTTCCCTATTGCCAGACTCTCACATCTCCTGGTGCAAAGGACAACATCTAGCCCCTGATCCAACACATCCTCTTTTCCCAGTCCTTGATGTTTGAGGGTGGGGCAGTATTTTAATCAGATGCTGTGCCACATACCATCCCAAGGCTAATATGGCATCCTGATGTCCTTTGCATAATTTTCTAATTAATATTTTAACAGGAAATTGGTGCATGATGGGGAAATGGTCTCCTCTGTTCTGACTTCCATGTTGTGGGGACTCAGCAGATGGAGGAGACACGCTGAAGTCAAGTTTTCCAGCACACTGGGACAAGGAGCCCTTTGTAGGAACCCCTACACTCAGGGAGAACTCCGCTGCTACTTACACCTTTCCCCCTCTCCCAGCCACAAGGAGGGAAGGCAGAGGCCTGGGCCCTTCCTGGAGCAAATATTTGACTTCTCATCCACAGCTCAGAGAAGGAACCATGAAAAACCTGTGAAAATTGAGCTACAGCTTGTGCCTCACAGGAAGAGCAAAACAATCAGAAACCCAGGGAGTGGAAGGAAGATCCTGAGGTTTAAACCCTTCCTTTCCCACAAGAGCATGACTCGTGCCCCCTAACCAGCCTCCCACAGAGACTTAACATGGGAAGGTGGGAGCCTGCAGAGGGAAGGGAGCTTCACTAAAGGAATGTCTGAGCAGGCCTGAAACTCCTCACCTGGACAGAAGATGACTTCAGGGATCACAGGTGGAAGAGAAGGTGGGTGCCAGCTACACATGCACCCTTCACCTTCAGTTGCAAGAACCAGGCTGATGGAAGCAAAATGAAGAAGGATGTGGTTCACCACAAAGTAGAGAGTGGAGGTACTGCCTGAAGGTATCGTGGCTGCACAAATAGCACTAAGGTTGGTGGGATGTCTGGAAGAGACCCCCATAGGGATCCTTGCAGGTTGGAAACAGATCCTGGCTTGATGGCCCTCTAGTCTGGAACCACTTGGGCTGCTCTTAAAGTCAAACGAATTTGCTCAAACAAATGTTGCCTGCTGGTTTTGTGACAGCAAATCAGATGTCACACATTACCCACCCCATCGCCTCAGTTTGATCAAGTACCTCAACAGCTGCAGAAAGGCAGCTCAAAAGGGGCTGTGTTTTGTGTACCTTAATTTATAGCAATGCAGTCATGTGCCACCCTGGAGCTGGATCGAGCACCAGCGGACAACCAAGCAGGGACCTGGCACCACTGCTGGTGTGACTCTGGGTTCACAAAGGCTTCCTGAGAGAAAATCAGCGCTGTGGGAGCCTGAGGCTATGTGGCTGTGAGCAGCCACCTCAGCTGCACAGGTCTCCTCTGCATTTGTCCCCAGCCCTCCCTGGCAGCTCCCGCACTGTTGAAGTCCAGGAGCTTCCCCGTGGATCTCCCATGGAGTGCGCTTGTGCCGCCAGCTCCACAGCAACACGATGGGTGCTGCAGCATGCACGGCAATGCCTCAGCGTTCCTGCGGCTCAGGACGCCATGCTGTGGAGATGGCAGGAAGGGAACAGCGAGGGTGCGAAGGGGTCGCAAGTGAAACTCGTGGCAGAGCTCCGGGCGGAAGCAAAGCTGCATTTTGGAGAAGCGTTTCCCCACGCTGCAGGGCACCCCATGAGCGTGCGGGGTGCTGCAAAAGGGCGTTTTGAGGGAGGCCCAAAAGCCCCAGGGCCCGCGGTGAGACCCAGAGCCACAGTCGTGCAGGTCACAACGGGGCAGGACCCTGGGAGCTCACCCCCGCCCAAGCTGCACAAGGCACAGCTTGCCTTTCACTCTTATTTTGATTTTATACGGTGTAATCGCTCCCTCGAAAGCGTAGAAAAGGAATCGCTTCCTGCAGACACATGAAACTTTTATTAGGCAGGGTTTGCTGACTTATTCCTAGGGCTCGTGAAGATCCTTAGGGCACTTCAGCGGACAGAGCACAGGGAGAAACACAAGCTGAGATATTTCTTATCTTTAGAGCGCCTGGAGCTCCGAGTTCTGATACGGCAGCGCGGGGCGCCGGCGCTGGCCCGCCCGCCCGCAGCCCCCGGAGCAGCGCGGCGCACGCCGCCCCTGCAGATCTGTCCTTGGAACGCGCGGCACGGAAGGTCGGGCAGATCACGGCACCCGGGCATCCCGCGAAGTAAGCGGGGCACCTGGGGGCGACCTGTACCCGCACAAAAATTCCTCTCACATTCGGAGTGAGGACCCGGGCGTCACCCCGGGTCGTTATTTTCCTTACTCATAAGTTTAAGGCATAACAAGTTATCGCCCCCGCCGCTGGTACATTGCTCCGCACTAACTCCAAGGTTAGGGCGAGCGCCTTGTCACACCGCCCCAAGCTGGC